>JARBWK010000023.1:414382-820410 GCA_030556195.1 Anolis apletophallus
GGGCTGGCCACTCCACCCGGCCTTCTCCCTCCGGACTCTGGTGCGGGAGACGAACGAGGCGGGCCCCTGTGCTCCGCCGGCGCGCTCCTCAGGCCCAGGGCAGGAGCCCGGGCAGCGAGAGCGGCCGCGCCCGCACAAGGACACCAGCGCCGGTCCCAGCCTGTCCAACTCACCCAGCCAGAAGGCCAGGCGCCGATCAACTGGCCGAGATGATGGGCGAGGCCGGCAAGGTCCTGCGGTACGTCCCTGGTGTTCCGGGTTGTTCGCCAGCGTCCCCTTGGGTGGAGTTGGAAGGGGTGGAAGGCCCGGCCTCTTCCAGGCCCGCCAAGGTACAGGGGACCAAGCCAGGCACCCTGGGGGTCACTGTGGTCACCGCAGTCACTGCAGTCGCTGCAGTCCCCAAGCCGGGGGGCCTCCCAGGGGCAGCAACGTCCCTCAGTCCCGCAAGGGCCCTTTGGACCATTGCTAGGGCATGAGTGTGGATTCTGGTGTGGAGGTGGAGGTGGAGTGGTTGATATCAAGGACTTGACTAGGAAATAATGATGGTCAGTCTGCAAGAAATATTTGATGCTTGGCTGCCACTTATCTTTTTTTTAATATGCCCGGGGAGAGAAAGCCTTCTCAAAGGGAAAATGCTTATTGAAAGAAAATACCCATTGGGCATTCATTCGGGGTTGGAGAATGCCTAGGCCCGGCCATCAAAGCGCTCTTAACCAAACAGCAGAGCTTCGCGTAATTGAATTGGATGTACATTCCTTTCCGTGGAAAGAGAGAGATTTTTGTTAACTGGATTAAGGAGAGCATCTGAAAAATACGTCTATGACAGGCATTGTTTTGGAGTAATCTGGACTAATGCTCTTTTCTCCCTTTCTTTTTTCTAATTTCTTACAGATGGTCACAAGAACAAAGAAAATATTTGTAGGTGGATTATCGGCTAATACGGTAGTGGAAGATGTAAAGCAATACTTTGAACAGTTTGGCAAGGTACGTTCTGCTGTGGATCAACCACGCCACATACTCTGAATTCCTTTTCCTGGGGCATTTTGGAGGTCTGAGTACATACCGCAGTGATGTTTTATTGTGCAGGTGAACGGCTTCTATGCACTTCTATGCCTGGTATTGCTCTGCCTTAGGTATTTTTATTCAGAACTTTGAGAGATTTCAAGTGTGTCTGTGGCATGTGTTTATGGTGTGTCGAGAGAGAGATTTTTCAGCTTGTTTCCCGTGACTAAATCAACAAATGCCACTTTTTTTAAGTGAAAACATTGTGCTTTTAGCAAAGTAACGCTGGTTGTACAAGCCATCAGAAATCAGCATGCTGTTAAGCAATACAGTGTTCCTGCATCAGGCACACGGATGTTGTGTTCTCATTTTGCTAATGTAAGATTTGGATTTTGATAGCCTCTAGTGATAAATGGGGGAGGGAAGAGAATGGCGGCTATTGGAATTGATGCAGGAATGGCAATGTGTCTGCCATTTATGAGGGTCTCTGGAACATAGTGTGCGTCCACTTGTGAGGATCTTTTTCTTCAATCTAACTGTGGAGAACTGTGGCAGGGCAGGCTATCCCACCGCTACCACCAATTATGGAAAGACGCAGCTTTCAGCCAATTTGCGATGATTCTCTAATTTGTTTTAAACTGTGGAGAGAATGTGAGGATTCGAACTCAAAACTGTGGCAGGGCAGGTTATCACTTAAACCCAAACTCCCCCTGACACTACTTGTTAACTTTCGCTGCCACCATTTACTATTCTTGACTACCCACTAGGAAAAAGTTGTTTTCAAGGCTTGTGAGAGAAAGAACTACGAAAAAAGTTGTCTTTGTCAAAGAACTGTAAAGTTTATTCAACAGTGGTTTAAGCGTAGAGGTTTCAGAGTTCAAAGCTTAGGTGGTTACAATATCTTCCCAGAGGTACATTTCTTAAGGTTACAATACACTAACTATGGAGATACAGCTTGATACTATATCACTGCACTCCCAGAACTGATGCCAGAACAGGGGCCGGGCTGGAGATGTCACTGCCTTGGTCCTTTCACTATTGGTTGCTACTTCCCAGCGGATGTCAGGTGGTGCAATACTGGCTAAACAGTGTAATTTCTCTATGGGTAATGTACAATGGATAATGTAATTTATGGAGGTGATCCTTGGGTAATGTACACAGCTTGCATTGACTTCCATCAGAGGTGGCTCCACCATGGTGGCCAAAGGCAGTAACTTTCAAATGCTGTGAAGGGCAATTGAGCAATTGGGCAATTGAATATGTCAGATTTACACTAAGGTTGTTGTTGTTAGGTGATCCCACGTTGTCCGCATATGATGGTCTTCCAAGTATAGTCTCTTGGCGGTGGATATGTAGATAACTGTGGAGCCCTATTCTTGACCTGCATGTTCTTTGTCACGATTTTATTTATTTATTTACTTACAACCTTTATATGCTGCCCTTCTCACCCCAAAGAGGACTCAGAGCGGCTTACAAGTAAAATGTAAATCCAATATATTATATTATTACCATAGCACAATACTATTATATATTACATTGTACATTATGCTGTAATATTATTAGTTGTACCGGTCTTGTGGAATGCCCTTCCATCCTCAATTCGATCACAGACCGACCTGCTGGCCTTTCGCAGGGCTTGTAAAACCCTCCTGTTTGTTCAAGCGTTCGGTCCATAGACATATGTAGACCCAAGAGCTGTTTTAATGTATATCTGCTTGTTTTTAAATTTTAATATGTGGACTTTGGTCCGTTGTTTTTACAGTGCTTTTATGGTTTATATGTATGTGAGTCGCCCCGAGCCAGTGAAGGAAGGAGAGGGGCCGGCGCGAGCGAGGAAGAGGCGGGGCGAAACCGTGTCAGAGGCCCTAGGGGTGGGACTTTGCTCAACCTCTTTGTCGCTCGTGTAGGGCGCCCCTCCTTCCTTCACTCAAGGAAGGAGGGGCGCCCGACACGAGCGATCGAAGAGGCGGAGCGAAGTCCTGCCCCTAGGGCCTCCGACACAGCTTCGCTCCCCCTCTTTGTTGCTCACGCCGGCGGGCGCCGCTCCTTCCTTGAGCCGGCGCGAGCGACGAAGAGGCGGGCGAGAGGCGCATCAGAGGCCCTGAGGGGGCAAGACCGCTCCGCCTCTTTGTCACTCGTGTCGGGCACCCTCCTTCCTTCACTCAAGGAAGGAGGGGCGCCCGACACGAGCGACGAAGAGGTGTAGCGAAGTCCTGCCCCTAGGGCCTCTGACGCGGCTTCACTCCTCTTTTTTGTTGCTTGAGCCAGCGGGCGCTGCTCCATCCTTGAGCCGGCGCGAGCGACGAAGAGAGACGAGGCGGCCGCGTCAGAGGCCCTAGGGGTGGGACTTCGCTCTGCCTCTTCGTCACTCGTGTCGGGCACCTCTCCTACCTTCACTCAAGGAAGGAGGGGCGCCCAACACGAGAGATGAAGAGGCGTAGCGAAGTCCCGCCCCTAGGGCCTCTGACGCTGCTTCGCTCTTGCCTTTTGTTGCTCGCGCCAGCGAGCGCTGCTCCTTCCTTGAGCTGGCGTGAGCGATGAAGAGGTGGGCAAAGCCGTGCCAGAGGCCGTAGGGGGGACTCGCTCCACCTCTTCGTCGCTCGTGTCGGGCGACCCTCCTTCCTTCACTCAAGGAAGGAGGGGGCCACACGGGCAACGAGAGGCCGGCCGAAGTCCCGCCCCTAGGGTTTCCGACGCGGCTTCGCTCCCCCTCTTTGTTGATTGCGCTGGCGGGTGTCGCTCCTTCCTTGAGGGGCGGCGCGAGCGACGAAGAGGCGAGGCGTAGCCGCATCAGAGTCCCTAGGGGCCTATGGTCCTCCGTGCGCAGGCGCAGAAGCGCCCGAAGATCGTCCTTTTTTAAAAAATGGGGGGGGGCTGTCCGGATCTGGCCTAGGGTGGCCTAATGGATGATCCGGGCCTGGCGCGGACTATGTTATCATCGGCATGTAAATTGAAATAATAAATAAATAAAATAAATAAACATTGGTGTGTCCTTGGTTGTGGCTTACGCAGGAAGTATTGCTAGCCTTTGCTTCACGTGAATGAATGCTAAAGTGGCTCCCTTGTGGATTGACTGCCTCAAATACCAAAACATCTAGGCCTAGCTCTCCTTTCCGTGACACATTTTCAAGCTCATCACTATGCTTCATGCCAATATCATTCTAGGAATATGTCTCTATCTTTGGAGCGAGTATGTCTGGTATGCCTGGGGCTGTAGAGATTTCCCAGAAGTCACTGCGTCCCTGACAAAGGTTTTTCTGCCCAGGTTTGTGCTTGTGTCGTTCCTCCCAGTGGAGTTTTACAGAGGGAAGCTGCCACTGCTTGCATCCTATATTTTGAGGGTAGCCTCTGAAAGCCTTGTTTTGTGTACACCTTGTCTTTCTGGGAAGGCGACTTCTAAAGAGTTATGTGCTGGATTGAGAGTTGTTTTGCAAAACCATTCATTTTACTTTTTCAATGATAATCTTCGATTCCGGCAGGACGGTGTTTACAGCCTGCTGCGCCCTTTATTAAAGGATTATGGCAGCGTTTGAATGTTTCTTCCCTGGTTATTGTCAGATCGGCCAAATTCCCCCATCCAGTTTTGAAGTTAATAACAGTTTTGCCGCATGCATGTTTCCGTGTTTCTTGCATGCACCCTTGAGGAAATCATTTTTGTTTTGCCATCTGGTGGCTTCATGCTGAGTCTGAAAAATAGACAACCAGGCTGAGATCATCCAAGTCGGTTTCGGTATCTCTTTGGAGAACCCTCCGCCTTTGTCTCTCTCCCGTTTTGCCTTAGGAGAGCCTTCTTCTTGAAAGCCGTGTTACCGTTTTCTAAAAAAGGGTTTGCTTTGTATTGCCACCCTGGAACAGAATACATCCCAGATCAATAGACTCCTCTTATCTTAATTTTCAATGCAATGTTTTATTTATTTATTTATTTATTATTTCGACTTCTATACCACCCTTCCCAAAAACGCTCAGCAGTGAACAACACAACACAATATACTAAAAACATAATAAAACAGTAATAAAAACAGATTAAGACCAGAGTAGGGGTTACAGCTTAGCGATTGAACGCCTCGTGGCACAGGTTGGTCTTACAGGCCCTCCAAAAAGCCTGTAGATCCATTATTGCTCGTGCCTCGTCCGGGAGAGCGTTCCAGAGGGTAGGTGCTACAACAGAGAAAGTGCGCTGCCGTGTCGATGACAAGCGGCAGATCTTAAGTGATGGAACCTCTAGTACAGTGTTTCTCAACCTGGGGGTCGGGACCCCAGGGGTCGCGAAAGGGTTTCAGAGGGTCGCCAAAGACCATCAGAAAACATGTATTTCTGATGGTCTTAGGGAAGCCCTTTGGCAGAGAGGGTTGAAGATCTCTCCGCTTTTTCTTCTCTTTCTTTTTGGAAACAGACTGCGAATTCTCCCATCTAAAGTTCTTCTCTGCTGTGATTGGCAGGCCTCCCAGCCAAGGGGAGGGCTGATTCTCAGACTCCAAGCGGGGGATGGGAGAGCAGGCGTGCTTGGTGCATGGCAGCATGATGCGCATGGGTGGGTGAGGGAGAGTGTGTGAGGTGGGATGGAGGCTCGCGCCAGCTAGTTCCTTCAAGACATGAGGGTTCTTTGTAGGAAGTTTGACCCAATTCTATCATTGGTAGGGTGCAAGGGGCTTTTTGACTGCAGATGAACTATAAATCCCAGCAACTACAACTCCGAAATATCAAGATCTATTTCCCGAAACTCCACCAGTGTTCACATTTGGGTATATTAAGGATTCGTGTCAAGTTTGGTCCAGATCCATCATTGTTGAGTCTATAGTGCTCTCTGGATGTAGGTGAACTACAACTCCCAAACTCAAGGTCGATGCCCACCAAACCCTTCCAGTATTTGCTGTTGGTCATGGGTGTTTTGTGTTCCAAATTTGGTTCAATTCCATTGTTGGTGAGTTCAGAATGCTCTTTGATTGTAGGGGAACTATAAATCCCAGCAACTACAACTTCCAAATGACAAAATCAACCCCCCAAAGTAGCAATGAAAATAATGTTATGGTTAGGGGTCACCACAACATGAGGAACTGTATTAAGGGGTCGCAGCATTAGGAAGGTTGAGAAGCACTGCTCTAGTAGGTTTTGATCCATGGACCGTAGTGGTCTCTGGGGAACGTGCAGGGAAAGGCGGTCCTTCAGGTACACTGGCCCCAGACCATGCAAGGCCTTAAAGGTTAGCACCAGCACTTTGAAGGCAATCCAGTGCTCGATAGGGAGCCAGTGCAAGTGCTGTAGGACTGGTGTGATGTGGCACGACAGTGTCACTCCAGCCAGCAGTCGAGCCGCAATGTTTTGCACCAACTTAAGTTTCTGGATTACCGACAAAGGAAGGCCAATGTAAAGAGTGTTACAGTAGTCCAGTCTCGAGATGACTGTGGCCTGGATGACCGTGGCCAGGTCGTCACCGGAAAGGTAGGGCGTCAGCCGCCTTGCCTGGTGCAGATGGAAAAACGCTGCTCTGCTCACGGTGGAGACCTGAGCCTCCATCGTCAGCAGAGGGTCCAATTGGACCCCCAGGCTTTTCACCAGAGGTGACGGGCTAACTGTCAGATTATTACATTTTGAATAGCAATTCATGAGTCAGCACAAGATATACTTTCGCAGTTTGAGATGAACTGCAGTGTGATACGTTTGACACCAGATGGCGCTGTCTCAAGACTGATGAATGGAATCTTGAGGATTTGTCAGTTACAAAGTGACAGTTGGTGACAGTTGGTTTGGAATATCTGTGAGGAAAGGATGATTAGTAAGGTAGCTGTGATGGCTGTTGTTTTTCGATGTTTTGCCAGTTATTGTTAAATACAATTCAATATAAAGTTATATATTTACCTTGTGAATTGTATGAGAGTTTCATTATTCACACGAACAGAGACTGGAGGTTTTTTGGGCCGATGAGGAATTAAACTTCTATATTTCTGTTGCCTATCCGCTGTGACATAAATACTCGACGCCGAAGACTAACCACCTCACCGACTATTATTGGCAGCTGGAGCTCCCCCCCCCCCCCTCGGGGCAACCCAGCCACAGGACCTCCGTCTTCGACGGGTTCACCTTCAACCTGCTGGCCTGTAGCCACCCAGTCACGGCTTCCAGGTACTGATGGAAATAATCGGGTACGGCCTTCCATCCTCAACACCAGCTGGGTGTCATCAGCGTACTGATGACACTCCAGACCAAAACCACGCACCAGTTGGGCAAGTGGACGCGTGTAGATGTTAAATAATAGAGGAGAGAGGATAGCCCCTTGGGGGACCCCACAATTAAGGGGGACCCTTTCTGAGACCATCCCTCCCCTCTCCACCCGTTGTCCCCATCTTGGAGAAAGGAGGCCACCCACTTAATGTTCAACTCTGTAATAAAAAGCAGATCTGTTGCAGGCAGTCCAAATCATTAACTGAAAACATTGCTTGAATTTTGTACCTATCCACATTTTATAGATGAATGCTAGGCCTGCTTGGTTAAAAAAAAGCTTCAAAACGTGTTCCGGATGTAGGGGGCGCTGGTGCTTTGAATCTGAATGACTTCTGACATTTTCCGGAAAATTTTCAGAATATCCTAAATTAATTGACAGATGCAACTGTCTTTCAGGTTAAAAGAGGCAGTGGTCTCCCCGCTGCTGAAGAAACCGAATTTAGATCGATCAGTTCCCTCCAATTACCGCCCAGTGTCGAACCTTCCGTTCCTGGGCAAGGTGACTGAGGGGGCAGTAGCGGGGCAGCTGAGGCAGTTCCTTGAGGACACAGCCGGCTTAGATCCCTCCCAGTCCGGCTTCTGCTTGGGGCACGGGACGGAGACTGTGTTGGTCGCCATTTCAGATCGGCTTCGTTGCCAACTGGACAAGAACGGTTCAGCGCTGCTTGTGTTAATGGACCTCACAGCAGCTTTTGATACGGTCAATTACAATCTTTTGGCCCACCGCCTTGCCGTTGTTGGAGTTAGGGGAACAGCCTTGAAATGGCTCTTGTCCTTTCTCTACAATTGGGGACAGTGAGTGGAAAGGGGAGGTATGGTTTCCGAGAGGGCTCCACTTACCTGTGGGGTCCCTCAAGGTGCCATTCTCTCCCTTTTATTATTTGACATCTATATGCGACCACTTGCTGGTCTGGTCCGAAGCTTTGGGCTGGAATGTTATTAGTCCGCCGATGACACCCAGCTCGTTCTGAAAATGGAAGGCCGGCCGGACTCCGTACCCTCTTGTTTCCAACAGTGCCTTGAAGCCGTTACTGGTTGGCTGCGTGCCAGTAGATTGAGGGTGAACCCAGCAAAGACGGAGATACTGTGGCTGGGGTGTCCGGTGGGTGGGGAGGTCTGGCTGCCTAGCTTGGATGGTGAGGCATTACGCCCGACATCCTCAGTTAAGAGCCTTGGGGTCGTCTTAGACCCTTTGCTGTTGATGGAAGCCCAGGTCTCCACCGTCAGCTAAACCGCTTTCTTCCATCTGCGGTAAGCTGGGCGTCTGCCCCCCTACTTATCCAGAGACGACCTGGCTCCAAGCCACGTGGCGGTGCTCCAAGCCACGGTCATCTCGAGACTGGACTACTGTAATGCCCTTTACATTGCCCTGCCTTGTCAGTTATCCGGAAACTAAAGCTCATCCAGAATGTCGCTGCGCGACTTCTCACTGGGACTCCAGTGAGGTGTCACATAACACCCATCCTCGAGTAGCTCCATTGGCTTCCGGTCGAGCACCGGATCACCTTCAAGGTGATGGTGTTAACCTTCAAGGCCTTGCATGGTCTGGGGCCGCTGTATCTGAGGGACCATCTCTCCCCCTACCAATCCCAGAGGTCACTTCGATCCGAAAAAATGAATCTCCTGGAAGTGCCAACTTTTAAAGCAATTCGTCTCACATTGACCCAGCGCAGAGCTTTTTCTGTAGTAGCGCCGTCAATATGGAACACCCTTCCAAGTGATGTGCGGGCCTTGCATGAGCTACTCTCTTTCCGCAAGGCCTGCAAGACCCACCTTTTCCGGCTAACCTTCGATTATTAAACTGGAAATCTTTATTGGTCTAGTTTAATATGTTGTTTTTACTCCTGTGATGCTTTTATATATTTGTAAGCTGCTCCGAGCCCTCCGATAATAAATAAATAAATAAATAAATAAATAAATAAATAAATAATTCTGAAATTTCGGAATGGCTTCTTTAATGGCGGACATGCATGTTTAACTCAGTTTGGATAGGGATGTCTTCCCTCCATGTCAGAACTGGGGCGACGGCCGCATCCAGAACACGGCTGTCGCCCCAGTTCTGACGTGGAGGGAAAGACATCCGCCTCCAAACTGAGTTAAACGTGCATGTCCGCCATTAACGAAGCCATTCCAAAATTTCAGAATTAATTCGGGAAATTCTGAAATTTTTCCAGAAAATTTCGGAAGTCATTCAGATTTGAAGCACTTGAATGACTCCAAATCTGACACTCTCCATAGGTACAATAACAACACAGGAGAATATACTACACGCTACTAAAGCTAATTAAGCAACACACGGGAAAATTGAGGTATTCTAATTATTCGTATGATATCATATATAGTTCAACACAATGATAGTTCAACACAATTTTTTAGTTCAGCACAGTTATTTCAATAGTTCAACACAAATATATAAGCAACAATACACAAGTGTGGAGAGATATAGATGTCCCAAGTTACTAAGTCCACCGAATATATCTCACTCTCGCATTACTCATGGTCCCTTCTTTGACGAGATGGTAAAGGACTATATGTCTGTGGAGAGTCCAAAAACAATTAAAATCCAAATTGAAAGTAAATAGGCAGCCACAACTCAGCTGGCCATAAATATCACACTGACATCAGTTTCTCAAGACCAGAAAACTGTTTGGTGAGGACTCCAATTATAATCCGGCTCAGCGTGAGTAAGCTGCTCGCTTGTTCCCTGCAAACCAGGGCGTGGTTAGATGGCGGCGGACAAACTAGTTATCTCAATAGTGAAGATGTATTCCAAAAAATTCCCGCACAAGCATAAGAAGCCAAATTCACATTCCATCGAGCATGGGATCTCGCCTACGGGATCTTGTACATGGATCCACCCCGTTTCGTCGTGGAGACTTCCTCAGGGCAGCAATTTATATCATACTCGGAGGCTTCAATACATTTTTCATCAATATGCAATCACAGAGCATCACAGATGTATCGACCATAGTTTGGATAGGGATGTCTTCCCTCCACGTCAGAACTGGGACGACAGCCATGTTTAACCCATTTTGGATGTGGCTGTCATCCCAGTTTATTTATTTATTTATTATTTATTTATTATTCGGGCTTCTATGCCGCCGACTCCCTGAGGCTCGCGGCAGCTTACAGGAGCCGAAGGGCACAGTAAAATACAGGCAATAAGCAGTTAAAAACAATTAAAAACAACAGCAGTACAGTAATTAATAACACAGTTAAAACAATGAACAGCACATCGTCCTCAGAAGAACGAATAGATGGCGGGGCATGGGCAGGACTTACTCACCAAAGGCCTGCTTAAACAGGGATGTTTTACAGGCCCGTCTAAACGGGAGCAAGTCCTTCATAGCCCGAGTTCCGGCCGGGAGGGAGGGCGTTCCACAGCGTAGGTGCTATGACAGAGAACGCCCTCCGGCGGGTAGCAGTCAGCCTTGCGAGTTTAGCTGAAGGTATCTCCAGGAGATTGGAGTCCTCAGACCGAAGTGATCTCGGAGGGCAATATGGGGTGAGACGGTCCCTCAAATACGCTGGCCCCAGGCCATGTAAGGCCTTAAAGGTGAGGACCAACACTTTGAAGGTGATCCGGTGCTCAATTGGCAGCCAGTGCAGATCCTGCAAAACAGGTGTTATGTGGGCGCCAGCTGGCGTGCCAGACAGGAGCCGGGCGGCAGTGTTCTGCACTAGCCTGAGCTTCCGGGTCACCGACAGAGGAAGGCCAACGTAGAGTAGTTCTGATGTGGAGGGGAAGACATCCGCCTCCAAACTGAGTTAAACATGCATGTCCGCCATTAACGAAGCCATTCCGAAGTTTCGGAATTAATTCGGGAAATTCTGATTTTTTTTCCGGAAAATTTCGGAAGTCATTCAGATTTGAAGCACCTGAATGACTCCAAATCTGACACTCTCCATAGGTGCACCATCTCTCTTTTTCCCATGGAGCAGAGCAGAGCGGGTGGAACAGACTCTTCAGGTCTGCTACATTTTGAGCACTATAGGAATAATCTGCTGATGTTGTCCCAAAGTTGTAAATGATAGTCTTCCATCTAGGCCCGGATTACCCATAAGGCCAACCTAGGCCATGGCCTAGGGGTGTAAGTCGAGGGGGGTGCAGATCACGGACCAATAATAATAATGTTGAAACAAATAAAAACGCAACGCGCATGGAGATGAGGAAGGAAGTTTTAAGTGTGATCGGATTGATCTCTGTCTGCAGAGCAGAATTATGCAGTTTATTTGAATGCCGTAGCCTGCAGGAGGGAGGGGGAGGGTAGCTGGTATGGGGCACGCGTCAGGCAATGACTCACTGGAAATACAGACGACTAGATGAGCCATCAGCTCCCCTTGCCTCGCAGATCATTTTGTACCTTGAAGTGTCACTGTTATTGTTTGTATCGGTGAATTATTGACATTTTCTGCTAGCTTATTCGAACTGTTAACCTTTTGGTCAGCAAGTTCAGCAGCTCCGCAGTTTAACCCACTGTGCCACTGTGGCCCCATATAATAATAATAATAATAATAATAATACTTTATTACTTGTGAGTCGCCCTCCACCAATGGTGCTCCGGGCGACTTACATCCTTTAAAAACACAGATACATCAATTAAAACAGCAGATATGAGCCGTAAAAGGCTCTGCCATCCATCCAGTTCAGTCCCCGAAAGCCTGGCGGAAGAGCCAGGTTTTCAGGCCAGCCAGAAATCTGGCCGGGGCCAGTGTGGCCCTGAGCGCAGGCGGGAGCGAGTTCCAGATCGTAGGGGCCGCCACCGAGAAGGCTCTTCTACGGGTCTCTGTCAGCCGGGCCTCTCTCACCCCAGGGACAGCTAACCGGACGCCGTTTATTACGCGTGCGGGTCTTTCGCAGCGTTGGTCCGTCAGCTGATCGCCCAGGTAGGCTGGTCCCATTTTTTGCCGAGCTTTGAAGGTTATCACCATGAGTTTGTAGATCGCTCTAAGCTCAATGGGTAACCAGTGAAGATCTTTTAAAATTGGTGAAATATGGCTCCTGGCCGATACCCCGGAGATGAGTCTGGCCGCTGCATTCTGGATGAGTCTCAACCTCCGAGTCGTGGCCAACGGTAGGCCCACATACAAGGCGTTGCAGTAGTCAAGACGGGAGACCACAGTGGCGTGAATCACCGT
Organism: Anolis apletophallus; assembly: GCA_030556195.1. NCBI lineage: Eukaryota > Metazoa > Chordata > Lepidosauria > Squamata > Anolidae > Anolis > Anolis apletophallus. The sequence goes on from JARBWK010000023.1 coordinate 426,743, forward strand.
CCTCAGCGCCTCTGGTGGTAGATAGGGGGCCAACCGTCGGGCCCTACGGAGGTGGAAGAAGGCACCCTTAGCAGCGGCCTGGATCTGAGCCTCCATCGTCAGTTTCTCGTCCAAGAGTACTCCTAAGCTCTTTACCGCCGGGGCTACGGACAAGGGCTCGCCCTCAAAGCCACACACACACACACACATACACACACACACACACACATATATACATACATATATATATATACACACACACACACACATATATATACATACATATATATATATATATAACACATACCCCTCCACTGTAGAAATAACGTGGCTTGGCACCACTGGAGGGGCCATGGCTTCATGCTATGGCCTCCTGGCAGTTGTGGTTTGGTGAGGCACCAGCTCTCTTCAGCAAGGCCTGTTAAAACCACAACTCCCAGGGTGCCACAGCACAGAGCTGCCAGGCTGCATTCGTTCCGCGGCATAGCTGCAGCCATTGCGAGTGTGTGTTTCTTCTCGCTCTCCCTGCCGGCGGGCCTTCCTGTGCAAAGGAAGTGCTGGGCATTGTGAAGCGGGGCAGTCTGCCTGCCTGCCTCATAGCCGCGCCCCCTCGCCGTGGCCATTCGGTTCCGCTGAGGCAGCAGGAGTGGCGGCGGCGGAGGGCTGCGGGCGAGGCGCGGAGCTGAGAGGCGGCGGTGGCGAGGGAGGGAAGTTGGCGGCCGTTGGCGGTGGCTCGTCCACAGGGTCCGTCTCGGTGCTGTCCCCGAACGGCTGCCATGTGACGATGCGCGTGGGCCCGAGCACGGTGCTGCTGCAGGTGGGTCCGGCCCAGGCATGGGTTGTTGTTGATTTATTTGGATATTACTGATCAACTGTGATGTATTGGGCTACCTGAGTGAATTTGAGGTAAGTTGTATATGATTTATTTTCAGTGTGGGTCTGAGTGATGTGGGGGGAGGGGTGCGGTAGAGGTTGGCTTAAAGGGGGCGTAATTCCAAAGTGTGACCTAGGGCGCAAAAAGGTGTTAGAACGTAAGAACATAAGAAGAGCCATGCTGAATCGGACCTCAGCCCATCTAGTCCAGCATTCTGTATCACTCAGTGGCCCACCAGTTGTACACGGGGATCTCGAGCAGAAGGGAGGGCAAAACCCTGACCTGCTCCCGACCCCCCACAACCAGTACCCAGGGAAATCCTGCCTACCTCAACCAACTCCGAGGTGGCACTTGAATGTCCTTTTCAGTAACTACCGATACACTTGGTATCCATGGTTAATCCGGGCCTGCTTGCATCCTGGCTCCATGTCAGTTTCCTGGCCTGATGTTGATTCTTCTTGATTGGTGTTGACAAACACAAGGCTTGTGTTGACTTCCTTCTCAGCATAAGGAATGTTGCAAACATTCCCTTGACTTGAAAGAACCGTTGTCACAGTTCTCATCAGAGTTTACTTTTCAGTTCTGGTTAGCAGGTTTTAATCGCAGTCCAGAAAGCAGGTAGTTAGTTATTCCAAGCCTTAATATTTTACCTGTGTTTCCAAAATAATTAACTCCTCCTTACATCCTTTCATTCAACTCATTCATACCGACACATCATATTAAATCTGCATTTCTCAAGTCTGCATATTGAATTTCTTATTCCATCGTTGCCACTTGCTTTCCGAAACCCCTGTGAAAATCACTCCATCCTCCTTCTTTCTGGAGAGCCTTGCAATTCATACCTTTATATGGTGAGCTGTGTAATTAGTTGGGAAGACGTATGCTTAGTCACTGGTTTATCTTAATCGGCTTTGGCTTTTCCCAACAACAAAGTGAGCTTATTTTGCTAAGCTGAAACAACTCTGCTCCCTTTGTTCCCGTCTTTTTATTGTCTCATTCCTTTCATTCTGTTTTACTGCCAAAAAGTTTTGTTTCATTAGGCTTACTAGTCATTTCCAATCCAGTGGGCTGCTACAATCAGGCCTTTATATACCTCGGCTGCCCTGTTTCCCACGTCCTTCTGGGTTTGTGTCAAGATGCAGCCGGCTTTGTGAAATGCAAACATTTCCTTTCCCCCGCCTTACAACTACGTCCAAGGGAGCTTGTTTCAAGCACTAGGATACTATGTGTGGCTATTCGGGTCAGAAGTGTTGTTCAGGACACACTGTGGCACATGAAAGATGGAGCTGGGTTTGGGGCCTGTTGGATTGATGGCTGTTTTGCTCCAGTCATGCAAATTCATCTTAGGGAAAGGCTGTGTTCAGCTGTAGTCATTTGAATTACAAGGATTATATATATATATTTAAAACTATTTTTATTGGGTTTTGCAATAGACATTAAACTGATACATATGCACACAAAATTTCTGGAATTTACAGTGGGGTAGAAGGGTTGGACGGTGAGGGAGGAGGGGGTGGTAGGTAAATGGGGGGGAGAGGGTAGAGGGAAGACATCATATGACTTAACATAACTAGATAGATAAAAACATATTGACTTCCATTCCACCTTAAAGTGGTTTATATCTTTTCTTATTATTTCAGTACCTAAATCTTTCAATTATATTTCAGTACTCTTACAATTACCGTATTTTTCGCACCATAAGGCGCACCTGCTGATAAGACGCACCTAGATTTTCAAGGAGGAAAATTGGGGAAAAATGGGGGCTGGCTACACTAATATGGGGGGGGAGACACTAACATGGAGGGGGAGGCGCTGGAGCAGGGGGCGGCAATGTACTCACGCTATATTCGCCCCCGGTGGCTCCCTGGCGGCTCCCGCGCATGCCCAGACTCTCGCCGCCGTGTCGCCGCAGCCAGCTGGCAGCGCGGAGGAACGGGGGCAGAAGAGGGGACTCGTGGGGCGCGCTCGCCGCTCACGGACCCGAGGAGGAGGGGGGAGGCCACGAGGGCTGCCCCCATGGCGCCGCAGCGGCAGCCGTAGCAGCAGCAGCAGCAGCGGAAGGGCCCGAAGCCAGAGGCGCATCTTCGTGACGTCACGAAGATGCGCCTCTGCCGAGGAGAGGGAGCTGGCCTCGCTGTAAGGAGGCCCGAAAAGAGAGGCCGAGGGAGGGGAGGGAAGGAGGAAGACTCCCTCCCTCCTCCTTTTCGTTCTTCAGCCCGCCTTCCCTTCTCTCCTGGCAGAGGGCTCGGTGACGCCACGAAGATGCGCGGCCGAAAGCCTCACCGCCGCGCGCTGACAGCGTTCTTCGCAGAGCGAGGCCTTCTCCTCGGCAGAGGTGCATCTTGTGACGTCACGAAGATGCATCTCTGGCTTTGGGCCCTTCCGCTGCTGCGGCTGCTGCTACGCTGCCGCTGCGCCGCCGTGGGGCCGCCCTCGTGGCCTCCCCCTCCTCCTCGGGTCCATGAGCGGCGAGCGCGCCCCACGAGTCCCCTCTTCCGCCCCCGTTCCTCCACGCCGGCTGGCTGCGCGACACGGCGGCGAGAGTCTGGGCATGCGCGGGAGCTGCCGGGAGCCGCCGGGGGGGGGGGGGGGAATATAGCGTGAGTACATCGCCGCCCCCCTCTGCTCCAGCGCCTCCCCCCCTCCCTGCCTGCATCTTCGCTCCATAAGACGCAGCTGATTTTTCTTCCTACTTTGGGAGGAAAAAAACTGTGTCTTATGGTGCGAAAAATACGGTATTTAGTTCATATGTATAGCAATTGGCTATTAATAAGCCTTTTTAGCTTCTTTATGTGCATTAATTGGACTCCAGTCAGTTTGTCTTCTTGGTGAGCCTGTGTTTCTGCTCAGGAAGAAAGTTAGAGTGTCCATGTCTTTTATGTCATGGAGTTTATGCAACCAGTCATCTTGTTGTGGTAGTTTTTCGGATTTCCACAACCTGGCGAATACAATTCTTGCCGCCGTTGTCATGTAGGTGAAGAGCTTCTCAGTATTTGTGTCCATGATCCTGTCTCTATCTGAGAGTCCCAGAAGATAATAGTCGGGTTTCATTGGGTATTTTGTTTTTAAGATATTTTGGGTAATCTTGTGTACCATTCTCCTGTAGTTGGTTGTGACGGGGCAGGACCACCACATGTGAAAATAGCTACCAATCTGTGTGTGGCATTTCCAGCAATTTGGGTTGCCATTTTTATACATGATCCCGATTTTTTGGGGGGTGATATGCCAACGATGGAACATTTTGAGCCAGTTTTCTTTTAGCTCTGCGGCATATGTGAATTTGAGTTTTTGGTTCCATATTAATTGCCATTCCTGGTATGCCGTCACACCAGGTCTGTTTAAAATTAAAACTGGCAGATGTGTTGTCCTTTCTATCTGGTGGACTGCAGAGCGCTTGCTGAAAAGGCTAGGTGGTCTGGCAACCCAAAAAATACTCCAAAATAAAGTTGAAAATCAAACAGTTTATTCAATAACAAAGTCTTTGCAGGACTTGGCACAGCTTCTTAATGGTTGCAAAAACAGAGTGGAAATGCCTTGGGTTGTTGCTCAAAAGATTCCTACTGCTTCTTTTTGGATGGCAGGAAACCCGATATTTCCCACCCTGGTCCTAGGTGTTTGGTTGAAGGAACCACTCCTTCCCCCCTCTAAACCTAAGCTCAGTCCAAAAGGTGACCTAAAGCTGGGCTGGTAACCAGATGTCTATCCTATACAGCATGCAAAGCCAGTCTCTGCAAGGTACCATAAACTCATCTGGCTCCAGCACTCCCCCAGCTAATGGTCAAGCATAAAGCAATCAGCAGGTCAGCATGCAGGTTAGCACCCACGTAAGCACCCAGTACTTACGGTGACCCTTTCGGAGCCAATCCTGGCTGGCCAAAAAACACATCTAAATCCCTTCCCTCTCTGAAAGGAACTAAAACCCTTTCTAAAATGGAGGCCAATCCCCAGGAAGAAAAAGGGGCGGACACCAACTAAAAAGATACATTTGCAGAGCTTTAGGTGGCAAATTCTGCACCAGGCTGCAACCTTGCTAATAATTAACAGGCAAGGTGCCAGTGTGTCTGGAACAATCCCAGTAAAAAATGCAAAAGGAAAAAATGCTGCCTTTTAAAACAAAACTATGGGGCTATGCATATGAAACGTCTGGAGGACGGAACACCTGGAGTTTAATTTGTCTACCAAGATTCTTTGCCCATCGTATCATGCAGTTTTTTACACCTTCGGATTCCGTTGCCCAGTCTAGTAATTTGTTGTAGAGGATTGTGATGGTTTCCCCCCCTGTTTTAATTATTTTTTCCCAGAAGTCTTCTTCCTCATGGAATCCATTTTGTTTGCCTTGATTATAAATCTTCCTTAATTGGAAGTATTGGAGCCAAGTTGTGTTGTCAAGTATTTGTTTTAGTTCCTCTTGTGTTATGAGGTCTGTGATCCCATCTGTCTTTTTCAATAAAGTTTTGTACGTTGGCCACGTAATCCAGCCTTGGAGTCTTCGATGTTCTGCCTCCATTGGGGAGACCCAAAGGGGTGTTTTCGTGTAAAAGTATCTTAGGTATTTGTTCCATACTAATATCAAAGCAGATCTTACGAAGTGGTTTCCGAAATTCTTTTCCACCTTTGTCTTTCTGTACCACAAGTAGGCGTGCCAGCCTACTCGCAGATTGAAGCCTTCGAGTATCAGAAGATTTTTTTTCTCTTTAAGGAAACCCACTCTTTCACCCATGTGAGGGCGCAGGCTTCGAAATATAAGGCTAGATCCGGTAAGCCCAGCCTGCCCCTATTATATTTTTTTTAACCATATAGTGTGAAGGTATGACACCCAGCTCATTCTGAGGATGGGGGGCAGGCCCGAAACCATACCCGATAATTTCCATCTTGCCTCGAAGTCGTTACTGGATGGCTGAGAGCCAGTAGGTTGAAGTTGAATCCAGCAAAGACGGAGATCCTCTGGTTGGGTCGTCCGGGTGGTAGGGATGTCCATCTTCGGACCCTGGACGGCGTGGCGCTATGACGTCGTCTTCAGTAAAGAGCCTTGGAGTTCTCTTGGACCCTCTGCTGTCAATGGAGGCCCAAATCTCCGCTGTCAGCAGAGTGGCGTTTTTCCATCTTCGTCAGGCCCCTTACTTGTCTTGGCACGACTTGGCCACGGTGATCCAAGCTACGGTCATCCAGAGAGTTGGCGCCACAATAGAGAAAGAGCTCTACGCCTCGTAGATACTAGGCGAGTGGCTTTAAAGCTGGGTACTTCCAGTAGATTTAGATCTTCAGAGCGAAGTGATCTCTGGGGTTGGTAGGGGGTGAGACGGTCCTTCAGATACAACCGCCCTGGACCATACAAGGCCTTGAAGGTTAGTACCATCACCTTGACAGTGATCTGGTGCTCGATCGGCAGCCAGTGGAGCTGTTCCAAAATCAGAGTTATGTGACATCTCACTGGAGCCCAGTGAGAAACCGAGCAGCAGCATTCTGGACGAGCTTAAGTTTCCGGGTCACGGACAAAGGTAGGCCAATGTAAAGGGTGTTACAGTAGTCTAATCTTGAGATGACCGTGACCTGGATCACCGTGGCTAGGTCATCTCTAGTCAGATAGGGGGCCAGCCACCTAGCCTGCCGCAGATGAAAAAAGGGGTTTTTGCTAACAGCAGCGGCCTGGGCCTCCATTGTCAGCAAAGGGTCTAAAATGACTCCTAGACATTTTACCAAAGGTGACAGGCATAGTGCCTTGCCATCCAGGGCAGGCAGTTGGACCACCCAGTGGTAAACACTGATGGAGCAAGCTGGTTTTCCCTATAAAAGGCAGTAAGAGCACCTAAAGCTTCTGAGAGCTTGTTTTCAATCATTTCAAAGCTCCCTGCTTGAGCGGTGATGGCACGATCGTCAGCATAGATCAGTGCTGTCCAACTTCTATAGGCCCAAGGGCCGGACGTCTGGTGGCTGACCACCTGGCGGGCCGGAGCGGGGTGGGTGGGGGCCAATTGCGGGGTGGGGCCAATCGCAGGGGCGGGGCCAATCCCGGGTGACGCTGTAGGAGGGAGGCGGAGCAAAGAGGGTTCCCCTTGCTCCTCCTCCCTCCTTCTACAGCGTCAAACTGGGCAAGAGGCGCGGCGATTTCGCCATGCCTCTTGCCCGGCCAAGACGCTGTGGAGAAGGAAGGGAGGCGCAGAGAGGGCTCCCCTTTGCGCCTCTCTTCCTTCTGCAGCGTCAAACTGGGCAAGAGGCACGGCGATTTCGCCATGCCTCTTGCCCGGCCTTGCGCCTGTGGAGAAGGAATTTCTCCCTCCTCCTCCCTCTTCCCGGGCACCGCGGCTGTCGAGCACCGGCGCCTGGGAAAGGCACGGCGCCCGGGAAAGAGGAGGAGGGAGAGAAGGCGGCGCCAAGGGCAGCGCGTCACAGGCCTGGCGTGACGCGCTGCCCTTGGCGCCGCCTACCTGGGGTTCGGCGCGGAGAGAGCTAGCTCTCTTCCTCCTCCCTGCCCCGCCTCCCTCTCCCCCGGCCGCCATTTTTTTCAAAAAAATTAAGAGTTTTTTTAAAAAAAATTAAAAATGGTGGCTGGGGGCATAGCTGGGGCCGTGTCCAACAGGCTGGGGGGCCGGATCCGGCCCCAGGGCCGCCAGTTGGACAGCCCTGGCATAGATGAAACTATCTATCCTTTCTGGTAGTGGCTGGTCAATTGTGTAAATGTTAAACATTGGTAGAACAAGCACGCTCCACTGAGGCAGGCCACTCTTCTGTTTTCGCCATCTGCTTCTCTGGACCTGGAACTCAACAAAAAAGCTCCTGTTTTGTAGCGGATTTCCTATAAAGCGGGTGAGGTGGTAATCCTTTGAGATATTATAATTTTTTTGCAGGAGACGGTGCTGATTCACAGTATCATATGCTGCTGGCAGGTGTATGAAGTACAAAAAATAAGTATGAAAAATAAAGTATCTGATGACTCAATCAAATACAAGAGGTCCAGTGTATATTTAGGATATATTGCTTTTTGGAGAAGTTAGTATGAGAGAATATCATCCAGGTATTCTGAATCTAAATCTCTCTCGGCATTACTTCAAGAACGAAAATTCTTAGGAAGGACTCATCGCACGCTTTTTACAAGCGTGTTGATGACTAAAAAGGCCAATCTGAGATAGGCAAGTTCAGTTGCAGAAAGCACAGCAGAAAGTCTCCTTGGGTGATGCTGTTTCCAAGTTGCGGTTCTTTCTGCGTTGTCATTTCTCTTCGAGACCCATTCAGCGTGTCTTCTCGAAAGAGGCCGCAGCGTTGTGGATAATGCGTCCCCATGCCTCCCGATGTAAGGCCAGGGTGGACCATTGTTGGTGATCAATCTGGCCGAGCCTGAGATGTTGTTTCAGGAGTCCTTATATCTCTTTTGGGGCGCCTCTCTCTTGCGCTGACCCGTGGCGGGTTCACCATAGAGTAGTATCTTTGGGAGGCGGTGGTCCTCCATCCTAGAGACATGCCCTGCCCAGTGCAGCTGTGTTCTCAATAGCATGGCCTCAACGCTGGTGACCCCTGCTTGCTCAAGGACAGCAATATTCGTCACATAGTTGGTCCGGTGTATATTTAGGATTGTGCGAAGACAGCGCTGATGAAAGCGTTCGAGGAGTCGTAGGTTTTGGCGATAGGTGACCCATGTTTCAGACCCATATAAGAGGATAGACAGTATGATAGCTCTGTACACACTGATTGTGGTGCTTTGCCTCAGGTGCTTGTTGCTCCAGAAACTTTTGTGAAGCCTTCCAAATGTACTCTATGCCTTTGCTAATCTGTGATCTATCTCTTTGTCAATCTTGGTGTTTGAAAAGATGATGCTTCCCAGGTAGGCGAACTGCTGAACGGACTTAAGCACAGATGTGCCTATGCTGACATGGGGATGATGGTGTTCTTCCTATGATGCGGGCTGGTAGAGGACTTTCGTTTTCCTCAGGCCGACTTCCAGCCCAAACGGCTCTGCAGCTGTTGCAAAGCACGACATGAGGGGCTGCAAAGCTGCTTCTGAATGGGCGACAAGGGCAGCATCGTCGGTAAAAAGTAGCTCACGGACTAGATCAGTGTTTCTCAACCTTCCTAATGTCGTGACCCCTTAATACAGTTCCTCAGGTTGTGGTGACCCCCAACCTGCTACTTCATAACTGTAATTTTGCTATTGCTGTGAATTGTAATGTAAATATCTGATATGCAGGATGTATTTTCATTCACTGGACCAAATTTGGCACAAATTTAAATACTGGTGGGATTGGGGGAGGGCATTTATTTTGTCATTTAGGAGTTGTAGTTGCTGGGATTTAGAGTTCACCTACAATCAAAGAGAATCCTGAACTCCACCAATGATGGAATCAAACCAAACTTGGCACACAGAACTCCCATGACCAACAGAGAAAACCGGAAGGGTTTCATGGGCATCATGGGTTTTGGAGTTGTAGTTCACCTACAACCAGAGAGCACTGTGGACTCAAACAATGATGGATCTGAACCAAACTTGGGATGAATACTCAATATGCCCAAATGTGAACACTAGTGGAGTTTGGGGAAAATAGACATTTGACATTTGGGAGTTGTAGTTGCTGGGATTTATAATTCACCTACAATCAAAGAGCACACCAATGATAGAATTGGGCCAAACTTCCACACAGAACCCCCCTTGACCAACAGGATATATTATGTTTTTTGTTGGTTTTTGGTGACCCCTCTGACACCCCCTTGCGACCCCTCCAGGGGCCCTGACCCCCAGGTTGAGAAACACTGGACTAGATGAATCTAAATAGGAAAAGAAGAAAAGGCTCAGGTTTGGGTTTTTAAAAATTGGCTGTTGCCTTGGGTGTGCCTTCACATAGCCTAGGTTTTATGTTGCGAGAACAGTATTGCTGGATGCCAAGTATGTTATACGCTCCAAGGAAAATAAGGCTGTACTGAGCTGATGTTAATAGTTTTAATACATCACGCATTTGGACAGTGGCCTGTTGAATGCAGCAAACGAATTTGCGCATGCATGTGCTTGTTTCTTAATTGTTTACTGAAATCCGCAGGACCCTGGCTGTTCAGGAATGTCCCAAAAGTATGAGAAAACTCACAGCGAGAAGCCGCTGCCTTCAGTCCTTTGCTTTTGACAGCTGTGGAAATGCCATCCCCTCCATACAAGAGATCTTTGCCTTGGTGTGAATAAGTTAATGATCCATTGGGGTATTAAGCGCTCCAAAGGTTTATTTTTCCCCGAGGCCCGAGGGGCCTCTGAAGATGTCATTTTAATAGGATTGTTAGCATGAGAAAAGAAGGCATTCTCTCCATGGGTTAATTTCTCTCCATGGGTTCATTTCAAGAGGATTTGGAAGTGTAGCCTTCAGTGTGTTAGAAGAGTTATGATCCTCCGAGTAGGGGTGAGTTATTTATCCGAGGCGAGGTAGAAAGAAGCACATTTCCTTGGCGACAAATGAGTATTTTTTAGTCAGTGGAATCTGCTGTAGGCTGATTTCTTTTTATAATACTACCTTTCCGAAATCATTTTTCAAATTTTGACTTATGGTTAGACAGGTACAATTTTCTGTGCCACTTTTTCATGATGCTCTGTTTGTAAATTGGTTACATTCGGAGAAATTGAAGGTCGGGTCTGGACGTCGTAATTTGAATATGTAATAACCAGAGTGTCCAAAAGATTTTAAGGTGCAATAGAGAAAATACGTTGACCGTGTTGTGTGTGTTTTTTTTTTTTTGCATGGCTGTTGCTTACCTCCCTAGTAGGTTGAAGGTGAAACTGGCTTTGACGGAGATCCTGTGGCTGGGTCGTCCGGGTACGGGAGAGATCCAGCTTTCAACCCTGGACGGGGCGACGCTGCGCCCGTCTCCATCTGTTAAAAGTCTGGGAGTCACACTTGACTCCTAACTGTTGATGGAGAAGCATATTTCCACTGTCAGCGGACTAGCCTTCTTCCACCTCCGGCAGGTGAGGAAGCTGGCTCCCTACCTGTCCCGTCATGACCTAGCCACAGTGGTCCAAGCCACGGTCATCTCAAGATTGGACTACTGTAATGCTCTCTACATTGGCCTTCCTCTGTCGGTGATCCGGAAGCTTAAGCTGGTGCAGAACGCTGCAGCCCGGCTGGTGGCAGGCCTCCCATCTCACTGCCACATTACGCCTGTTCTGCGCGAACTGCACTGGCTTCCAATAGAGCACCGGATCACATTCAAGATGTTGGTTTTGACCTTCAAGGCCTTGAATGGTCTGGGGCCAGTGTACTTAAGGGACTGCCTCTCCCAATACATTTGGGTAGTTGTGTATGTCCAAGATGGCGGCGCCTAGCAGCCCCACGAACGCTGAGCTCCTTTGGGCTCCCCGCTGTTCCCCCCGCCCGGCGACCTCCACCCCCGAGCCCATGACTCCACTGGTGGGGGGTGGCTGGTGGGGGCCGAGGGGGGCTCTTCGGTTGCCCCCTGGAATTTCCGGGGGCCTTTCGCCGCTGCTGGAGGCCCTCCAGATAGAGGCTGAGGCGGCCCTGGAGGCTTGAGCGCCGAACCCGCTCGCCGGAACCATGGAGGCGCGGAGCCCCGAGAGGACTCCCCAGAAGACCCTTGGACCCGCAGTGCCCCGCCGAAACCACCTACCACGGTCCCTGCTCCCCTGGCCAGAACTTGAGGAGCTGAAGGCATCTGGAGTAGAGGGGCCCCCCTCTCCTTCATTCCCAGCTCTCAACAGTACCCGGGGCGACCCACCGGATCTCGCCTACCTCCTCCAGGGCCTTGCCGCGGCGATTGGTCGGCTGTTCGCCTGCTCGGAGGAGGTGAGGGAGCTAGGCATAGCGCTGGCACCCCTCTGTGGCGTCCTTCCCCCCGGGGCTGGCGGTGAGCCCGCCGAGGGACCGTTGGACCCGCTTTGCCCGGCCTTGGGAGGCTCCGGCCCCCCATATTGCCCTTTGAGATCACTACGGTCGGAGGATTCTAACCTCCTAGAGGTGCCTGCGGTGAAACTTGCCAGGTTGACATCAACTCGCCGGAGGGCGTTCTTCGTCATAGCACCTGTGCTGGGGAACGCCCTCCCGGCTGAAACACGGGCCATGAGGGACCTCCTCCCATTTAGACGGGCCTGTAAAACCCACCTCTTTAAACAGGCTTTTAATGGGTAGGCCAGGTCCACCCGCCGCCAATAATTCTCAGCTTTAGTACATGTTGTACCATTGTTTAAATTAACCCTGTTCAATCTGTTTTTATTGTTACTATTGTTTTTAATCGCCCTCGACTGTGTATTGCTGTGCCGTGTGGCTACTGTAAGCCGCCGCGAGCCCCCGGGAGTTCAGCGGCATAGAAGCCGAAATAATAAATAAATAAATAAATAAATTTCCCGAAGACCACTGCGATCTGAGTCCCAGAACCTCCTTGTGGTGCCGAGTTGCCAATCCCTCCACCTGTCTTCAACGCGGAGGAGGGCTTTTAGTGCCATCGCGCCAGTTTTATGGAACGCTCTTCCCCCCACAATCCGCGCACAGTCCAATCTGTTAGCCTTCCATAAGGCCTGTAAAGCCCTCCTGTTTGTGCAGGCATTCGGTCGGTAAATAACTCTAGGCCATCCACTATGTAATGTAGGCCATAGGAGTTACTTTGGAGTGTATGTGTCTGTATAATTTTTAATGTGTGGACATTGGTCCATTGTTTTTATAGTGTTTTTATGGTTTTAGCACATGTATGTCGCCCCGAGCCTGTCGGAAGGGGCCACTAATAAGCCGAAATAAATAAATAAATAAATAAATAAATAAATAAATAGATAGTGCCTACAGCAGTGTTTCCCAACCTTTTTTGAGCCGCGTCACACTTTTTACATTTACAAAATCCTGGGGCACACCACCAACCAAAATGACACTCTAACACAGTAATAAATATAGTTAATTGACCTTGAGGTTTGGAGTTGTAGTTCACCTACACCCAGAGAGCACTCTGGACTCAAACAATGTTGGACCAGGACCAAACTTGGCATAAATACTCAATATGCCCAAATGTGAACACAGATGGAGTTTGGGGAAAATAGACCTTGACATTTGGGAGTTACAGTTTCTGGGATTTATAGTTAACACACAATCAAAGAGCATCCTGAACTCTTGCAACAATGGAATTGAACCAAACTTGGCATATTGAACGCTCATTACCAACAGAAAGAACTGAAAGGGTTTGCTTGGGAATTGACCTTGGGTTTGGAAGTTGTAGTTCACCTACACCCAGAGAACACTGTGGACTCAAACAATGTGATGTTATGTTGTTGTTTGTTTCGTATCCAGAATCACAATGTTGGAAGGAGGCTCTCCAGTTTAAGGTCCCTAAAACAGGCATGGGAAAACTTCGACCCTCTGGGTGCTTTGGACTCGAACTCCCACCATTCCTAACAGCCTGGGGCCCTTTCCTGCTTAAGTGGCTGGGGGAGGGCCTGAGGCTGCTAGGAATGGTGGGAGTTGGAGTCCAAAACACCTGGGAGGTCCAAGTTTGCCCATGCCAGCTTTCGACAGAGACCTCTTCCTCCCCTTCGCGCCTTTTCTTCCTCCTCCTGCCGAACACTTACTTTTTCTTCTACACGGCTGCTTCTGCCGCCATTTTGATCCGAGGGGGCAGCGTGAGCGTGTTCAGGAGGGGAGGGGGGAGGGAGACGTGACCCGTGCGGGCGCTACTGCGCAGACCCGCCCCAGAGCAAAGCGAGGCAAAGCGAGCAGAGCGAGGCTGGGAAGAAGGGAGCCTGAGTAGAGAAGAAAAAGTGTTTGGCAGGAGGGGGAAGATTTCCCACGGCACACCTGATGATCACTCACAGCACACTAGTGTGCCGTGGCGCACTGGTTGGGAAACACTGAGATACAGGAGCAGGGACTTATAGTGTTGACTCTGTGGTCAGTATCTGTATCACATCTATGAAGTTTTTCCAGTCCCTGCTTTGAACCTCTTGAACAATATACACGCCGGATTCTCTCTTGAAGATGAGAGAAGAAAGAATCTCGTCAGATAATGTGTTGTGTGGGATAATGCTGCAATATGTTGTTGTTGACATATAAAAAAAAAAAACCCACAACAGTTAACATCCTGAATAAAGTGCTTGCTGTTGCTATTTCGGTTTCTTAAAGTATGCCATTTTGAGTCTTCAAAGAGTGGGTAGGGAAGTGTTTAAAGTATCCATGAAAAACTACTGTTCCTTGGCTACAAACTGAGGCAGTGCGGAAAGTACTGTATTGCGGGAAATGGGTATAATGATGCTTTTTTCCTACATGCAAGCAAATGGCCTTAAATCGGTCACTTATGACCTCGCTGAGTGCCTTTCTATATGCATCCAGCGCTATTGTCTGAAGCTAGAGCGCTTTTAGGCAGTCGCACAGATTATCCCCTCTCCTCCGGTGGCCCTCTCTGTAGTGTGTCGGCCACATTGCTCCATTTCTTTGGCGGAGGGGACAGTTAGGCGCTCAGAAATCTCATCCCCGGTTTGAGTAATTTGTTGTGTCATTACGGCCCATGTTTATCTGTTGCTCTTATGGTTTCATCCCAAGGACAAGTTGTAGCACACGATAGGAAGCGTAGATATGAGTATAGCTGCCTAGGCGAATTCAAAACTCCCAGCTCCGATTGCAGTTTCCCTCCAACAATCTGGCTGCGTCCTTGGAGAAGGTTTCAGTCCCCAACAGTTTGAACAGTGTGCTTTTTATTGCTCTTCCTGTTTGAATATTCATGGACAGAACTGTGGAGAGAAGGAAGAGGCAACCAGGGCCGGACTAAGCTAATTTTAAATGGACTGTTTATTTATTTATTTATTTATTTATTTATTATTGAGGCTTCTATGCCGCCGACTCCCGGGGGCTCGCGGCGGCTCACAAGAGCCAGAGGCACAATAACAAGAGATTAAAAGCATAAAAACAATTGAACAATTAAAACAATAGCAAAACGGCAATAAAAGCAGACAAAGCAGCAGCGGGAGAGCGACACAGTACTTAGAGCGCGTGGCCTACTCTCCAAAGGCCTGCCTAAACAGGTGGGTTTTACAGGCCCGCCTGAATGGGAATAAATCCCTTAGGGCCCTGGTTTCGGCCGGGAGGGCGTTCCACAGCGTGGGGGCTATGACGGAGAACGCCCTCCGGCGGGTAGATGTCAGGTGTGCCGACTTTGCTGATGGTATTTCCAGGAAGTTGGCATCTTCAGACCGTAGTGATCTCAAAGGGCAATATGGAGTGAGGCGGTCCCTCAGATACGCTGGCCCCAGGCCGTACAAGGCCTTGAAGGTAAGAACCAGCACTTTGAAGGCGATCCGGTGCTCAATAGGCAGCCAGTGCAGATCCTGCAAAATGGGTGTTATATGGCAGCCTGCTGGGGTGCCAGACAGGAGCCGGGCGGCAGTGTTCTGCACCAGCTTGAGCTTCCGGATCGACGACAGAGGCAGGCCAACGTAGAGCGCATTACAGTAATCTAGCCTTGAGATGACCGTGGCTTGGATCACCGTGGCCAGGTCGCTCTGGGAGAGGTAGGGGGCCAGCCTCCTAGCCTGGCGGAGGTGGAAAAAAGCAGCCTTGCTGACCACAGAGACCTGGGCCTCCATGGTCAGCTGGGAGTCCAGATGGACCCCCAGGCTCTTCACAGACGGCGCTGGGTGCAGCGCCGCACCGTCCAGGGTCGGAAGCCGGGCACCCACCCCGCCCGGGCGACCCAAGCACAAGATCTCCGTCTTCTTGTGGGGATGTTCAGCTTCCAACCCTGGACGGTGTTACATTATGTCCGTCGCCCTCTGTTAAGAGCTTAGGAGTAACCCTGGACCCCCTGTTGTCGATGGAGGCTCATGTCTCCAACGTCAGCAGGGTAGCATTTTTCCATCTTCGACAGGCGAGGAAGCTGGCCCCCTACTTGTCCCGGCGCGACTTAGCCACATTGATCCAAGCCACTGTCATCTCGAGGCTGGACTACTGTAACGCTCTGTACATTGGCCTTCCTCTGTCGGTAATCTGGAGACTCAAGCTGGTGCAGAACGCCGCAGCGCGACTCCTGGCGGGGGTCCCGATTGGCCACCACATCACGCCAATCCTGCGCGAACTGCACTGGCTCCCAATTGAATGCCGGATTGCCTTCAAAGTGTTAGTCCTGACTTTTAAGGCCTTACATGGTCTGGGGCCAGTGTACCTGCGGGACCGCCTTGTCCCATATCATCCCACCAGATCACTGCGCTCCGAAGAGCTAAACCTCCTGGTCATCCCAAATGTGAGGACCTACCATCTGTCCGCAACCCGCCGCCGGGCTTTCTCTGTTGCAGCCCCTACCATGTGGAACGCACTGCCCGCCGGCATCCGTGCCACCCAGGGCCTCCTCCCGTTCAGGAGAGCAGTTAAGACATTGCTGTTCCAACAAGCCTTCGGGGTTAGCTAGACTGTAGCTCGTGCTGCCTCGCTGACTCCCCACGGCGACTCCATCTGCTGTTTCAACTGTTCTAATTGTAATTCTATTCTAATGGTGTTACTGTGGTTTATGAGATATCTGTCAATGTATTTTACGAACTGTTGTGAGTCGCCCCGAGCCGTTGGGGGGGAGACGGACGGCAGACAAATGCGCAAAATAAATAAATAAAATAAATAAATAATAAGCGAACATTATTTTGGCGCCCCCTCCCACCAATCACTGAAAATGTTGCCTTGAAGCCATGACTGGATGGCTGCGTACCAGCTGGTTGAAGGTGAAGCCATCGAAGACGGAGATCCTATGGCTGCGTCGTCCTGGTGTCGGTGAGTGCCGGTTGCCTACCCTGGATGGCGAGCGTCTAAGCCCGTCATCTTTGGTAAAAAGCCTGGGGGTCCAATTCGACCCACTGCTATCGATAGAGACTCAGGTCTCCATGGTTAGCAGGTCTACATTCTTCCATCTCTGGCAGGCTAGGCGACTGGCTCCTTACCTATTCAGGAATGACCTACCGTATTTTTCGCACCATAAGACGCAGTTTTTTTCCTCCCAAAGCAGGAGGAAAAATCAGCTGCGTCTTATGGAGCCAAGAGGGGGGGGGGGGCGGTAGAAAGCCGTTCCCGTGGCCGCCTCCTCCGCGGTCCCGCCTCCTCCTCTTCCTCTGCCTCCGTCACGCCCGCTGCCCGCCCCCGGCCGCCTCCGCTTACGCCGCTTTTCCCGCTCTCCGCCGCTTTTCCCCGCTCTCCGCCGCTTTTCCCCACTCTCCGCCGCTTTCCGGCGCCTCCGCCGCTTACCGCCGCCTCCCTCGCCGCCGTCGCGCATGCGCAGAAGATCCCAAGCGCGTCTGACGTCTGACGCAGGTGCGCCAGGCGTGCCTGCGTCAGCGCACCTGCGTCAGACGTCAGACGCGCCAGACGGCGCTTAGGATCTTCTCGCATGCGCGGCGGCGGGAGGCGGCAATGGCGAGGCGCGAAAGCGCGGAGAGTGGGGAAAAGCGGCGAGAGATGGGGAAAGCGCGAGAGAGGGAAAAGCGAGAGCGGAAAAGCGGCGGAGAGCGGAAAAAGCGAGCGGAGAGCGGGAAAAAAGCGGAGAGCGGAGAGCGAGAGGAAAGCGGCGGAGAGCGAAAGCGGCGGAGAGAGGAAAGCGGCGGAGGGGGAAGCGGCGGAGAGCGGGGAAAAGCGGCGGAGCGCGGGGAAAAGCGGCGGAGAGAGGGGAAAAAAGCGGCGGAGCGGAAAAGCGGCGGAGAGTGAAAAGCGGCGGAGAGCGGGAAAAGCGGCGGTAAGCGGCGGTAAGCGGTGGAGGCGGGCGGGGGGCAGCGGGGGCGGTGACGGAGGCAGAGGAGAGAGGAGGAGGCGGGACCGAGGAGGGCGGCCAAGGGAAAGGCTTAGGGATGGCGGGGCGGAGGAGGAGGGTCAGAAGAAAATTGGAAAAAAAAATATTTTGGGCCAAAAGTGGGCCCTGGCGCAGAAGCACTTTTTGGCCCAAAAATATTTTTTCCAATTTTCTTCTTCTAAAATCTAGGTGCGTCTTATCATCCGGTGCGCCTTATGGTGCGAAAAATACGGTAGCTACGGTGATCCAGGCGACGGTCATCTCAAGGCTAGACTACTGTAACGCCCTCTACATTGGCCTTCCCTTGTCGACAACCCGGAAACTAAAGCTGGTGCAAAATGCTGCTGCTCGATTGCTGGTTGGACCACCTGCAAGAGAGCACATTACACCAATTCTACAGCAATTGCACTGGCTAACAGTAGAGTACCGGATTGTCTTCAAGGTGCTGGTTTTGACCTTTATTTATTTATTTATTATTTGGACTTGTAGGCCGCCACTCCCCGAGGGCTCGGAGTGGCTTACAATCAGGTAAAGCACACAGAGATAAAAGCAAACATATTAACCTAGCTTAAAAAAGATTTCCGGCCTAGCAATCAAAGGCTAGCCAGATAAGGTGGGTCTTGCAGGCCTTGCAGAAGGAGAGAAGGTCCTGCATGGCCTGTACATCGCTAGGAAGAGTATTCCATATTGACGGCGCCACTACAGAAAAGGCTCTGCGTCGGATCGATGTAAGACGGATTGCTTTGAAGGTCGGTACTTCAAGGAGGTTAATTTGTTCGGAACGAAGTGACCTCTGAGGTTGGTAGGGGAGGAGACGGTCCCTCAGATACAGCGGCCCCAGACCATGCAAGGCCTTGAAGGTTAACACCATCCCCTTGAAGTTGATCCGGTGCTTGATTGGAAGCCAATGGAGCTGCTGGAGGATGGGTGTTATGTGACATCTCACTGGAGCCCCAGTGAGAAGTCACGCAGTGGCATTCTGGATGAGCTTAAGTTTCCGGATCACTGACAAGGGCAGGCCGATGTATAGGGCATTACAGTAGTCCAGTCTCGAGATGACTGTGGCTTGGAGCACCGCAGCCAGGTCGTCTCTGAATAGGTAGGAGGTCAGACACCTAGCTTGCCGCAGATGGAAAAAGGCGGTTTTACTGACGCTGGAGACCTGGGCCTCCATGGACAGCAATGGGTCAAAAACGACCCCAAGGCTCTTAACTGAGGATGTCGGACATAATGCCTCGCCATCCAAGCTAGGCAGTCGGGCCTCCCCGCCCACCGGACGCCCCACCACAGTATCTCCGTCTTTGCTGGATTCACCCTCAAGCTACTGGAACGCAGCCAACCAGTCACGGCTTCAAGGCACTGCTGGAAATAAGAAGGTACGTAGTCTGGCTGGCCTTCCATTTTCAGAACAAGCTGGGTGTCGTCAGCGTACTGATAACATTCCAGCCCAAAGCTTCAAACCAGACCAGCAAATGGCCGCATGTAGATGTTAAAAAAACAAAGGGGAGAGAATGGCACCTTGAGGGACCCCACAAGTAAGTGGAGCCCTCTCGGAAACCAAAGTTCCCCTTTCCACTCGCTGTCCCCGGTTGTGGAGAAAGGACAACAGCCATTTCAAGGCTGTTCCCCTGACTCCAACAACGGCAAGGCGGTGGGCCAAAAGATTGTGATTGACGGTATCAAAAGCTGCTGTGAGGTCCAATAACACAAGCAGCGCCGAACCGTCCTTGTCCAGTTGGCAGCGAAGCTGATCTGAAATGGCGACCAACACGGTTTCCGTCCTGTGCCCCGAACGGAAGCCGGACTGAAAGGGATCTAAGCTGGCTGTGTCCTCAAGGAACTGCTGTAGCTGCCCCGCCACCGCCCTCTCAGTCACCTTGCCCAGGAATGAAAGATTCGAAACTGGGCGGTAATTGGAGGGAACGGATCGATCTAAATTCGGTTTCTTCAGCAGCGGGGCGACCACTGCCTCTTTTAAACCCTCTGGAAAAACTCCTTGCTCAAGGGAGCTATTTATTATATTCAACAGAGGGTCACGTAGTCCCTCAAGGCAGTATTTCACCAGCTAGGAGGGACACGGATCAAGGGAACACGTGGTCGGTCTCGCTTCAGCCAGCAGTTCTCGACAGCCCCTGTGTCCAGTGGGACGAACCGATCGAGGGTGGGCCCAGCAGAGGGCCATGGAGTCTCAAGCTCACTAACTGTATCAATCGTAGCTGGGAGTTCCTGAATATGTGGCGCCCCACGCGGGCGCGTATTTCGCGTAATGTAAGATCTGGCCCTGGAGGCAACCATCCTTTGCACGGACTGCGTGGACTTTCAAAGGAATACCGTGCTTCCAGCCATGCTAGAAAATGTAGATGCAGCGGAAGGGTTGGAAAGACACAAGGTGAACCCAAGTTACACAGTTAGGACTCCTTTCTTAGCGATTGGAAACAAGAGCTCTGGCTTTATTGGATTGGAAGTGATGTCATGAGCCATTAGCTCTGCTCCTGCAAGACATTTATTAGCGCTCCCTCTCAGAATTGCACTCAGGAAATTTGAGTTCTGTTGGAGGGCAGAGAGAGAACGGAGGAGAGAGGGGTGTATCAGGCAGAGGAGAACCTGTCAATGGAGAATGGACACAGAAGACATTGCCCAATAGAGTTGTGCGTGGATGTATTTATCACTAGCCGCCCCCTGCCAGGCGTTGCTGTGGCCCAGCCTGGTGATCTGGAAAATAAAGTAATGAGAAAGTGTTGGTTTCTAATCTATGTAATGTCTGTATACTTGTGGGTAAACAGTACGTCTTGTTGTTTCTGTGTCAGTGTTGATGTGGAGATTGTCTGGTTTGCCTCCTATGGAACAGGCAACATATCGTTGTCCTTCTTTCAGGGTCCCTTTCAAATCTATGATACCGTGGAGTGTGAAAGTAAGACACCCCGATTGTAAGACATATCGGGGTGTCCAGGGCTGCTAATATAAGCCGTACCCAGTGCCGACCTCGTTGCGTCGCCACGCATTGCCGCCGCAACCCGGCCCATCGGCCGCGGCACACCCCAGGCACACCTTTCCGCCAGGCCTCCAAGGAAGGGAGGGAAGGGCCAGGGCGTGGAGAAGCGCCGCTGCGTCACAGGCCTGGTGCGGGCGCTGCCTCACCACGCCCCTGGCTCCTTTCCCCCCCCCTCCTTTCTCCCAAGGAAGGGGAGGAGGAAGGGAGCCAGGGGCGTGGCAAGGCACCGCCGCGCGTCAGTGTGGCGCGCCGCCGCCACGCCTCTGGCTCTCTTCCCCTCCCTTCCTTGGAGGCCTGGCGGTGTGGGGGTGTGCGTGGAGGCCTGTGACGCTGCCGTTGGGATTCTGCGCCGCGGCGGCGTGGGCGGCGGCGGCGTGACGGGCGGCTAGCTCTTCCTCCTGGCGCCCGCCTCCCGTCTTGGGTTATATAAGATGTACTTAAAGTGCCGTGAGGGGACTTTTCGGGGGGAAAAGAAAGTAAGACGCTGTCTTACTTTCGGGGAAACACGGTACTATATCGGAGTGTGTGTGTATCATCTATCTATCTATCTATCTATATCCAGGCCCGGATTAACACCTTTTTGCGCCCTAGGCCACACTTTGGAATTACACCCCCTTTAAGCCAACCTCTACCGCACCCCCACCCCCCCTTCACTCAGACCCATCACACACTAAAATTAAATCATATCATAGAACTTACCTCAAATTCATTCAGGTAGCCCAATACATCTCAGTTGATCAGTAATATCCAAATAAATCAACAACAACCTGCGCCAATCAGCGCAGGTGTAACCGCGGGGCTCGCGGGGCGCCTGGGCCGGACCCACCTGCAGCAGTGTTGTGCTCGGGCCCATTTTTAAAAATGCCACCCCAATGCAGTGGCAGGGAGTTCCACAGTCACACTTTCTGCCCGAAGCGAGACCCGAATTCAGGATGCTAAGACACAAGCACCACCCCTGAAGAGGAGTCAAGGGAAGTGGGAGCCAATCACAGAAGCGCTTTCCCAAGGGCGGGAATTCAAATGGGAGAATGACACCCAGCAGGGCCAATGAGGGGACGGGATGGTGGCGAGGGGCGGGGCCACCTGAGGCAAGCAATGCGGGCTCCCTGAGGGAGCGACTCCATCTCTGGCGGGGCCTTCCCGCTCCCCGTTGCGCTGCGCCCTGGCATCCTGGCGCCCTGGCGCTTACCTGCGCCAAGCGTGGCCTTCCCAGCTGGAAGGGCGGACCCTCCTCGGCGCCCTCCGCCATCCCCACGAGTTCGCTCTCTTTCTCCGCCACCCGGCTAATATATATTTATTAGCTGTATAAATTTATTAGCTGTACCAACCCTCTTTCCCCAGCGTTGCTCTTTCCAACCTTCCATCCCACTTTCTCTCCTTCCCTGCCTCTTTCCTTTATTCCCTCTTTTTCTTTTCCTTCTTCTTTCCCCTTTTCTTTCTTCCTTCTCTACCTGTTTCTTTCCTCCCTTTCTTTGCTCTTTGGTTCCATTCTTCCTTCTCTCTTCTTCCCTCCCTCCCTCCCTTCCTTCCCTCCTTCTTTCCTTTTTCCCTCTTTTTCTTTTCCTTCTTTTTCCTTCTTCTTTCTTCCTTCTCTACCTTTGTTTTCTTCCTTTCTCTTCCCTTTTCCTTCCCTGCTCTTTGGTTCCATTCTTCCTTCTCCTTCTTCCCTTCTCTCCTTTCCCTTTCCCTACCTGGTTCCCTCCTTCCTTCCCCTCCCTCTTTCCCTTTTTTTTTCCCTCTTTTTCTTTTCCTTCTTCTCTCTCTTCCCTTTTTCTCGTTCCTTTTTCTTCCTTCTCTACCTGTTTCTTTCCTCCCTTTCTTTGCTCTTTCGTTCCATTCTTCCTTCTCTCTTCCCTTCCTTCCTTCCTTCCTTCCTTCCTTCCTTCCTTCCTTCCTTCCTTCCTTCCTTCCTTCCTTCCTTGATGCATAATAAGAACACAGAGAGAGACTGACAGCTGTTGAGCAAGACCTTCGTGTGTGTCTGTCTTCCATTCCTGCCAGGATATCTATGTTGTGTTCATTGAAACAGGCCCAGGTTTCACACTGAGTGTATAAATACATTTAAAAACATATTAACTATATGTATGACTGTGTCAGAGTGTCATTTTGTGTCATTTTGGTTGGTGGTGTGCCCCAGGATTTTGTAAATGTAAAAAATGTGCCGCGGCTCAAAAAAGGTTGGGAAACACTGCCCTAGAGTAGGAAACAGTACCTCCTTGCCAAGAAATTTCTGTGATAGGTTTGCCTTTGAATCGCCAAAGGTGAGAAAGGACTTGGAAGCACACACCAGCAACAAGAGGATTCATTGGCCGTCTCCCTGCCAAATTGAGACAGTTGCAGGGCGTGACATATTGGCCTCTAGTGAAATACTTAATATAACTTGTTTTGACAAGTATGAGGATTATACCCAAATATTCATTAAAGAAAAACAAGGTGAAAATGTCCTAATTTTGATTGGATTCATGTTGTTTTGTCAGAGCTGATGCCAGGAGATAGTGTCAGGGGGTGGCTCTTAATGCTTCCAACGTCAGCAAAGGTCCACCCTCTGACCTTCAGAGTCCCTTTTCTGTGCTCTTGTCACCTGCCAGAGCGTATGAACAAGGAGAAAAGTTGGGGAGGGGGGAGGAAGAAGACGCCTTTGCTTATTTCAATGACTTGTTTTGGGGAGAGCGGAGAGCAAGCCAGCCATTGGTGGTGGCTGAAGCACAAGGGGACCTCAAATTCTGGAATCGACGCGGCTGTTTCTCCTGACGTCACAAGCCAACTGCATGGGTAATTTTGTATACATTCTAATAAGTGACTCATTGTATGTATGTTCGTAAAAAAAAAAATCAATCTGCTGAAATGGGGACAAGGACAAAGTAGCTCAGGTAGAAAACCAATTTAGGTAATCTAAACAGAAGGCGGATTAGCTATCTCTTGATCTCAAACTAGTCCGAGATGCACGTGGTCATGCTGGAGTGTAGCAAGGCTTGTGACCTTTCCTGAAGTGATATTTGGACTAAATAGCCATTAACGGTGCAGCTGGATGCGAATAATGTGTAGAGATCTCCTTTTCTGTGTGTGTTTGGAAAGTGATTGTAGCCTTTTCTGTGGTCACGTTCAGTGATTTTCAGCCGCAGCACATTTTTTACATTTACAAAATCCTGGGGCACACCACCAACCAAAATGACACAAAATGACACTCTAACTGTCGTTTCACTAACTGTCACCCTCCCCCCTCGTGACACCGCTGCTTCCGCCAAACCCCCTCCCCCCGCCCCCGGGAGGCCCACGCGCAGGAGGCCCGTCACCGTCCCGCTGAGTGGCCGAAGCGCACATGGGCTTGGCTGAGCAGGACGAAAAGGAATTGAGCACATGGGGTGGCCCCCGAGCCTCGGAACAAACTGCAGCGGAGGCTCGCAGCCGTTGCCACCCCCAGCTCTCCTTCCCGAAGGGGTTCAGCCCCCCCAGGAGTGCCCCCCCCGTGTCCCTACGGCATCCCTGCTGTCGCCTTGGGGCCAGATTGGGAAGGAACCAAGGTGGGCTGCGGAGCTGTGCATCCCGACCTCTGCTCTGCAGCAAACCCAGAGCCCAGCCAAGAGAGGCCAGGCGATGAGAGGTTGCTCCCTTTCCCCGGCGTGGAGGGGATAGAGAGCAGAAAGCCTCGTCTCGAGCCTCCGGGAGTGGGATCGGACGGGGCAGCTCCCGCGGACTCCTCCTCCCTCTCCTCCTCCTTGCTGCCAGAGGGGAGGAGGGCAGAAGAGCGCCCAGGAGCCAGGAAGCAGGAGGAGCCGCAGCCCAGCCAGGTAGCCCTTGGCGTGCAGAGGGAAGGAAGGAAGGAAGAAGGAGAGACAGAGGAGAGGGAGAAAAGTTCTGGATGCCGAGGGCTCTCCCTGACTGCAGCCAGGCTGGCTGGCATTGCTGCTTCGGCCAGGAAGGCCTCATTTCCGCTGCCTGAAGTTTCCTGCTAGGCTCTCTCTCTACACTGTAATTTCCCACAACACCTGATGATCTCTCACGGCACACTAGTGTACCACGGCACACCAGTTGGGAAACGCTGGCCACATTGGTCACATGAGAAATACATTTAGCAACCAGGAGGTGGGCTTGTTTGACATATTTTAGTTGTAGATAGTTACCGTATATACTCGAATATAAGCCGACCCGAATATAAGCCGAGGCACCTAATTTTTCCACAAAAAACCGGGAAGACGTATTGACTCGATTATAAGCCAAGGTTGGGAAATGCAGCAGCTACGAGTCAACTTCAAAATAAAAATAGATAACAATATAATTACATTAATTGAGGCATCAGGAGGTTAAATGTTTCGGAATATTTACATAAAACTGTAATTTAAGATAAGACTCTCCAACTCTGATTAAACCATTATTCTAAATGGTTTAGCCACGATGGGGAGTTAGGGGGACTGCCCTTAAATGGGTGGCCTCCTTTCTTCAAGACCGGGGACAACGTGTGGAGAGGGGAGGGATGGCTTCTGGTAGACTCTCATTAAGTTGTGGGGAGACTCCCATTAAGAGGTGGTCCCTGGTCAAAGTGGTCCCTGGTCAGGTGGTCCCTGGTAAAAAAAATGCACATGTGATGTTATTGTGTGCCGGGGTGTGTGTGTGGGAAAAATAGGATGGCTGCATGGCTGCCTCCTGCTCAAACTTGGAAAGTCTTGAGAAACACCCCTGCTAAGTGGGAATAGGAACACAGGCATGTTGGCAGAACATAGAAACACAGGCATGTTGGCCTATTTTGAAAGGGTAGTCAGCAGAATCTGAACGTAGAGTTGTAATTCTGAACTCGTTCAGAATATCTGTAGTGCAAGACTAATCCTGTGCAAAATTTTGCACAGAGACAGCATGATCTGTGCAATAATTTCTCTTAGCTTTTCCTGCACAAAATAGGTTGCATCAAAAACAGACCTGGGCAAACTACGGCCCGCGGGCCGGATGTGGCCCGCCAGCCGATTCTGTCCAGCCCGGGGAGAAGGGTGTTGGGGGCAGGGCCAAGAGGAAGGGGTACCGGTGCCGCCATCCCATTGCGGGCTGTGGGGCTTGCGTCGGCAGACAGCCCGCCACTCTGGAGAACAATCGAAGGAGCGACGGCTTTGGAGTGCCTGCCATCCTGGGAGGCGATCCTGGCCTGCAGCGGGAGCAGTTGACGACCTGCGGTGGCTGATCACCCTGGCGACCCGGAAAACGATCAGCTGCCTCAGGTCGCCGACTGCTCCTGCTGCAGGCCCGGATTCACCTCCCGGGATGGCAGGCACTCCAAAGCCGGGATGGCAGGCACTCCATGGCAGGGCGATCAGCTGGGGAGTGGCTGGGGGCGAGAGCGGGCGGAGGCCTGCAGCCTCCCATCGTCCTCTGCTCTGCTTTGCTCTGGTCTGCTGCGGCGGCGGCTGGGTCCGCTTTGCCATCCTCTGGGCTGGGTCCATTGGGCCATTCCATCTTGAGGATGTCAGCCTCAAGAGTGGTTCTCACCTTGTCTTCTTGAATTTTATTTTATTTTAGTGGTTTTTATTATTATTATTTCATATAAAATTTTATTATAATAATACAATAAATAATATAATGTTATATCATATTATAATTTCAATATATTATAATGTCTCTCTCTCTCTCTCTCTCTCTCTCTCTATATATATATATATATATATATATATATAATATTTATTTATTTACTGTATTTATTCACACTTGGCAGTCGCCACTCCCAATGTGGCTCGGGGCGACTTACAAAATGTAAAAACACAGTAAAACAGAGTAAAAAACACAATAAATACATAATAAAATACAACTCAACAGAGTTGCAAACAACAGTGGAAAACAAGTGTTCGAAACGTCAGCAGCCTTAAACTCCAAAAGCCTGCCTGAACAGCAGTGTTTTGCACGCCTTCCGAAATGTCAGTAGATCTGTAAGGGCAAGGACGTTGGAAGGCAGTGCATTCCACAAAGTGGAGGCAAATGTAACTCCGATCTTCAAGAAAGGATCCAGGGGTGATCCAGGAAATTATAGGCCAGTTAGTCTAACCTCAGTTCCAGGCAAAGTGATGGAAACCATTATTAAAGAAAAAATTACTAGGCACATAGAAGAACAGGCATTGCTGAAGGAAAATCAACATGGTTTCTGCAAAGGCAAATCATGTCTTACTAACTTGATAGAATTCTTTGAGGGTGTAAATAAACACATAGATAAAAGGGGACCCAGTCGATATTGTTTACCTTGACTTTCAAAAGGCTTTTGACAAAGTCCCTCACCAAAGGCTCCTAAATAAGCTCTTCAGCCGTGGAATCAGGGGACAGGTCTTGTCCTGGATTGGAACCTGGCTAAACTGTAGGAAACAAAGGGTGGTAATAAACGGACACTTCTCTGGGTGGAAAGAGGTGAGAAGTGGCGTACCCCAAGGTTCAGTTTTGGGTCCGTTACTTTTTAATTTATTCATTAACGACCTGGATGTAGGAGTGAATTCTGAGGTAGCAAAGTTTGCAGATGACACTAAATTGTTCAGGGTAGTTAAAAATGAAACTGATTGTAAAGAGCTCCAGAAAGATCTCTCGAAATTGAGTGAATGGGCAACAAAGTGGCAAATGCATTTTAACCTCAACAAGTGTAAAGTCATGCACATCGGGGCAAAGAACCCCAACTACACCTACCAATTGATGGGGTCAAAGCTTTTCGAGACAAACCAGGAAAGGGGATCTTGGGGTCTTGGTGGACAGCTCAATGAAGACGTCAACCCAGTGCAGCAGCAGCAGAAAAAAGCAAATTCTATGCTTGGCATGATCAGGAAGGGAATCGAAAATAGGTCGGCAAATGTTGTATTGCCTCTCTACAAATCTATGGTGAGGCCACATCTGAGTACTGTGTACAATTCTGGTCTCCGCACCTTAAGAAGGATATAACGGAACTGGAAAAGGTACAAAAGAAGGGCAACAAGAATGATCCAAGGGATGGAGCGGCTCCTTTATGAAACCAGGTTGCAACGCCTTGGTCTTTTCAGCCTTGAAAGACGGCGTTTAAGAGGTGACTTGATCGAAGTGTATAATATCATGCATGGGATAGAAAAGGTGAACAAAGAAAAAATATTTTCTCTGTCACCCAACACTAGGACTAGAGGGCACTCCCTGAAGCTCCAAGGTAGGAAAGTTAGGACTAATAAAGGGAAATATTTCTTCACCCAGAGGGTCATTGGGTTATGGAACTCACTTCCAGAGGAGGTTGTGACAGCGGTCAGCCTGGACAGCTTCAAGGCAGGATTAGACAGATTCATGGAGACCAAGGGAATCAGTAGCTACTGAAATGGACATCCAAGTGCCACCTCTGTGTTGATGGAGGCAGGCAGGATTTTCCCCGGTACTGGTTGTGGGGGTCGGGAGCAGGTGAGGGTTTTGCCCTCCTTTCTGCTAGAGATCCCTGTGTACAACTAGTGGGCCACTGTGTGACACAGAATGCTGGACTAGATGGGCTGAGGCCCGATTCAGCATGGCTCTTCTTATGTTCTTATGTTCTTATGATTATCGAAAAGGCTCTCCTTCTTGTAGCCGTAAGATGATACATTTTAAAGCTAGGGACCTCCAAAAGTTGTCCCGATTCTAAGCGTAGTGGCCTAGTGGGACAATATGGGATGAGGCGGTCCCTAAGGTACACTGGCCCTAGACCAGTCAATTGAAGGTCAATGCCAGCACCTTGAAAGTGATCCGGCATTCCACTGGTAACCAATGTAGCTCGTATAGAATGGGTGTAATATGGCTGGTCCTAGAGGCGCCAGCCAACAGCCCAGCTGCCGCATGCAGTACCAGTTTCAATTTCTGCATCACCGACAAAGGAACGCCATTACAGTAGTCCAATCGTGAGATGACCATGGCTTGAACCACTGTGGCTAGATCGCGTCGGGAAAGGTAGGGAGCCAACTTCCTCACCTGACGGAGGTGGAAAAAAGCTACTCTACTGACGCTGGAGATGTGCATCTCCATCGTCAGTTGAGAGTCCAAGGTGACGCCCAGACTTTTAACTGTTGACGACAGACATAATGTCATGCCGTCCAGGGTAGGAAGTTGGATCTCCACCCCACCCGTCTTAGCTGGATTCATCTTCAACCTACTGGCTCGCAGCCATCCAGTAACGGCCTCAAGGCACTGATGGAAATTATCGGGTACGGATTCAGGCCGGCCCTCCATCCCCAGAACAAGCTGGGTGTCATCAGCATATTGGTGACACTTCAGCCCGAAGGTATGAACCAGCCAAGCAAGTGGTCGGACATAGATGTTAAATAATAGTGGGGAGAGGATTGCCCCCTGAGGAACCCCACAAACAAGAGGGGAACCCCCGGAGACATCCTCGCCCCTCCTTACTCGCTGCAATCGGTTACGGAGAAAGGAAGACAGCCAATTATTATATTAATACTAATAATGTATGAGTATTTCTTGATATATTAATATGTTAATATTAATGATGTGTAATATAAAGTAAATATAGTAAATAAATAAATATATTATGTAGATTAGAGTGTAGTTCAGCCTGTCTGAGGATGGAGGGCAGGCCGGGATCCGTCCCCGATAATTTCCAGCACTGCCTTGAAGCCGTTACTGGATGGCTGCGAGCCAGTAGGTTGAGGGTGAATCCGGCAAAGACGGAGATCTTGTGGCTGGGCCGCCCGGGTGGGGTAGATGTCCAGCTTCCAACCCTGGACGGCGTGGCGTTATGCCCATCGTCTTCCGTGAAGAGCCTGGGAGTCCATCTGGACTCTCAGCTGACCATGGAGGCCCAGGTCTCTGTGGTCAGCAAGGTGGCCTTTTTCCATCTCCGACAGGCAAGGAGGCTGGCCCCCTATCTCTCCCGGAACGACCTCGCCACGGTGATCCAAGCCACGGTCATCTCAAGACTAGATTACTGCAACGCGCTCTACGTTGGCCTTCCTTTGTCGGCGATCCAGAAGGTCAAGCTGGTGCAGAACACTGCCGCCCGGCTTCTGTCTGGCTCTCCAGCAGGTTGCCATATAACACCTGTTTTGCAGGACCTGCACTGGCTGCCAATTGAGCACCGGATCGCCTTCAAAGTGTTGGTTCTCACCTTTAAGGCCTTGCACGGCCTGGGGCCAGCGTATCTGAGGGACCGTCTCACTCCATATTGCCCTCTGAGATCACTGCGGTCCGAGGATGATAACTTCTTGGAGGTACCTTCGGCGAAGCTGGCTGACATCCACCCGCGGAGGCGTTTTCTGTCATAGCTCTCACGCTGTGGAACGCCCTCCCGGCCGACACCCGGGCAATGAAGGACCTGCTCCCGTTCAGGCGGGCTTGTAAAACCTATGTGTTTAGGCAGGCCGATGGGTAGGTAGGCCCGTGCGTCTTGTTGCGCCACTACCGCAACTGTGTTGTTGCTTTTACTGTGTTGCTTGTTTTTAATTGTTCTTAACCTTCTGTATTTTATTGTGCCTTCGGCTCTTGTAAGCCGCCGCGAGCCTTCGGGAGTCGGCGGCATAGAAACCCAAATAAATAAATAAATAAATAAATAAATAAATAAATAAATAAATATTTAGGTGCGGCTCTCCATAATATTTTTTGACTTTTGTGTGGCCCCTTGGAAAAAATAATTGCCCACCCCTGAATAGCAATGTGTGAATTTTGCACATCATTAACCTGTGAATGGCAAATAGGTTTTAAAAACGGCATAGTTTACAAAAAAACACACCTTTCACAGTGCAAAGGAAATGGCTCAAAATGGCTTGTTGCTTTCTGCAAGAGGAAACCTAACAAAAATTACAGCCCTCCCTGAAGCACCTGCCAATGGTACCGGCAGTATTCTTTGGCTCACGGCAGAGATCTTTGCGGCCAAGAGACGTTCTGCGCTTTCCGCAAAAACGCTTTGTTCTCCTCTGAGAAGAGCCGAGCAAGGTGGCACCTGGAGTTCAGCCTCTCTCCGTGCTAATGGGAAACACAAAAGTGGCCGATCACCTTCCAAGAGCGCACGTCTCTGCGCAGGGCGGCAACGTATCCCTCCCCTTCCCGAGGGTTACTTCACCTGGTAAACAATGTGTCTATAAATATACACACAAACACACTGGCACTTCTGCTGGTTCAAGTTTGCATTATCATCAAGCATCTCCTGGGAGTGCCAGGCCACGCAAACCGCCAGCTGGTGCACGCCAATGATGGCCCCTCCAGGAGAAGTCGGTAATACAACCTGAAAGCCGCAATATGAACTTCACACATACTTGTCCTTTTGGTTTATTCATTAGAGATAATGATTGGGAAGAATCAACGCATTTGCATGATGGGCATGGATGCTTTGGCAGGTCTCCGTCCCAATAACATCGTATGCCCAAAAGGATGAGCACTGGCCTTCCCAAAGATGTCAAAACCGCGCAGGACAAAACACAACTTAATTCACAGATTCCGCAGGGATTGACTTCATAATTACTCTCCTGGAGCCAAGACTTCGCTTGCTGTAACGCAGCAGCAGGCAACAGGTGGCCTTCCAGATGCTTTGGGACTACAACTCCCACAATCCCTCAGCACTGGGCAAGGACACAACTGGAGGGACACTGTTGCTCAGCCCTCTTATGAGAATGAACCATCATTTTAGCTCAGAGGCCGCTCCGGTCTTATACTCCAGTGTTTCCCAACCAGTGTGCCGTGAGCGATCATCAGGTGTGCCGTGGGAAATGGGAACCTCCAATCCCCTTTCTTCACCTTCCTGCCGAAAACACAATGCCTTCCTCAAATAACCCCAGCACCGCCGGGTCCTCAGCTAGTCTATATAAATAAAAATGTAATGTTTGTTTGTGGGATCAACATAACTCAAAAACTACTGGATGCATTGACACCAAATTTGGACACAAGTCACCCATCAGGCCAACGAGCGACCATCACTCCTAAAAAACTGAAAAACACAGCAGAAGAGACTTAAAAAGCCAAAAAACAAAAAAACCTGCATTACAACGCATGCACAAAACCACATATATGCACAAACACACATATATACACATATACACAAATACACACACATATATACTAGGCATGAGAAAAAGTTATGAAAATGATTCGTTTAGAAGAAATTCGTAAGAAATGCTACTTTCGAGTATTTCCGCACCTGGAACGCCAACCAGGAAGTGGACTTTCTTTATAGAACCGGGGCCAGGATTTTCTTAAGTGTCGTTATTAGGTCGTAAGGGGGCACCCTCCTCTCTCTCTCACCACCCTCCCGCCTCCCTTGCCAATAAGTATTATGGCAAAGCAAGCCCCTAAACTCGCTCCTTCTTTCGGCTGGAAGCCTGGAAAAATGTAAACAGAGAGGTTTACTCAGAAGTAAATCTGCAAAGGAGGGCACTTTGGATGAAGGGCCCTCCTTTGTGGATTTACTTCTGAGTAAACCTCTCTGTTTACATTTTTTCCAGGCTTCCCTGCCTCTCCTGCCTGCCAGGATCTAAAGCATCAAAGAGTATTGGGGTGAGAAACCAACCTAATGTAGAATAGAATGAATGCTACTGTAAGTGCCTAATATTATAAGTAATCCAACTGGTCATACCTACATTCCATGCACATGCAATAATACAGCAGTAATAACAATAACAAGAGGTAAAATTCAAACCGAAGTATTCTGACTGGTCTCTCCTCATGCGGTGCAAACGGGCTCTTCTCTATTAGCCCGGGAAAAGCCAGCGTTTGCTGCTTGGGAGCACACACATACATATTCTTGGGGGGGGGGGGATTTGCTGCAGAATCCCGGGCTCATAGAGAAGATTCTGCAGTAAATCCCCCAAAGAATATGTATGTGTGTGCACCTAAGCAGAAAACGCTGGCTTTTCCCCCGGCTCACAGAGAAGAGCCCGTTTGCACCGCATGAGGAGGGACCAGTCAGAATACTGGTTTGAATTTTACCTCTTCTTATACCCATTGTTATTACTGCTTTATTATTGCATGTGCATGGAATGTAGGTATATGACCAGCCTGGGCAAACTTGGGCCCTCGCTCCCTCAGGATCGGGGTGAGAGAGAGGCAGCGAGGAGCCAGAGGGGGGGCTCCTCCTCCTTTTCTTTTGCTGCTTCCAAGAATAGAATACCCCCTCCCTCCCTCCTTCCCTCCCTCCTTCCCTCCCTCCTTCCCTCCCTCCCTCCTTCCTATTTGGAGACGCCCATCTAGAAGTCAGTGTGATTGATTCAAGTTTTGGCCTACAACTCCCAGAAATCCCAGCCAATTTACCAGCTGTTAGGATTTCTGGGAGTTGTAGGCCAAAACCATCTGGAATGCGCATGCGCTGGCATACGAACTACTAACGAATTTCGTTAGTAATTAAGTTACATTTTAGAAATTTTTGGAATTTTTTTTTTGTAAGTCTTCCTATTACTAATAAAAAAAATCCCCCCCATTAGATTTTCGATTTCCTATTTTTGGGTTCTAAACCATGCCTAATATATACAAAACACACATACACAGACTGGGTCACAGCAATTCGTGGCAGGGGACAGCTAGTATCTATAATACAAATAAAATGTAATGTCCGTTTGTGGAATTAACATAACTCAAAAACCACTGGACGAATTGACACCAAATTTGGAAACAAGACACCTCTCAGGCCAACGAGTGACCATCACTCATAAACCCCTGCCAAATAAACTCAAAGATAATACAGTGCAAGTGCGAAAACGACAGCTCCCAGCATCCCCTAGACCAGTGTTTCTCAACCAGTGTGCTGTGGCACACTAGTGTGCCGTGAGCGATCATCAGGTGTGCCGTGGGAAATGGGAACCTCCAATCCCCTTTCTTCCCCCTCCTGCCGAACACTTTTTCTTCTCCACTCGGGCTCCCTTTTTCCCAGCCTCGCTCTGCTTGCTTTGTCTTGCTTTGCTCTGGGGTGAGTCTGCGCAGTAGCGCCCACACGGGTCACGCCTTCCTCCCTCCCACCTCCCTTCCTGAACACGCTCACGCTGCCCCCTCGGATCAAAATGGCAGCAGAAGTGGCAGTGTAGAAGAAAAAGTAAGTGTTGGGCAGGAGGGGGAAGAAAGGGCACAAAGGTAAAGGGGGAGGAAGAGGTCTCTGTCGAAAGCTGGCATGGGCAAACTTGGACCTTCCAGGTGTTTTGGACTCCAACTCCCACCATTCCTAGCAGCCTCAGGCTCTTTCCCTTTCCCCCCTCAGCCACTTAAGCAGGAAAGGGCCTCAGGCTGTTAGGCTGGGAGTTGAAGTCCAAAGCACCCAGAGGGCCAAAGTTTTCCCATGCCTGTTTTAGGGACCTTAAAGTGGTGAGCCTCCTTCCAACAGTGTGATTCTGGATAGAAAACAAACAACAACATAACATTGTTTGAGT
Organism: Anolis apletophallus; assembly: GCA_030556195.1. Classification (NCBI taxonomy): domain Eukaryota; kingdom Metazoa; phylum Chordata; class Lepidosauria; order Squamata; family Anolidae; genus Anolis; species Anolis apletophallus. Next base: position 460,602 of record JARBWK010000023.1, read on the forward strand.
CCACAGTGCTCTCTGGGTGTAGGTGAACTACAACTTCCAAACTCAAGGTCAATTCCCAAGCAAACCCTTTCAGTACTTTCTGAGTTCAATATGCCAAGTTTGGTTCAATTCCATTGTTGCAAGAGTTCAGGATGCTCTTTGATTGTGTGTTAACTATAAATCCCAGAAACTGTAACTCCCAAATGTCAAGGTCTATTTTCCCCAAACTCTATCTGTGTTCACATTTGGGCATATTGAGTATTCATACCAAGTTTGGTCCTGATCCAACATTGTTTCAGTCCACAGTGCTCTCTGGATATAGGTGAACTACAACTCCAAAACCCAAGGTCAATGCCCATCAAACTCTTATAGCATTTTCTCTTGGTTATGGGAGTTCTGTGTGGGAAGTTTGTGTCTTTCTGCCATTCCTGCCAGGATTTCTATGTTGTGTTCGTCAAAACAGGCCCAGCTTTCACAGTGAGTGTATAAATACATTTACAAACAAAATATCAATATGTTTTACTGTGTTAGAGTGTCGTTTTGTGTCATTTTGGTTGGTGGTGTGCCCCAGGATTTTGTCAATGTAAAAAATGTGCCGCGGCTCAAAAAAGGTTGAAAAACACTGACGTAAGAGATACTCCACCTGTAATAAGAACAATGATAATGCATGTTTAATTCAGGTGCTTTATATTTTGGTTAGCTATTTTGGTATGTTTTGCTGTCATATGAGTATTGTGTAACAATTCAAAATAAATAGGTATAATCTACAGATAATTGTGGAAATGGACCAAAGTTTGAGAAAACCAGCAAATGCTTTGAAGGGGCACAAAGAAAGTTGAAGGGCAACCGAATTGTCCCAGGACCCACCGTCTCCCTCCCTGATGCGTTACAATGCAGAAATTGTGTCACCGGCACTTTGGATCAATATCTATTTATGGACCAAGAAATTACATGTATGGTGACCTCGCCATCAGTGACACATTCTTCAGCGGCATCTGAGTCACCCGAGGCCCATAAACAAGCTTCCAAAAATAGGTCCTGTTTACTAGAGCTGGAATCCAGGCACTTCAACAAAAAGCCGGCAATCAAATAAAATTATTTTTTTATAAAAGAAAAACAAACAACAAAGAAAAGTAAAATCCCAAAAAGGACACGCTGCCAGATTACTGAGCATACTTTTCCAATGGCACCAGATTCCTATAGGTTTTAATATATCCCTAATCTAACCAAAAAGAAACAAAAAAAACCCCCTCCCTCTGTAGTTGTTAAGAAAGACGTATATGTTAATTATTATTATTAATTTTATTTAATTTTTTATTTGATAATAAAAATAAATAAAAATAATAAATAAATAATAAAAATATAAAATAATATAAAATAATAAATATAATAATAATAATAAAAAAGAAAGACGTATGTGTTTATTATTATTTATTTATTTTTATTAAATAATAAAAATAAAATAATAATAAAAAATAAAAGCAATAAAATAATAAATATAATTATAATAAAAAAGAAAGATGTATATGTTTATTATTATTTTATTTTATTTTTATTGAATAATAAAAATAAAATAATAATAAAAAATAAAAAATAAAATAATAAAAATAAAATAAAATAATAAAAATAAAAAACAATAAAATAATAATTATAATTATAATTATAATAAACAGAAAGATGTATATGTTTATTTTTATTTTATTTTTATTTAATAATAAAACTAAAATAATAATAAAAATAAATAAATAAAAGCAATAAAATAATAAATATAATTATAATAAAAAAGAAAGATGTATATGTTTATTATTATTTTATTTTATTTTTATTGAATAATAAAAATAAAATAATAATAAAAAATAAAAAATAAAATAATAAAAATAAAAAACAATAAAATAATAAATATAATTATAATTATAATAAAAAGAAAGATGTATATGTTTATTTTTATTTTATTTTTATTTAATAATAAAACTAAAATAATAAAAATAATAAAAATAAAATATTAAAATAATAAAAAAATAATAAATATAATAATAATAAAAGACGTATATGTTTTTTTATTGTCAAAGGCTTTCATGGCCGGAATTGCCGGGTTGTTGTGAGTTTTCCAGGCTGTCTGGCCATGTTCCAGAAGCACTCTCTCCTGACATTTCACCTGCCTCTATGGCAAGCATCTTCAGAGGTTGTGAGGTCTGTTGGAAACTAGGAAAATGGGGTTTATATATCTGTGGAATGTTTCAATTGGCCACCTTGATTAGCACCTAATGTCCTAGCAGTTTCAAGGTCTTGCTTCTTACTGCCTGGGGCAATCCTCTGTCGGGAGGTAATTAGCTGGCCCTCATTGTTTCTTGTCTGGAATTCTCCTGTTTTGGAGTGTTGTTCTTTGTTTACTGTTATGATTTTAGAAACCAGTAAAAAGCTAGACCTTGAAACTGCCAGGCCATTAAATGCTAATCAAGGTGGCCAATTGAAACATTCACACCTAGCTCCAACAGATAGGAGTTCTTTCTCCCACCCTGGACTTTCCACAGATATATGAGGGTTGAATGAAAAGTAATGCCTCCACCTTCGTAACTCCTCAACAGATGGCAGTCCTGGTATGTGGCAGGGACTGGCTTGTTCAGTAGACTCTCCTCTACAGTTCCATTTTGGTAGGAAGCCTTAGGATTCCTACAAGGGTTGAATGAAAAGTAATGCCTCCACCTTCGTAACTCCTCAACAGATGGCCGTACTGGTATGCGGCAGGTACTGGCTTGTTCAGTAGACTCTCCTCTACAGTTCCATTTTTGGTAGGAAGCCTTAGGATTCCTACGAGGGTTGAATGAAAAGTAATGCCTTTACCTTCGTAACTCCTCAACAGATGCAGTACTGGTATGCGGCAGGTACTGGCTTGTTCAGTAGACTCTCCTCTACAGTTCCATTGTGGTGGGAAGCCTTAGGATTCCTACGAGGGTTGAATGAAAAGTAATGCCTCTACCTTCGTAAAACCTCAACAGATGCAGTACTGGTATGCGGCAGGGACTGGCTTGTTCAGTAGACTCTCCTCTACAGTTCCATTGTGGTGGGAAGCCTTAGGATTCCTACGAGGGTTGAATGAAAAGTAATGCCTCTACCTTCGTAACTCCTCAACAGATGCAGTACTGGTATGCGGCAGGTACTGGCTTGTTCAGTAGACTCTCCTCTACAGTTCCATTTTGGTGGGAAGCCTTAGGATTCCTACGAGGGTTGAATGAAAAGTAATGCCTCCACCTTCGTAACTCCTCAACAGATGCAGTCCTGGTATGCGGCAGGTACTGGCTTGTTCAGTAGACTCTCCTCTACAGTTCCATTTTGGCGGGAAGCCTTAGGATTCCTACAAGGGTTGAATGAAAAGTAATGCCTCCACCTTCGTAACTCCTCAACAGATGCAGTACTGGTATGTGGCAGGTACTGGCTTGTTCAGTAGACTCTCCTCTACAGTTCCATTTTGGCGGGAAGCCTTCGCATTGAACGGTTGTGTTGTTAAAGTGCAAAGTATGGGAGGGAGCGGAATATAAATAAGGTAAATAAATAAACATACAAGAGTTCTTTCTCTCACCCTGCACATCATTCCACAGATATATAAACCCCACTTGCCTAGTTTCCAACAGACCTCAGAGGTTTCTGAGGGTGCCTGCCATAGATGCAGGCGAAACGTCAGGAGAGAATGCTTCGGAAACATGGCCAGGCAGCCCGGAAAACTCACAACAACCCAGTGTGTGTGTGTGTATATATATATATATGATAACTTTCTAAAAGCACAGAATGCCCTCTAACCCAAAAGATTGCTCACAGAGCGTTCTTTGCGGTTTACAGGTTGCAAAAATATGCACACACATATGCACCGTGGGTCATACCGATCCTTCACAGGAGGAGATGGAAGTAATTGCTCAGAGAGCGGTGTTAAACAAAGGTTTGAAATCGTAGAATTGCTGAAGAGGGAACATTAAAAATGTCAGCATGGATTAAAGACGTTCACTCGTGTTTATTGTTTCGAAACAAGCTCCTGGTCTACAGATGTCTTACAAGGTTCTTGGCTAATAGCGTCAACATTACCAGTTTCGATATAAATTATAACTCAGAAGCCGACGAAACAAAAGACAGAAGTGGCACAAGTTCAAACTCTTCTTTGCTAGTAATAGTCTCCAGTTGAGCATAATCACCACAGCTACGAATGATAAGATTTCCAAAACTACGCAAACATCTGTGAGATGAATTTCTCTCCAAGGGGAAGCCAACAGCTTGTTATCATTAAAGCGGCGGAGCTCTCTCTGCATTGGAGCGGCAGAGGCCCCTAGTTAGCTACGGCTTTTGGAGAGGCAATGGCGCCAGATGTTGGCGGCAGATCTTCAAATGGACGGCAGGCACACCTGCTGAGGAGGGCGGAGAGCTTAAGTGTTCATTGTGTGGATCCCATTCTGGAAAGGGCAAACCTCGTTGCCCATCAATATAAAGGGGAATGGGCACACAGAAATTTATTTATTTATTTATTTACTAGCTGTACCCGGCACGCGTTGCTGTGCCCTATTTAGGAGATGCGAGAAAGTCTGAGTATGTAAGGGTTGGAATTGTTGTTAGTTATGGTGTTGTTGGGGCCCTGGCTGTGTCGTTGTGGGTTGTTCTGGTGGGTGGGATGTTGAAGTCCTGGGGAGTTGTTGGTGTTTGGTGTTGTTGGCGTTCTGCATAGCTTGTGGATATACAATGTTTTTTGTCTTTCCGTCTGCTGTGTTGATGTAGAGGTTGATGCGTGTGTGGGTGGGGTACTTTAGAAGTGAGTGGAGGTACTTGAAATCCCATTATCCATGGTGTGTCCTCCTCTGAACTGCAGTCGGATGGAGTGTGGGTCATGGGGGGCATTGTGTGCCAAGTTTGGTCTTTATTGGTCTTGGTTCTGGGCCACAGTGGTCTGTGGGGAATGATGGGTTTTGAAGTACTACAAATCCCATTATCCATGGAGGTACTTCAAGTCCCATAATCCATGGTCCACCCTCCTCCAAACTGTAGTAGAATGTAGCGTGGGTCATAGGGGCTCTGTGTGCCAAGGTAGGTTACTGTAAATTCAGGCCATACACAATGTCCCATGAGCTGAGGCCTAGTCAGGAACAGCAAGTTAATGAAGCCTTACTGTCAATTCAGGCTATACACAATGTCCAGTGAGCTGAGGCGTAGTCGGGAGAATCAAGTTAATGAAGCCTTACTGTCAATTCAGAGCGTAAACAGCATTCCATTAAGTGAGGCCTAGTCAGGGAAATTAAGTTAATGAAGCCTTACTGTCAATTGTGGGCATGGTCTGTGATTTGTAGGGGTGTAAATTTTCTGTGGGAAGTGAATTGGATGTTTGTGTTTGTGCCTCAGCCCTTTGCCTTATCCTCCTCTGACAGTTTATTATGGGTCGGAATGTTCATGTTGGCTGGCCAGTACAGGAGTTATGCAAACCGCCCTTATTGGCAGCCAATCATGTTGTCAGAATGTAGAGGCTGGGAGAGTCGTTGGCAGCCCCGGAGGATGCTGGGAAATGTAGGTTTTTTTTACACGTTGTTTTGGGGGCCTTTTAGGTTTTTTGGGGGGGAAAGTTTCTTTGCTACAAATGTACCTTGCTTGAGGCCTATTTCTGTTGGCAAGTTTGGTGTTTCTGCGTTGTAAGATTTCTCTGTTTGGGACGGTCTTTCCATGACGACTCTTCCTTTATATATATAGATTATTATTTCAAATTAATTAATTAATTAATTAATTAATTGGTTTTATATTCCGCCCCTCCCTGCAGGCTCGGGGCGGGTTACAACATATAAAACGGGCAGCATGCAGCAGCCATGCAGCCCTACAATAAAACTTTAAAACATTTAAAATTACATGTCACAGCGCAGTAAAGAGGAAGATACAGAGATTGCCTTAGGTCCGGGACCCCAATAGGCAGGAATTTAGATCCGGCGGTTCCCTCCAACTACCGACCAGTGTCGAATCTTTCGTACCTGGGGAAGGTAGTTGAGAGGGCAGTAATGGAGCAGCTGCAGTCTTTCTTAGATGATGCAACATGGCTAGACCCCTTCCAGTCCGGCTTCCGTTCGGGGCACGGGACGGAGACGGTCCTGGTCTCCATCACAGATCAACTCCGCTGCCAGCTCGACCAAGGCGGGTCTGCACTGCTCGTGTTATTGGACCTCACGGCAGCGTTTGACACGGTCGACCACAATCTTTTGATCCACCGCCTGGCCATGGCTGGAGTGAGGGGGACAGCCCTTAAATGGCTGACCTCCTTCCTCCACCAGCGGTCTCAGTGTGTGAGGAGGGGTGAGGCGGTCTCCGAGGGCTCCCATTAGTTTGCGAGTTCCTCAGGGGCCATTCTCTCCCATTATTTAACATCTACATGCAGCCGCTTGCACAGCTGGTGCGGAGTTATGGGCTGGAGTGTCACCAGTACGCTGACGATACCCAGCTCATTCTGAGGGTGGAGGACAGGTCTGGCTCCGTCCCCGATAATTTCCAGCGCTGTCTCGAAGCCGTTACTGGATGGCTGCGAGCCAGTAGGTTGAGGGTGAATCCGGCAAAGATGGAGATCTTGTGGCCGGGTCGTCCGGGCGGTGGGGATGTCCAGCTTCCGACCCTGGACGGTGCGGCGTTATGCCCATCATGTTCCGTGAAGAGCCTGGGGGTCCATTTGGACTCCCAGCTGACCATGGAGACCCAGGTCTCTGCGGTCAGCAAGATTGCCTTCTTCCATCTTCGTCAGGCAAGGAGGCTGGCCCCCTACCTGTCCCGGTCTGACCTGGCCACGGTGATCCAAGCCACGGTCATCTCGAGGTTAGATTACTGTAACGCTCTTTATGTTGGCCTTCCTCTGTCGGTAACCCGGAAGCTCAGGCTGGTGCAGAGCACTGCCGCCCGGCTCCTGTCTGGCTCCCCAGCAGGATGCCACATAACACCTATTTTGCAGGATCTGCACTGGCTGCCTATTGAGCACCGGATTGCCTTCAAAGTGTTGGTTCTCACCTTTAAGGCCTTACACGGCCTGGGGCCAGCGTATCTGCCGGACCGTCTCACCCCATATTACCCTTCTAGATCACTTCGTTCGGAGGACTCTAATCTTTTAGCCGTTCCCTCTGTTAAGGTGGCTAGAAGAACTGCCACTCGCCGAAGGGCCTTCTCGGTCATAGCACCGACATTGTGGAATGCCCTTCTGCCAGCCACTCGAGCTATCCATGACCTACTCCCGTTTAGGCGTGCGTGCAAGACGCATCTCTTCCAGCTGGCTTTCCAGGTATAGGCCAAGAGCTCCTCAAGCCATGCCAATGTTGCCAGACCGCCTTAATTATTTTAACTGTATGTGCTTGATGATGTTTTATCGTGTGTTTTTACCCTACATTTTGTATTGCATTTTAGAGCGTATATGTTTATTGTTTATTGTGTATTGTCTGCTTCTGGCTGTGAGCCGCCCCGAGCCGACTTGGGAGTGGCGGCATAAAAGCCGAGTAAATAAAATAAATAAATAAATAAATATATACCACCATTCCCAATGGCTCATGGTGGTTCACAATACACACACAGAACAATCATAAAATAGCAATTTAAAACACATTAAAACAATTTAAGCTAATACAGAAAGGATAAGAGTAGGCCGGATCAATTGCACTGATTACAAACGGAACGCCTGCCGGAAGAGGCACAGGGCGAGTGAAAAAGGCCCCCGGATGGCCTCGGCCATGCAGGCAGCCTGTTCGCTCCCCCTTCGCCCCCTCTGAAGCCAGAGGAGGTGTGTGGCGAGCGAAAAAGGCCCCCGGACGGCCTCCCTTTTGTGTTTCGGGCTTTTGTGCCGTTTTCCGCAACCCGAAGATTGACCTTTTTTTTGGACTTTTTTGGGGACTTTTTTTGGGGGGGTGCCTGATCTGCGCCCCCCTCCGCCTGCGCCCATAGGCCATGGTCTAGGTTGGCCTTACCGGTAATCCGGGCCTGCTTAAACACAATCGGCACTGACAAAATTGCCAGCTGCCAGCTGCAAAAGGCCACCTTACTGGGATCAGCACGCATCATTTGCCGATACATCACACAGTCCTAGACACTTGGGAAGTGTCCGATGTGTGATCCGGTACAACAGGCAGCAGGTTAATCAAATCAAGTTAATGAAGCCTTACTTCTTCGGCGTTGAGTATTTATGTCACAGCGGATAGGCAACAGAATTATAGAAGTTTAATTCCTCATCGGCCCAAAAACTCCAGTCTCTGTTCGAGTGAATAATGAAACTCTCATTCAATTCACAAGGTAAATATATAACTTTGTATTGAATTGTATTTAACAATAACTGGCAAAACATCGAAAAACAACAGCCATCACAGCTACCTTTCTAAACATCCTTTCCTCACAGGTATTTAATCCCAACTGACAAATCCCAACTGTCACTTTGTAACTGACATTCCTCAAGGTTCCATTTAGCAGTCTTGAGACAGCGCCATCTGGTGTCAAACATGTCACACTGCAGGTCAAATATATCTGCGAAAATATATCTTGTGCTGACTCATGAATTGCTATTCAAAATGCAATAATCTGACATGTCCGATGTGTGATCCGGTACAACAGGCAGCAGGGTGATCTTGTGTGCTGTGGACTGCTTGTGTTTCAAATAATAATAATATTATAATAATAACAACAACAACATTAAAAGGCCCATTCATTTGTCTTCTTCAGCAATATGGTGTGGCTTTGGCAGCCACTTGAGATGCTGTTGCATGAAGCAGACTCCACATTTTTTCCCCAAAAGCCCTCTTGCACCACAACGGGTATAGTAGAGGTCAATGGAAGGGAGAAAGGACGTTTGGTTCCTCTGAAACGTCTGGTTGCGTGATGCAAATTAGTTGAGCCTGGTCACACTGGCCGCTGCATTCCTTCACTCCTCTACATACCATAAAAACTCCACAATCCCCGTTATTGATCTAAATTTACTTTCCACCCTGCGGTAGTTTAGATTTAGCATCAGTGTGGGAATGTCTGAGTATATATGTCAACTGGTACCGATAGCAAATGGAAACGTGTATTTTGTCAGGTACAATCATTTGCCTGTTCTAAGGACTCCAGTGTGAACGGGACAGTGTATTTCGGGAATTTTCACAGACCTGGTGCCATTTGGACCAAAAAACTGGCTTTCATGTCCTTAAAAAAAAATTGCAACGAGCACTTAAAGAGGGAAATAAATTCAAGTAACCATACATTGCTCCTACTATATTTATTTATTTATTTATTTATTGATACTATATAGTTACTTGAATTTCTTTTGGTCTTTAAGTGCTCGTTGCAGAGAGAGGGGAAAAGATGGATGTATCTGAAGGGATCTTATGCATTTATCCCCATTGCTCTTTGCAACTTATTATGGCCTAGCCACCCCCTGCCACGCGTTGCTGTGGCCCAGTACATATGTGTTTTGTGTGTGTATATATGTGTTTACACGTCTGGATATATTTCTGTATATGTGTTTATATGTGTGTTTGCGTGTGTGTGTATTATTATCTCTCTCGGCATTACTTCGCGAACGAAGATTCAGGAAGGACTCATCCCCCGCTTTTTACAAGCGCATTGATGACTAAAAAGGCCAATCTGAGAAAGGCAAGCTCGGTTGCAGAAAGCACAGCAGAAAGTCTCCTTGGGTGATGTTGTTTCCAAGTTCCGGTTCTTTCTGCGTTGTCATTTCTCTTCGAGACCCATTCGGCGTGTCTTCTCGAAAGAGGCCGCAGCATTGTGGACAGTGCATCTCCATGCCTCCCGATGTGAGGCCAGGATGGACCATTGTTGGTGATCAATCTGGCCGAGCCTGAGATGTTGTTTCAGGGAGTGCTTATATCTCTCTTTGGGGGCGCCTCTCTTGCGCTGACCAGTGGCGAGTTCACCATAGAGTAGTATCTTTGGGAGGCGGTGGTCCTCCATCCTAGAGACGTGCCCTGCCCAGCGCAGCTGTGTTCTCAATAGCATGGCCTCAATGCTGGTGATCCCTGCTTGCTCAAGGACAGCAACATTCGTCACATAGTTGGGCCAGTGTATATTTAGGATTGTGCGAAGACAGCGCTGATGAAAGCATTCGAGGAGTCGTAGGTGTTGACAATAGGTGAGCCATGTTTCAGACCCATAGAGGAGAATAGATTGATTGATTGATTGATTGATTTTATTATTTATGAGTCGCCCTCCACGTCAGTGCTCCGGGCGACTTACACACAAAAACACATAAAAGAATTCAATAGTTAAAAGCTAAAAGAATAAAAGATTAATTAAAATAGTTCCAGTAGCTCAGGCTAAGTCTGGGAGTTGTCCTTAGCCATAAGCCTTTCGGAAGACAGTACGATAGCTCTGTAACACTGCTTTTGGTGCTTTGCCTCAGGTGCTTGTTGCTCCAGACTCTTTTGTGAAGCCTTCTGAATGCACTCTATGCCTTTGCTAATCTGTGATCTATCTCTTTATCAATCTTGGCGTCTGAAGAGATGATGCTTCCCAGGGAGGTGAACTGCTGAATGGACTCAAGCACAGATGTGCCTATGCTGACGTGGGGATGATGGTGTTCTTCCTGCACTACGGCTGGTAGAGGACTTCTGTTTTCTTCAGGCTGACTTCCGGCCCAAACAGCTCTGCAGCTGTTGCAAAGCAGGATGTTAGGCGCTGCAGGGCTGCTTTTGAATGGGCGACAAGGGCGGCATCGTCAGCAAAAAGCAGCTCACGGACTAGATAGTTTAGAGCAGTGCTGTCCAACTTCTGGCGGGTCCAGGGCCGGATAAGAGGTCACTGATTACCTGCGGGGCCGCTCGGCCCCACCCCCTGGCCCCGCCCCCTGGCCCCGCCCCCAGCCCAGGCCCCGCCCCCTCCTAAAGCCGCCGAAAAAGGAGGAGTAGGCGGTGCCAAGAGCAGCGCGTCATGCCAGGCCTGTGACGCGCTGCTCTTGGCGCCGCCTTCTGCCCTTTTTCAGCGGCTCCCCCGCCCTAGGTAGGGAGGGGGGCGCCGAAAAGGAGGAGCTAGCTCTCTTCCTCCTCCCTGCCCCGCCTCCCCCCCCCGGCCACCATTTTTTTAAAACAAACAATTTATATTTAAAAATGGCGGCTGAGGGCGGAGGTGGGGCCGTGTCCACAGGCTACGGGGCCGGATCCGGCCCCGGGGCCGCCAGTTGGACAGCCCTGGTTTAGAGTCTTAGTGCGAGCCCTCAGGCGGCTTAAGTTGAACAAGCTACCATCAGTACGATAGCGTATATATATGACGTCTTCTTCTTCGAGGTCTGCCGTAGCCATTTGGAGCATCATGCTGAAGAAGATTGTAAATAGGGTTGGTGCAAGAACACAACCTTGTTTCACTCCATTAGTTATGAGAAAGGACTCTGAAATTCCGCAAATTCCTCAAAATGATTTTCCTGTTACATGAGGGCCAGTGCGGTCAAGTCAGATACTGCGATGCTCTCTCGGAGCCCTTTCTCATAACTAATGGAGTGTGTGTGTGTGTATGTGTGTGTGTGTGTGTGTGTGTATATATATATATATATATATATATATATATATATATATATGATTGAGAGGGCAGTAGCGGAGCAGCTGCAGCAGTTTCTAACTGACACAGCTGGTCTACATCCCTTCCAGTCCGGTTTCCGTATGAGGCATGGGACGGAGACTGTGTTGGTCGCCATCTCGGATCAACTCCGGTGCCAGCTTGACAAGGATGGTTCAGTGCTGCTTGTGTTATTGGACCTCACAGCAGCTTTTGATATGGTTGATTACAATCTTTTGACCCACCGCCTTGCCGTAGTTGGAATCAGGTGGACAGCCTTATCTTGGTTGTCGTCGTTCCTCCACAACCGGGGGCAGCGTGTGGAAAGGGGAGGCTTGGTCTCCGGGAGATCCCCTCTAAACTGTGGGGTTCCTCAGGGGGCCATCATCTCCCCTTTGTTATTTAACATCTACATGCGACCACTCGCTCAGCTGGTTCGAAGTTTCGGGCTGGAATGTTATCAGTACGCTGATGACACCCAGCTCGTTCTGAGGATGGAGGCCACCCTGACTCCGTACCCGAAAATTTCCATCCATGCCTTGAGGCTGTTACTAGATGGCTGCGAGCCAGCAGGTTGAGGGTGAATCCAGCAAAGACGGAGATGCTGTGGTTGGCCCGGACAGTGGGATTATCCAGCTGCCTACCCTGGAGGGCGAGGCACTACACCTGTCACCTTTGGTAAAATGTCTGGGAGTCCTCTTGGACCCTTTGCTGACAATGGAGGCCCAGGCCTCCACGGTCAGCAAAACCTCATTTTTCCATCTGCGGCAGGCTAGGTGGTTGGCACCCTATCTGTCCAGGGACGATCTGGCCATGGGGATCCAAGCCATGGTCATCTCAAGCCTAGACTACTGTAATGCTCTTTACATTGGCCTACCTTTGTCTGTGATCCGGAAACTTAAGCTTGTCCAGAACGCTGCTGCTCGACTTTTCACAGGCTTTCCAGTGAGATGTCATATGACACCTATTCTGCAGCAGCTTCACTGGTTACCAATCGAGCACCGGATCACTTTCAAGGTGATGGTACAAACCTTCAAGGTCTTATATGGTCCGGGGCCGGCGTATCTGAAGGACCGTCTTATCCCCTACCAGCCCCAGAGATCACTTGGTTCAGAGGACGTAAACCTACCAGGCCTGGATTACCCATAAGGCCAGACTAGGCCATGGCCTTGGGCGGCGGATTTTGGGGGCGGCATTTCCGGCCCTGAAGGAAGGGGTGAAGGAAGGAGTGGCGCCCGCCCACGGGACAAGGAGCCGGGGGGATGTTCCGCCGCCCCTAGGGCGATTGACGCGGTGGGCGCCACTCCTTCCCTCAGTGAAGGGAGGAGGTGCGCCAGTGCGAGCGTGGCGGCGGGGGAAGCCGCGTGAGTCTCCCAAAGGGCGGGACTTCCGGCGGGGCCTTGTGCATCACGCCGGCAGCGGCTCCGCCCCTCCTCCCTTCAGTGAAGGGAGGGGGCGGAACCGGCGTGACGCACAAGGCGCCGCCGGAAGTCCCGCCCTTAGGGAGACTCATGCGGCTTTCCCCACTGCCGCCCCGCTCGCCCATGCCCCAAACACAAGCGGGGTGGCGGTGGGGAAAGCCGCGTGAGTCGCCCTAGCGGCAGGACTTTAGCGGCGCCTTCTCCCTCAGTGAAGGGAGGGCCTCCCTTCACTGAGGGAGAAGGCGCCACTGGAAGTCCCGCCGCTAGGGCGACTCACGCGGCTTTCCCCACCGCCACCCCGCTTGTGTTTGGGGCACGGGCGAGCGGGGCGGCAGTGGGGAAAGCCGCGTGAGTCTCCCTAAGGGCGGGACTTCCGGCGGCGCCTTGTGCGTCACGCCGGCCCTGGCCCCCGCAAGAGGCCCCGCCCCTGGGGGCGGCATTTAGACCGGGCGGCCTTGGGCGGCACAGGCCGCTAATCCGGCCTGAAACCTACTGGAAATACCCAATGCTAAAACCATTAGTTTAGTATCGACCAGACGCAGAGCTTTCTCCACTGTGGCTCCATCACTATGGAATGCCTTGCCAGCCGAAGTGCCTGCCCTCCAGGACCTTCTGACCTTTCGCAGGCCTGCAAAACCCATCTGTTTCAGCTGGCATTTGAATGTGAATGTGGTTTTTAAACTCTTTTAATTGTTAAACTCTTTTAATTGTTAATCCAAGGAGAAGAAAGCTTGCATATTGGAAGCAGTGCCTTTGGAGCATCCCCCTCTCCTAAAGGGCCTGGTCTAGTGCAGGGCTGTCCAACTTCTACCAGCCCAAGGGCCGGAATTCCGGTGACTGATCAGGTGGCGGGCTGGGCCGCAGCGGGGAGCGTGGTGTGGGTGTGGTCACTCGTGGGGGCATGGTTGCGGGGCCGGGGCAGGGGGCGATTTCTGGGCCGATGGGGAATTAAACTTCTATATTTCTGTTGCCTATCCGCTGTGACATAAATACTCAACGCCGAAGAATTTCTCCCGGTTCTGCCGCCCTGGCTGGCGCTGTAGGAAGGAGGGCGAAGCTAAGGGGGGATCCCCTTGGCCTCTCCCACAGCGTCAGGGCGGCAGAAGTGGCGCTCGCATGCACACTTTTTTGGGGTTTTTTTTAAAAAAAATCGGGATTTTAAAAAAATATTTTTATTGCAGGAGGGTAGGGGGCCGGATCCAAGGGGCTGGTGGGCCGTGTGCGGGCCATGTGCGGCCCGCGGGCCGCCTGTTGGGCAGCCCTGGTCTAGTGGATGCTGGGAGCTGTGGTCTGGAAGAGTGTGTGGATATGCTATTGTGTGTTTTGTTTGCTGGCGGTGGGGGGGGGAGTCATTTTTGCACATGTGCTGTAGCATCTTTTTGCTTTTTGGGGTTTTTAAGTCCCTTCCGCTGTGTTTTTCAGTGTTTTTTTCCTGAGTGATGGTCAATCGTTGGCCTGATAAGTGTCTTGTGTCCAAATTTGGTGTCAATACGTCCAGTGGTTTTTGAGTTATGTTAATCCCACAAACGAACATTACGTTTTTATTTATATAGATTAATGCTGTGTACGCCGGGCAGACCCCCCTTTAACGCCAGCCTTCGTTTTGCCCATGTATTTCTCTTGGCGGTGGAAGGAACCCTTTCCACGTAATGCAAGCAGGCTAATAATAGGCCGTGCTGTGGGAGAGTTTGGCTGCCAGCAGTTCATAAAATCTGGATTCATTTACTCCAATGGGTCTGGGCTGGCCCCCCCTGCTTGGCCTGCTCCCGAGGAGTTGATTGTGTCAGAGGAAAAGAGTAGGGAGAGATTAAATGCTCCGTGATTGTGAATGCAAAGCGAAGGCAACAGGACCAGCCGTTCGCCTCCTCCTCTTCTCTTTCTCCTTCCGCTGTTTCTCCGCCTGCCTGCTTGCCTGCCATCGAGGGGGTGGTCGTATTGTTTCTGACCCTTAGGAATGTAACCGTGCCTTTTGATGCCGCGAGTTCCTGACTATCAGTCATGCCGGAGACATTGTCAGGAAGGGTCGCTTCTTTCCGAGGAGGAGCTGTTCCCACCGCCGTGGTGACCTTGTGACACTCATGCTGAAGGTCACAGCCTTCCCCAGTATGCTGGTGGTCTCTCCACAGAGGGAGTTTCATGGGGGCAGCCAGAAAATACACACTGATTCCTCTTAAAGTGCTCTTTGTACCTATTCTTTTTTTCCATGTCAGGAGAGACTTGAGAAACTGCAAGTCACTTCTGTATTTTCATTCTACAAGAAAGGAGATTCCACCTGAACATAAGGAAGACATTCCTGACTGTGAGAGCTGTTCAGCAGTGGAACTCTCTGCCCCAGAGGGTGGTGGAGGCTCTTTCTTTGGAGGCTTTTAAGCAGAGGCTGGGTGGCCATCTGTCGGGGGTGCTTTGAATGCAATTTTCCTGCTCCTTGGCAGAACGGGGTTGGACTGGGTGGCCCATGAGGTCTCTTACAACTCTAGGATTTTATGATTCTAAACCTCTGTGTGAGGGAGGCCTCAGTGTGAGATGGTCTCAGTGTTAGTTTGCCTCAGTGTGAGAGAGGCCTCAGTGTGAGATAGCCTCAGTGTTAGTAGGCATCGGTCTGAGGGAGACCTCATTGTGTTAGTAAGCCCTCTAGAGTGAGAGGAGGCTCTGTGTGAGGGAGGCCTCAGTGTGAGATAGCCTCAGTGTTAGTAGGCATCGGTCTGAGGGAGACCTCATTGTGTTAGTAAGCCCTCTAGAGTGAGAGGAGGCTCTGTGTGAGGGAGGCCTCAGTGTGAGATAGCCTCAGTGTTAGTAGGCATCGGTCTGAGGGAGACCTCATTGTGTTAGTAAGCCCTCAGAGTGAGAGGAGTCTCTGTGTGAAAGAGGCCTCAGTGTGAGATAGCCTCAGTGTTCGTAGGCATCGGTCTGAGGGAAACCTCATTATGTTAGTAAGCCCTCAGAGTGAGAGGGGGCTCTGTGTGAGGGAGGCCTCAGTGTGAGATAGGCATCGGTCTGAGGGAGACCTCATTGTGTTAGTAAGCCCTCAGAGTGAGAGGAGGCTCTGTGTGAGGGAGGCCTCAGTGTGAGATGGCCTCAGTGTTGGTAGGCATCAGTCTGAGGGGGACCTCATTGTGTTAGTAAGCCCTCAGAGTGAGAGGAGGCTCTGTGTGAGGGAGGCCTCAGTGTGAGATAGCCTCAGTGTTAGTAGGCATCGGTCTGAGGGAGACCTCATTGTGTTAGTAAGCCCTCAGAGTGAGAGGAGGCTCTGTGTGAGGGAGGCCTCAGTGTGAGATAGCCTCAGTGTTAGTAGGCATCGGTCTGAGGGAGACCTCATTGTGTTAGTAAGCCCTCAGAGTGAGAGGGAGGCCTCAGTGTGACATAGAGGCCCCTTCTTTGGAGGCTTTTAAGCAGAGGCTGGATGGCCATCTGTCATGGGTGCTTTGCATGCAGTTGGACTGGGTGGCCCACAAGGTCTATTCCAACTCCAGGATTCTATGATTCTATGTAGTAAAACCAATGGGGGATTTGCTATTGACCAAGTTCCAGCATTCGCGCTCTTGAGACTAATATAGGATTCAGTAACAAGCTTCACGATTTGCAAAAAGCCCTTTGATTCGAGAACAGAGTCGTCTGAATGTGTTACCTTTCCCCTCTTTCTTCAGTCTCTTTACATTTCTCCAGGGCATTGAGATGAAGAGAGGAGGGAAACATCCGATAGATCTCTCACCATCTGGAGTTCATTGCAAGAATAGTCTGAAACTGTAAAAAGAGCACGCAGGCCTCTGAACCGTTCCTTTAAATCGTTGCGCACCCACCCTCCCTCCAGGTAGTAAATGTTAAAATCCACCCTCGGCAAACTGCGAGTATTAATAACACTACTTATATTGCACTTTACAAATTCAGCGTGCTGTCCGAACATGGACTGATCTCGTCTCTATCACTTTGAGTTGGTGGGAAATTTCAACTTCAAGCATATTGTCCGAAATTAGTGAGTTCTGTTTGATTATTTATTTATTTATTTATTTATTAATTGCTTATATTGCACTTTTTATGCCGAACATGGACTGAAACTCACTTTGAGGCTGGGAAATTTCAACTTCAAGCATATTGTCCGAAATTAGTGAGTTCTGTTTGCCAAGAGGCAACAAAATACATCATCAGTACACAAACAAAGGAACAATACAACAAAAAGAAAAGGGACAAGAAAGGGAAGGGACCGGTGGGATAAGATCCAGCAGGAGAGTGCCCAGCGGGTCAAGCGGGCCCTCCTCTCCCATCAAAGGAGGGGCGCACAGGTGGTCTCGCGATCCCACAGAAGTGGTCCAGTGGCCAATCCCCATTGTCCAGGAGTCCGGCTAGAAATGCCCGATCCACCCGATTGGTGGTCTTCCTCCGCTGTGAGCCCGCAGGAGGGGGCCTCCGTTGTCTAAAGCCCGGACCCCAGAAAGTTCTGGCACGCCGCAAGTTCCAGGGCCTGGGCTCAAGCGGTGCAGGCCTCCCAGCTCTCGGACAAACAGTGGCAAGGGACCCCGGGCCAAGGAGTCTACTGCTCTGCGGCCTCCGACGCCGCCTTCTCTGACGGCCACCAGGCCCGCTCAGGCTCGATGAACCTGTCAACCCCCGGCCGTCAGAGAAGGGCGGGGGGGGGGGGTTGTGGCCAGGTCGCCGGTAAGGGGGCGGCCGGCAACTGGCAGGCTCGGCGTCGGGGCCGCGCCTCCGGAACCCCGCCAGGACTCCAGAGACGTCTAGCGCCTCTGGCGGGGGCACCGGCGATAGCAGCCGCTCCGGGCTGTCAGTCAAAGGAGGTGAGGGCTGAGCCCTCGAGTCATACAGGGCCGCAGCCCCTGAGGAATGTAGGGAGGGAGGGGCCAAAGACGCCGAGTGGCTCGGGGTCGCCGCCATCTTGGCTCCCCCAGCCAATGCCTCTCCTGGCGGACCCGGGGGGGCCTCACAACCAAGTGCCCCCCAAGGGCTCCACCAGGGCGCCTCCGAAATGTACCTCTGAAATGGAGCCTTTCTACTTCCTGCTCGCGGGTGCTATGATCCTGTTCATCTTGGGAAGGAAACAAAAAGCCTTTGTTGAATGTATTATATTGCTACGAATAGTACGAATTTTGAAGTGGTAAGACAATAAAGTCCCTCTGCCTTTCAGCACTTTCTGTTGGTCCCAAGAGAGTTCAGTGCGCCAAGTTTGGTTCAATTCCATTGTTGCTGGATTTCAGGATGCTCTTTGATTGCGGGTAAACTATAAATTCCAGCAACTACAATTCCCAATTCTCAAGCTTTATTTCCCTCAAAATCCACCATGGTTCACATTTGGGCATATTCAGTATTTGTGCCAAGTTTGGTCCTGATCCACCATTGTTTGAGTCCACAGTGCTCTCTGGATGTTGGTGAACTACAACTCTCAAACTCAATGCCCACCAAACCCTTCTAGTGTTTTCTATTGGTCATGGAGTCCCGTGTGCCACGTTTGGTTTAGTTCCATCATTGGTGGAGTTGAGAATGCTTTTTGATTGCAGGTGAACTATAACTCCCAGCAACTACAACTCCCAAATGACAAAATCAATTTTTTGAGTGATGGTCACTCCTTGGGTTAGTAGGTGTCTAGTGGCAGAAATTTGTCCAGTGGTTTTGGAGTTATGTTAATCTCACAAATGAACATTACATTTATATAATGTACTAGCTGACCTGGCCACGCTTCGCTGTGGCTTTTGTGTGTGTGGTGTGGTGCCTGCTCTGTCCTCCTCCTCCGATAGGGGACCTTCGGCATAGCGGGGCCGAAAGGGGACCTTCGCCACTGGGAAGGCGGCGCCGTGGGCGCCTCCTCCGCTGCCTCCTCCACCGGCTCGCAGCTGTTTGTGGACCCAGGGCGCGCGGTCTCTTTCCCTCTCTCTCTATTTCTTGATCTGCATGTGTCTGGCACTCTCACGAGACACACACAGGGAGACCGCATGAACCCGTCTGAGGCGGGAGGGATGTTGCCCTTTTCCCGGGCACCTCTCTATCCTCCTCGCCCCACCCCTCCTCCTTTGAATGTAGGAAGGAGGGCATGGGAAGGAGAGAAAGAGATGCCCGGAAAAGGGCAGAATCCTCTTGCCTGTGCCGGGTTCGCGTGGTCTGTCTTCCTGTTTTTCTCTAGGTCTGTGTGTGTCTTGGGAGAGTGCGAGACACATGCAGATCAAGAGAGGGGGGGGGGGAAGAGACCGCGCGGCCCGGGACAGGCAACAGCTGTTGCGGAGGCTGTGGCGGAGGCCGAGGAGGTAGCAGAGGAGGTGCCGCCATCGAGGTGGTGAAGGTCTCCTTGGCCCCCCCTTCCGGGAACGGCATGGAGGTGGTGAAGTAGGTCGAGGAGGCGCCGGAGGAGGCGGGCACGGCGCCGGCGGTGCCGTAGCGATGATCCGCCGTTTGTTTCCGCGGCGGCATGGAGAAGGAGGACGATGTGGTGAACGTGGGTTGAGGGGAGGGGCTGGGTTTGGGGTGGGATGTGGATTGCGCGGCCAGCATTGGAAAGCAGTGCTTTTCCCCTCCCCTTCCCGTTGAAGGAGACCATTGTAATTCTCCATGCGCTGGTATTTCCAGGAGACGGTTTTTGTGGGCCGTGTTTGGGGGGGGTAGCGTGGTATGTAGGGTGGGGTTTTTGTGCCCTAGACATACCCCGTGGTATGCTTGAATGTGTTTGGGGTGTTTGGTGGTTATGGGGGTTATAGTTTTGCTGGCTATATACCGAGTTGCACGACCTTTCGATTTTTATATATAGAGATAAATTGTTCTCTTATCAGTCTTATTAATATATCAAAAACACAATTTAGTGCCTTATTATTATTTATTTATTCAATTTTGTATACTGCTCCTCCCTGCAGGCTCGGGACAGTTTACACGCAATCAATTAAAATACACATAAAATGCACATAAAATGCATATAAAATACATATAAACCATTTGGTCAATCAATCAATCAAAAACATTATTACGGCCACTGACCAGCACAAAGCGGGCACAAGCACCCTAAGAGGGGAAGGACAACTCCCCAGTAAACAGTTATTTAAAATCAGACTAGAAATCAGTATAAAAATATATTTTAAAAGACAGGATATTGTAACAAGTATGGAACCGAAGGGGGAGGGGAGTACTTGATGAGAGAGGTAGAAAACACTGGTGGGGGGCATTAAAGGGGAAGGGAGGGGCACACTGCGAATCTAGTAGCATTTCAGCTGTAACATGTTGCTCTTACCGCATTCCCAGCAGGTTGTTGCCTAATTTTAGTATATGTGCTGCCGAAGCGAGCACCCATTTGGTCAGATAAAGGACATGGTCAGTATATCCGGAGGGCTTAGTTGAAGGCAAGCTTAAACAGAGTTGTTTTACATGCCTTCCGGAAAGGAACTAACTCCGTGATGTCGCAAACATCGTCCGGCAATGCATTCCACAGTGCCGGAGCCACCGCGGAGAAGGCTCGCTGTCTAGTCGCAGACAGGTGACAGGAGCGGACCGATGAAACTGTCAGGAGATTTCGTTCTTCTGAACGTAGTGATCTCGGGGGAACGTATGGGGTGAGACGGTCCCTCAGGGGCCCTAGACCAGGGCTGTCCAACTGCCGGCCCTGCAGGTGTTTTGGACTTCAACTCCCAGAAATCCTAGCCAGTTTACCAGCTGTTAGGATTTCTGGGATTTGAAGGCCAAAACACCTGCAGGGCCGGCAGTTGGACAGCCCTGCCCTAGACCAGCGTTTCTCAACCTGGGGGTCAGGACCCCCAGAGGGGTCGCGAGGGGGTGCCAAGCAGTCGCCAAAGACCATCAGAAAACACAGTATTTTCTGTTGGTCATTGGGCATGGGGGTTCTCTGTGGGAAGTTTGGCCCAGGTCTATCATTTGTAGGGTTCAGAATGCTCTTTGATTGTAGGTAAACTGTAAATCCCAGCAACTACAACTCTCAAATGTCAAGGTCTATTTTCCCCAAACTCCACCAGTGTTTACATTTGGGCAGATTGAGTATTCCTGCCAAGTTTGGTTCAGATCCATCACTGTTTGAGTCCACAGTGCTCTCTGGATGTAGGTGAACTACAACTCCAAAACTCAAAGTCAATGCCCACCAAACCCTTCCAGTATTTTCTGTTGGTTGTGGGTGTTCTGTGTGCCAAGTCTGGTTCAATTCCATCATTGGTGGAGTTCAGAATGCTCTTGATAGTAGATGAACTATAAATCCCTGCAACTACAACTCCCAAATTACAAAATCAATCCCCCCCAACCTCTCCATTATTCAAATTGGGGTGTACCAGGTATTTGTACCCAACTTGGTCCAGTGAATGAAAATACATCCTGCATATCAGATATTTACATTACGATTCATAACAGTAGCAAAATTACAATTGTGAAGTAGAAACAAAAAAATAATGTTATGGTTGGGGGTCACCACAACATGAGGAACTGTATTAAGGGGTCACGGCATTAGGAAGGTTGAGAACCACTGCCCTAGACCATACAAGGCCTTAAAGGTCAAAACCAGCACCTTGAAAACAATTTGGTACTCGACTGGTAGCCAATGCAACTGCTGCAAAATGGGAATGATGTGCTCTCTTACTGGTGCTCCCACCAGTTATCGAGCGGCAACATTTTGCACCATCTTGAGTTTCCGGATTGTTGACAAGGGAAGGCCAATGTAGAGGGCGTTACAGTAATCCAGCCTCGAGATGACCATTGCCTCGATTAATGTGGCCAGGTCGTCCCTGGATAGGTAAGGAGCCAGTCGCCTAGCCCAGTGTTTCCCAACCTTTTTTGAGCCGTGGCACACTTTTAACATTTAAAAAATCCGGAGGCACACCACCAACCAAAATGACACAAAATGACACTCTAACACAGTAAACAACGGCTGGGGGATGGTGACCTGTGGAGAGTGCCAAAGCCGAGGAGGGGGAGGAGCCAGGCCACACCATGCCCCGCCCCTTCCTCCGGCTTCAGTTCTCCCATAACTTCGCCAGCCTTGAGGGGGCAGTGCCAAGCCAGCATTGTGCTGGCTCTGCCACCGCTGGCTTGGCACTGCCCCCTCAAGGCTGGCCAAGCTGTGGGAGTGCTGAAGCCGGGGAGGGGGCGGAGCCAGGCTGCATCATGCCCCCCTCCCCCCTGGCTTCAGCTCTCCCACAGAGGAGGAGCATGAGCGGTGGAGGGGCTTCAGTAGGCAGGGCTCCTCTGCGCTGCTTCAACAAGCAAGGGGCGAGAGTCATGGCGAGAGTCATGGCGGATTGGAGGCTGGTTGGGGAAACGGCCGAAGGAGGCAGTGCCCCGGAACCTTCTTTTTCTTCGCCGCCACCTGGCCTTTCCTCTTCCTCTCCCAAGCAGCAGGAGTTTGGCAGGAAGAAAGGGGAAGGCGGGGGGGGGGGCAGAGAACTTTTCTCACGGCACACCTGATGATCGCTCATGGCACACTAGTGTACCACGGCACACTGGTTGAGAAACACTGGCCTAGCCTGTCGAAGATGGAAAATGCTATTCTGCTAACCGTGGAGACCTGGGTCTCCATGGATAGCAGTGGGTCCAACTGGACCCCCAGACTTTACCAAGGGTGACGGGCTTAGTTTCTCGCCATCCAGGGTAGGCTTCTGCTGAGAATGGATGGCAGCCGGACTCCACCCGATTGTTTCCATCTATGCCTCGAAGCCGTGACTGGTTGGCTGCATGCCAGCCGGCTGAAGGTGAACCCGTCGAAGACGGAGATCCTGTGGCCTGGTCGACCTGGGCTGGGTGGGTGCCGGTTGCCTACCCTTGATGGTGAGCGGCTTAACCCATCGCCATCGGTTAAGAGCTTGGGGTCTTGTTGGACTCCCGCTGACCATGGAGGCTCAGGTCTCCGCGGTCAGCAGGACGTCATTCTATCACCTCCGACAGGCTAGGCGACTGGCGCCCTACCTGTCCAGGGAACGACCTGGCCATGGTAATCCAAGCGACGGTCATCTCGAGACTAGACTACTGTAATGCCCTCTACGTTGGCCTTCCCTTGGCGACAATCCGGAAACTCAAGCTAGTGCAGAATGCCGCCACTCGCCTGCTGGCAGGACTGCCAGTGAGGGAGCATATTACACCTACCCTTCGGCAACTGCACTGGCTTCCTATCGAGTACCGAATCGCCTTCAAGGTGTTGGTGTTGACCTTTAAGGCCTTGCACGGCCTAGGGCCGACGTACCTGAGGGACCGCCTTACCCCGTATTCTCCCCCGAATACGGGGGAGATGAACAGAATCTGTTGTTAGTACCATCAGACCACTCCTGCCACCTATCGACGACTAGACAAAGGACCTTTTCCGTAGCGGCACCGGTGCTCTGGAACGCCCTCCCGGACAGTACCCGAGCCATCTCGGAACTGGCCCCTTTCGGAGACCCTGCAAGACGGCTCTCTTTGGCCTAGCTTTTAACTAAGCACACCAGACCAAGAGCCATGCCGTATGTCCTCTCATCCCGCGTATTGACGACGTAATGTGGTTTTAATGTGTTTTATGTTTATATGTTTAATGTTTTATTGTAGGGCCCATGTCGACATGTCGTGACATGTTGCCCATATATTTGCACTGTTATCCGCCCCGAGCCTGCTGGGAGGAGCGGAATACAAGAACGAACAATAAATAAATAAAATAAATAAATAGGCAACTGGCATTCACTCATACTAGGGCGACCCAACCACAGGATCTCCGTCTTCGATGGATTCACCTTCAGCCGGCTGGAGCGCAGCCATCCAGTCACGGCTTCAAGGCATTGATGGAAACAATCGGGTATGGTGTCCGGCCTGCCATCCACTCTCAGCACCAGCTGGGTGTCATCAGCGTACTGATAACATTCCAGACCAAAATCACGAACCAGCTGGGCCAGTGGACGCATATAGATGTTAAACAATAAGGGGGAAAGGATAGCTCCCTGGGGGACCCCACAACTTAATGGGAGTCTCCCAGAGGCCACCCCCTCCCTCTCCACGCGTTGTCCCCGATCTTGGAGGAAGGAGGCCACCCATTTAAGGGCAGCCCCCCTCACTCCCGTCTACTGTGTCAAACGCTGCCGTGAGATCTAACAACACAAGCAGGACTGACCCACCACGGTCCAGCTGGCAGCGAAGTTGGTCTGTAATGGCGACAAACACGGTCTCCGTCCCATGCCCAATACGGAAGCCGGACTGGAAGGGATCAAGTCCAGCTGTGTCATCTAAGAACCGTTGCAGCTGATCCGCTACTGCCCTCTCAGTCACTTTTCCCAAGGATGGCAAGTTCTTGGGAAAAGTGATTGTATTAAAGAAGTTCAGTTGATATTAAGTAGAATGTAGTTCAGCCTTTAGGTGCGGCCCTCCATAATATTTTTGGGTTCTCGTGTGGCCCCTTGGAAAAAATAATTGCCCACCCCTGTGCTAAACTGTTGCTAAAATGGGCCTTCAGATTTTAGTATAGCCCAAGGATAGCAACGTAAGGAGAATTTATTTATTTATTTACGGCATTTTACCCCGCTCTTCTCAACCCCCGAGGGGGGACTCAGAGCGGCTTCCAAAAGGCACAATTTGATGCCTACATCACAATCGCAGTATAAAACACAACATAAAACCCTCCAGCATTCGACACTAAAATACATTAAAATACAATTATATTCACACATCCTATGCATTCACCTATGTTAAAAACAGTGTTCCGTCCATGAAAGCATTGAGCCCTATTCACCAATTTTCCATTAAACTACTAAAGTGCTGTCCTGTGCTACTATGCGAACGCCTGGTCCCACATCCAAACTTTCACTTTTTCCCTAAATGTCAGGAGGGATGGAATTGATCGTATGTCGCTAGGGGCGCATTCCACAGACGGGGAGCCACCACCGAGAAGGCCTCTCTCCTCGTCCCCACCAGCCGCACCTGGGAAGCCGGCAGGAGCGAGAGCAGGGCTCCCGGATGATCTTAAAGTACGAGGTGGGACGTAGCGGCAGATGCGTTCGGACAAGTAAGCTGGGCCAGAACCGTACAGAGCAGGGGTGCTTAGGACGTCGATCGCGATCGACTGGTCGATCCTGAGGCCATCTGGAGTCGATCCCAGCTGATGCGGCACTTCTAGAGGGGGCGGAGCCAAGCCACGCCAGGCCCCGCCCCCTCCTCACCGGCTTTAGCTCTACCACAGCTTCTGCAACCTTGAGAAGGGTAGAGCAGGGTATTACCAAGCCAGTGGTGGCTAGCTATGCCATCACTAACTTGGCATACTCCCCTCTGCCCTGGAGAAGTTGTAGTAGATCTCCAGCCAGGGGGCGGAGCCAAGCGGCACCAGGCCCCTCCCCCTCCCCACCTGCTTTAGCTGTACCACCGCTTCTCCAGGGCAGAGGGGGGGTATGCCAAGCCAGTGGTGGCATAGTTAACCATCACTGGCTTGGCTTACCCCCTCTGCCCTGGAGAAGTTGTGGTAGAGCTCCAGCCAGAGGGTGGAGGGGGTGGAGCCAAGCCGCACCAGGCCCCGCCCCCACCCCAGCTCCGCCCCGCTTCTCTCAAGGTAGATCTTTCTGTCTTAGATGTATTATAAGTAGCTCGCATGCTGAAAAAGTGTGGGCACCCCTGGTATAGAGCTTTAAAGGTCAAAACCAGCACTTTGAATTGAGCCCGGAATTGGACCGGCAGCCAGTGGAGCCAACACAACAGCGGGGTGGTATGCTCCCTGTATGTAGCTCCAGTTAGTAGTCTGGCTGCCGCCCGTTGGACTAGTTGTAATTTCCGAACTGTCTTCAAAGGCAGCCCCACGTAGAGCGCGTTGCAGTAATCTATTCGGGATGTGACCAGAGCATGGACGACCGTGGCCAGATCAGACTTCCCAAGGTATGGGCACAGCTGGCGCACGAGTCTTAACTGTGCAAAAAGGCAGCTTTCGTGTTATGTTGTTGGGTGGACCTCGAGGATTCTCTAAGTCAGTCTTTCTCAACCATTGTGCCGTGGCACACTAGTGTGCCGTGACGGACCTCCTGCTGTGCCGCGAGAAAAGCTCTCTGCCCCCCTTCCTCCCCCTCCTCCTGCCGAACTCCTGCTGCTTGGGGGAGGAGGAGGAAGGGCCGGGCAGTGGCGAAGAAAAAGAAGAAGGGACCAGGGCGCCGCCTCCTTCAGCCGTTTCCCCAGCCAGCCTCCAATCCGCCATGACTCTCGCCCCTCGCTCGCTGAAGCCGCCTGGAGGAGGAGCTCTATCCACTGAAGCCCGTCCACCGATCATGCTCCTCCTCTGTAGGAGAGCTGAAGCTGGGGGGAGGGGGCGGGCATGGCGCGGCCTGTAGGAGAGCTGAAGCTGGGGGGAGGGGGCGGGCATGGCGCGGCCTGTAGGAGAGCTGAAGCTGGGGGAGGGGGGGGGCATGGCGCGGCCTGTAGGAGAGCTGAAGCTGGGGGGTGGGGCGGCATGGCGCGGCCTGCAGGAGAGCTGAAGCTGGGGGAGGGGCGGGGCATGGCGCGGCCTGAAGGAGAGCTGAAGCTGGGGGGAGGGGGCGGGGCATGGCGCGGCCTGTAGGAGAGCTGAAGCTGGGGGAGGGGGCGGGGCATGGCGCGGCCTGTAGGAGAGCTGAAGCTGAGGGAGGGGGCGGGCATGGCGCGGCCTGTAGGAGAGCTGAAGCTGGGGGAGGGGGCGGCATGGCACGGCCGGTCGGAGAGCTGACGCTGGGGGGAGGGGGCAGGGCATGGCAGGGCCTGTAGGAGAGCTGAAGCTGGGGGGGGCGGGGCATGGCGCGGCCTGTAGGAGAGCTGAAGCTGGGGGGAGGGGGCGGGGCATGGCACGGCCTGTAGGAGAGCTGAAGCTGGGGGGAGGGGGCGGGGCATGGCGCAGCCTGGCTCTGCCCCCTCCCCCAGCTTTGGCACTCCCAGCAGCTGCTCCAGCCTTGAGGGGACAGTGCCAAGCCAGCATTGTGTTGGCTCTGGCACCGCTGGCTTGGCACTGCCCCTCAAGGCTGGAACAGCTGCTGGGAGAGGTGAAGCAGGGGGTAGGGGCGGGGCATGGCACAGCCTGGCTCTGCCCCTTCCTGGCTTTGGCACTCCCAGCAGCTGCTCCCAGCAGGTCACCAACCCCAGCCATTCTTTACTGTGTTATAGTGTCATTTTGTGTCATTTTGGTTGGTGGTGTGCCCCCGGATTTTTTTAATGTTAAAAGTGTGCCGCGGCTCAAAAAAGGTTGGGAAACACTGCTCTAAGTCAAGTGACTTCTGCTCTGTAGTGGGTTATTTAAAACCATGTTTACTAGAGCAAACCTTGCCGTTTTGACAGACAGCCTTTCCTGATGTGTTTGGCTTCTGTGATGGAAGAAGTGAGGGCTGGTGGGAAATGTGCGGGATTTCCTGCATGACCGTATTTTATCTCTGCTAATGTGATTTAGGGGAGATGTAGAAAAAGAGGTAGGCCGAGGTGGCTGCGGCGGGTGCTGCGGAGGGGAAGGCAGCTCATAATTCTCTCCACTTCCCCTCAACTTTACTCTCTTCTGTGAGGAATTGCCTATTTAGTTGAATTTCTTTTGATGCCGTTGGGTGAGGTCAGGTCAGGGCAAATGCTCACCGTGCCAGAAATGCAGGAAACAGCCTTTTGAAGGATACGAGCTGCTTTCAGGCGAGGCGTAGCCGTCAGGAGTGTGTAAAGAGAGATGTCTTTGGACACAGACACAGGCATGTGTATTTATGTACTGGTAGAGAGCCCCTTATCCGAAATGCTTGGGTCCAAAGGTGTTTTGGAATTGAGATGTCTGATAACAATGTTTGTGTAACTGGAACTATCAGAATGCAAAGTTGTTACTGTTTACGCCCCTCGTATGGGTAATTTCAGATTCTCAGGGCAATCCTCTCCCCTCTGTTATTTAACATCTACATTGCCCAGCTGGTGCGTAGCTTTGGGCTTGGGTGCCATCAGTACACTGATGACACCCAGCTCATTCTGAGGATGGATGGCCAGGCCGAATCCGTACCCGATAATTTCCATCGTTGCCTTGAGGCCGTTACTGAATGGCTGCGAGCCAGTAGGTTGAAGGTGAATCTGGTCAAGACGGAGATGCTGTGGCTTGGTCGCCCGGGCGGTGGGGATGTTCAGCTTCCGACCCTGGATGGCGTGACCTTATGTCCGTCGTCTTCTGTCAAGAGCCTCGGGGTAACCTTGGACCCTCTGTTGTCAATGGAGGCACATGTCTCCACCATTTGCAGAGTGGCATTTTTCCATCTTCGCCAGGCAAGGAAGCTGGCCCCCTATCTGTCTCGCTGCGACCTAGCCACAGTGGTCCAAGCCACGGTCATCTCAAGGTTAGACTACTGTAATGCTCTTTATTTATTTATTTATTTATTTATTTCTGGCATTTTACCCCGCTCTTCTCAACCCCCGAGGGGAGACTCAGAGCGGCTTCCAAAAAGGCACAATTCGATGCCAACACAGTAAACCACCTAAAACACAGTATAAACCCCCCCAAAACATTACACATTAAAATACAATTACATCAACATATCATACACATTCATTTAAGTTTAAAAACAAACAAACAAACAAACAAACAAAAACCACAGTGTTCCGTCCATAAAAGCATTGAGCCCTATTCATCAACTTTCCATTAAAATCCAGTCTAAAATGCTGCCTTGTGCTAGTGTGCAAACACCTGGTCCCATAGCCAGGCTTTTAATAATAATAATAATAATACTTTAATATTTGTGAGTCGCCCTCCACCGACGGTGCTCCGGGCGACTTACAACAGTTAAAACAGTGTACAACAGTTTAAAAAAAACATGGAGGATAACCGGGAGGGGTGGCTCAGGTAGTTCAGGGAACCGAGCCAGTCCCAAACGCTAGGCGAAAAAGCCAGGTCTTCAAGGCTGGCCGGAATCCAGATAGAGTCAGAGAGGCTCTGAGGGCGGGCGGCAGTGAGTTCCAAGTCACGGGGCCGCGACGGAGAAGGCTCTCCGCCGTTTCCGCCAGTCTGGCCTCCCGCACTCCAGGAGTAATCAGGCGGTCACCGTTGATGGAGCGAGCTGGCCTCTCGCTGCATTGGGCCGTCAGCCGGTCGCTCAGATAGGAAGGCCCAATGTAGTGCCGGGCTTTGAAGGTGAGCACCAGAAGTTTGTAAAGGGCTCTAAACTCCAGGGGCAGCCAGTGAAGTTCTTTAAGAATGGGGGAGATGTGATCCCTCACTGATGTGATCCCTCACTTTACTTTTTTCCTGAATGTCAGGAGGGCTGGAATTGATCGTATGTCGCTAGGAAGCGCATTTATTTATTTATTTAATTTATTTGTCATGTTTCTATACCGCCCCTCTCAGCCCGAAGGCGACTCGGGACAGTTTACACAGGCAGTCTCTGCCCTCAATACAACACAGCAACAAGTCAACCCCAGAAAAAACACATATAATAACAATTATAAGTCCCGCCCTCCTCCTCGCGCCCTCCTTTTGGTCACGGGAGGTGGAGGAGGCAGCGGACGGAAGCCCCACGAGCAGTGCCACGTGGCTTCCGTCCACCTCCTCCTCCTCCTGCGACCGAAAGGAAGGCGCGAGGTGGACAGAAGCCGTGGGGCTGGTGCCGCGCGGCTTCCGTCCACCTCCTCGGGCCCTTCTTCCGGTCGCGGGAGGAGGAGGCGACAGAAGCCGCATGGCCGGGGCTGCTGCCGCACATGCGCAGCAGTGCCCTGGGGGCGTGGCACATGCGCAGCAGTGCCCTGGGGGGGGGGGGCGGCGCGGGGTGTCTTGGCCTCGGGCGGCCGAAGAGCCTAATCCGGGCCTGTTCCAAGCCAAGGAGCCTGTGTTGTCACCTCCTGGTTGTGTGCTCATTAGGTAGATCGCGATCTACTGCTAGATCACATAAGGCGTCCTGGTAGATCGCAGGCAGGGCGGGAGGAAGGCTCAGTCCCGCCCCGCAGGCTCCCGACGCCGCCCAGGTGCAGAAGGAGGTTGGACTGGATGGCCCTTGGAGGTCTCCTTCTACTCTAGGAACCTGTTGTTGTTGTTACTATTATTATTATTATTAGTGGCAGAGGCTGAATGAATATTATAATCATCATTATTATTATGAATAAATTCAGGGGCTTATTATACTCACATTTAGTTGAATTCGGTCTTATATTATCTGGCTCTCACTGAAATAACTTTCCAAATATTTTGCTTTTATGGCTCTCTGAGTAGTGGGTAGGGAGATCATTTTGACATGGTTGTTTTATAAGTCGCTCGCATGCCGAAAATGTGTGAGCGCCCTTGGTCTATAAGGAAGCAGCAGATACCCGCATGCTCTTTGCGAGGAGATGGTGCTGTTGATAAAAGCCCCGGAGAGCCAGGTGTATGTTATACCTCCCCTTTGTCTTTCCTCTGCTGCTGGTAGGATCACATCCATCGACAAGGGCTCGTATTTCTCCGATGCAGCACAAGCCATCCTCCGCCTCTGCCTGCCCCCCTCCCCCATTGCCTCCCCATAGCTGAATTTTAATCACTTAGATGCAGAGGCCTGATAGACTGAATCAATTTAATTTCTGTGGCTCAGTATTAGGAGGAGTGGGATGGGGGGCAAGAGCGAAGGTCAAGGCAACTTCAGTGAGTAAACAGTTTGGTTTCATAAATGCGTCCCTAAGAGTCCTCCCCCCTTCTCACCCTGCAGTCTTTGCCATTCTGCCTTTGGTTAACTTGAGAAGAAGAAAAAAGAAAGATCATACAGACAAAACAAACATGGCAATATCCCGAGGAAGGCTGATAGCAGGCGACGTCGTTCTTTGCTGGAGGGGAAAGCGTATTAATCAAAGCCCCCGCTCTGAAATACTTGGGATGCCTTTGGAAGCCAAGGTTCTTCTCTCACTGGGGCCCTGTGGAGTCCTTTGATTTCCGCCCAAGGAGAGAGGCTCCGGCCCCCTTCCATCAGCCAGGGCTTTAAGGTGAACCGCTTGAAAAGTTTCCATATTTTATCCATATCATGGGGAAGATGTTTGTTTCCGTGCCTCCAAAAGAGTCCGGCCTGGCCAAAACTCCCATTATCTAATTGTCTGCTGTTTGGCTGTTCAGATCGGTATTTCTCGACTTTCCTAATGCCGCAAGCCCTTCGTATAGCACCTCATGTTGTGGTGAGCCCCAACCATAACATTATTATTTATTTATTTATTTATTTATATATTATTCGGGTTTCTATGCCGCCGACTCCCTGAGGCTCGCGGCGGCTCACAGGAACCAAAGGTACAACTACACACAAGCAATGCGATAAAACATCTAAGACAATTAAACAGTTAAAACAGCAAAATACAAAACCCCCAGGTACAGTTCAGAAATTAGACAGCGTGACACCCCAGGACAGCGGCTAAAGCGGAACATGGGCAGGACCTACTCACCGAAGGCCTGCTTAAACAGGCGCGTCTAAACGGCAGCAGGTCCTTTATAGCCCGCGTTCCCGCCGGGAGGGCGTTCCACAGCGTAGGAGCTATAACGGAGAACGCCTCCGGCGAGTAGATGTCAGTCGAGCCGATTTCGCCGAGGGTATCTCTAACACAAGACCATCCTGGGAGCGTAGTGATCTCGGGGCACAGTGAGGGGAGAGTCGGTCCCTCAAGTACGCTGGCCCCAGACCATGCAAGGCCTTCAAGGTAAGAACCAACACCTTGAAGGAGATCCGGTGCTCGATTGGGAGCCAGTGCAGATCCTGCAAAACAGGTGTGATGTGGCGGCCTGCTGGGGTTCCAGACAGGAGCCGGGCGGCAGTGTTCGGCACCAGCTTGAGCTTCCGGGTCGCCGACAAAGGAAGGCCAACGTAAAGCGCGTTACAGTAATCCAGCCTTGAGATGACCGTAGCTTGGATCACCGCGGCCAGGTCATTCCGGGAGATATAGGGGGCCAGCCTCCGAGCCTGTCGCAGATGAAAAAGCAACCTTGCTGACCGCGGAGACCTGGGCCTCCATGGTCAGCTGGGAGTCCAGATGGACCCCCAGGCTCTTAACGGAAGGCGATGGGCATAGCGCCACACCGTCCAGGGTCGGAAGCTGGACATCTACACCACCCGAGCGGCCCGACCACAAGATCTCCGTCTTCGCCGGATTCACCCTCAACCTACTGGCACGCAGCCATCCAGTAACGGCCTCGAGGCAGTGTTGGAAATTATCGGGGCCTGTCCTCCATCCTCAGAATGAGCTGGGTGTCGTCAGCGTACTGGTGGCACTCCAGCCCATAACTCCGCACCAGCTGTGCAAGCGGCTGCATGTAGATGTTGAATAACAGAGGGGAAAGGATGGCCCCTTGCGGGACTCCACAAACTAATGAGGAGCCCTCGGAGACCACCTCGCCCCTCCTCACACGCTGAGACCGCTGGTGGAGGAAGGAGGTCAGCCATTTAAGGGCTGTCCCCCTCACTCCAGCCATGGCCAGGCGGTGGATCAGTAGATTGTGGTCGACCGTGTCAAACGCTGCCGTGAGGTCCAATAACACGAGCAGCGCAGACCCGCCTTGGTCGAGCTGGCAGCGGAGTTGATCTGTGATGGAGACCAGGACCGTCTCTGTCCCGTGCCCCGAACGGAAGCCGGACTGGAAGGGGTCTAGCCATGTTGCATCATCTAAGAATGTATTTATTTATTAATTTCAGCTTCTATGCCGCCGAACTCCCGGGGGCTCGCGGCGGCTCACAGTAGCATAAGGCACAACAGTACACAATCGAGAACAGTTAAAAACAATAGCAACAATAAAAACAGATTAACAGAGTTAATTAAAACAATAGTACAACATGTACTAAGAGCTAGGGCTTAATGGCAGCGGGTGAGCTAGACCTACCCATTAAAAGCCTGCTTAAAGAGGTGGGTTTTGCAGGCCCGTCTGAATGGGAGGAGGTCACTCATGGCCCGTGTTTCAGCCGGGAGGGCGTTCCACAGCACAAGTGCTATAACAGAGAACGCCCTCCGGCGAGTCGATGTCAACCTGGCCAGTTTCACCGCGGGCACCTCTAGGAGGTTAGAATCCTCCGACCGCAGTGATCTCAGAGGGCAATATGGGGTGAGACGTTCCCTTAGATACGCTGGCCCCAGGCCGTGTAAGGCCTTAAAGGTAAGTACCAACACTTTGAAGGTAATCCGGTGCTCAATCGGCAGCCAGTGCAGATCCTGCAATATAGGTGTTATGCGGCAACCTGCTGGGGAGCCAGACAGGAGCCGGGCGGCAGTGTTCTGCACCAGCCTGAGCCTCCGGGTCACCGACAGAGGAAGGCCAACGTAAAGTGCATTACAGTAATCTAGTCTCGAGATGACCGTGGCTTGGATCACCGTGGCCAGGTCGTTCGGGACAGATAGGGGCCAGCCTCCTTGCCTGTCTAAGATGGAAGAACGCACTCTTGCTGACCGCAGAGACCTGGGCCTCCATGGTCAGCTGGGAGTCCAAATGGACCCCCAGGGTCTTGACGGAAGACGATGGGCATAGCGCCACACCGTCCAGGCTCGGAAGCTGGACATCCCTGCCACCCGGGCGGCCCAGCCACAAGATCTCCGTCTTCGCCGGATTCACCCTCAACCTACTGGCTCGCAGCCATCCAGTAACGGCTTCGAGGCACAGCTGGAAATTATCTGGAACAGATCCAGGCCTGCCCTCCATCCTCAGAATGAGCTGGGTGTCATCAGCGTACTGATGGCACTCCAGCCCATAACTCCGCACCAGCTGTGCAAGCGGCTGCATTACTTTCAGAACTGTCACTTTATTATTTATTATTTATTATTTATTATTTATTATTTATTATTTATTATTTATTATTTATTATTTATTATTTATTATTTATTATTTATTATTTATTATTTATTATTTATTATTTATTATTTATTATTTATTATTTATTAGAACTGTCACTTTGCTCCTGAATCGTCATGTAAATATGCAGGAAGTGTTTTCATTCACTGGACTGGATTTAGCACAAATACCTGCCCAAATTTGGTGGGGTTGAGGGGGATTGATTTTGTCACTTGGGCATTGTAGTTGCAGGGATTTATGGTTTACCTACAGTCAAAGAGCATTCTGAACTCCACCAACAATGGAATTGAATCAATCCTGACACACAGAACTCCCATGACCTACAGAAAATACTGGAAGGTTTTGGTGGGTTTGGGAATTGTAGTTCACCTACATCCAGAGAGCACTGATAGATCTGGCCCAGACTTGGCATGAATACTCAATATGCTCAAATGTGAATACTGGTGGAGTTTGAGAAAAATATAACTTAATAGTTATATAACTTTATAGTTATATACAGCCTGTGCTTGATGGGGTGACACTCCCTGAAGGCAGGTAACTTTATAGTTATATACAGCCTCTGGGTGTGACCCTGGACTCATCGCTGAGCCTGGAGCCCCAGGTCTCGGCAATGGCCGGGAGAGCTTTCGCACAGTTAAGGCTTGTGCGCCAGCTGCGCCCGTACCTTGGGAAGTCTGACTTGGCCACGGTAGTCCATGCTCTGGTTACATCTTGAATAGACTACTGCAACGTTCTCTACGTGGGGTTGCCTGTGAAGACTGCTCGGAAACTACAATTAGTCCAACGCTCAGCAGCCAGGTTACTAACAGGAGCAGGGTACAAGGAGCATACAACTCCCTTGTTGCGCCAGCTCCACTGGCTGCCAGTTAGTTTCCGAGCACAATTCAAAGTGCTGGTTTTAATCTACAAAACCCTATATGGTTCTGGCCCAGTTTACTTGTCCGAACGGATTCTCCCCTATGAACCATCAAGGACATTAAGATCCTCCGGAGAGGCCCTGCTTTCGGTCCCGCCATCTTCGCAAGCGCGTCTGATGGGGACGAGAGACGGGGCCTTCTCTGTTGTGGCCCCTCGGCTGTGGAACTCCCTCCCAAGCGATGTTAGATCTGCCCCCTCCCCGTTGTCCCTCAGGAGGCGGGTGAAGACTTGGATCTGGAACGAGGCCTTCCCAGAATAAACTGAGATTGATTTTTGTGAAAAGTTTTTGTGAAAAGATGGCCGCTGCTGTGGAGCTCCCTGTGGGTGAGCTCCAGCAGAGCCTAACTAATTTCTTGGACAGGACCAGCTGGTCTCGTCGTTTCCCTCTCCGGGGATGGCGATTGATCGTAATCCCAGGGGGGTCGTCTTGGGAGACCCACAGACACCGGGCAGCCAAGTTTGGCTGGGAAAGATAGCTGGGCCACCACGGACACCCAAAAGGGCCAAGGATGGATGGGTCATCCGTCCTGTGACGGCCTCCGGCGCTCGCTTCCTGAGGATGTTAGGGAGAGGATCGTTGGGCAGAAGAGTGTCCCTACAGACCCCCTCGAAGGTGGAACACCCAGCGGACTGGAAGCCCTTGGCCCTTGAGCCTTCGGGGCCCCAAAGGAGCAGCTCTCCACGGAGGCCGCGGCAAGCGGCCCAGGGCCCTCCCACCGACCAGCTCGACCCCCGGGTGTACGCCTAGCTGCTTGAGGAGTATACCAAGCTTATGGACCATTTCAATGCCTTCGGGGTCAAATACGGCGGCCTGCTGGAGTGCATGGGAACCCCCATAATGCAGCTCCCAATCCCGAAGCAGGACCCCCAGCCTAGATGACCCCCACGAGCCCCTCCACAGACCAGGACTTTCTATGGGACCAATCATGGGACTTTCCCACTAGGGCTGCGGTGATGGACCAAGAGAGGCCTCCCCGGCTGGAGAGCTCCCTTCGATCTCCCTCCTAGTGAGGCCCTGGGGTTGCCCGAGACCGGGAGCAAGACCAATCCCGAAGTGGAAGATGAACCGGCTGCCATGGAGGCTGATGCCCCTAGGATGACACTGCGGGCTGTGGCTCAAGCCGACGCCCAGGCCGGCCACCCACCCCCCTCTAGAAGTTGTGCCTGAAGCATCCGGAGGCCCCGCACACCAGCCGTTGGACCCCTTGACGCTGGCGGGCCCGGTGCCCACCGAACTGGATGTCTCGGCTGTTCTGGCCCCACCCCCAGAGGCTTATTGTCGTTGACGTCGCCCCGCGCAGAGTTGGGGGAGCATTCTTGAAGAAGCGAGTCCCAGCATGGCGGTCGACCTTGGGGACGCCCAGCCAGCACATGTGCTGAGGCCCCAAGAAGAACCACAACCTGGAAGCAGTCAGCAGCCGAAGGTCCCGCCCCTGGAGGACTCCTTTCCTGGCACTGACCCGACCAGGGACCAACGAGTTCCCCGGAAGAGGAGGAGGCGCCACCGGAAGCGGAAGGGTGGCGTCCGAACTACCTCCCAGACCGTGGATAGGAGGCCTAGACCAGCTTCTGGCCGAAGGACCTCCGGAACCGGCCTCCTTAGTGACCTGACCAGGAAAGGACGATCAACTCCGAGAACGACGCTGGCCCCGAAGGTGTTCCCCACCAGGACATTCTGGAGCTCCTGCTATAAGCAGTCGAAGCTCCAAGGGGCCCATCGGACTTCCTCAAGAGTCTTAAGGGACAATTCGCGGCCGGACCAGGGCCCGTGGCGCAGGCCCCCATGTGGGCACCCGCGGTCTCTGGTCCCCACGGATGCTTTTGCACCGGCGCTTCTTCTGGGTCACCCCCGCCTGCCTCCATTTGATGGCAGGGCGGGACCCTAGGAGGCACCGTCGCTGACACTTCCCTTTCCCCCTCCCTCCCCCACCCTCTTGTTCTTCCCCTGTCCACTTGTATATGTTGTCTTTATGTGCCACTGGGCACTCAAACTTCTGTAAACCGCTCCGAGCCTTCGGGGAGTGGCGGTATACAAGTTTGAAGTATAAATAAATAAATAAACAAACAAATCTGAAATGGGTGACCACTTTTATAGACTGAGTTGAATGAGGTTTTAACGGCAATGTGGTTTTTATGGATCTCTGTTTTTATGTATTTTAATATGCTGTTTTAAGATGTTTTAAATTTGTATGTCATTGAATTTTGCTGTAAGCCGGTCTGAGTCCCTCCTTGGAGGTGAGAAGGTCAGGGTACAAACATTTTAAATAAATAAATAATAGTTATTTTTATAGAATCATAGAATCATAGAGACTTCATGGACCACCCGGTCCAATCCCTGACAAAAGGCAGGAAAATCGCATTCAAAGCACCCCCGACAGATGGCCATCCAACCTCTGTTTAAAAGCCTCCAAAGAAGGAGCCTCTACCACACTCCAGGGCAGAGAGTTCCACTGCTGAACAGCTTTCACAGTCAGGAAGTTCTTCTTGTGTATCTGGCTTTGGAAAGTGTCACTCCCAAACCTCAGAAGTCTCCAAAACTCAAACTTTTGAAGAAAGATATGTTTTCTGATGGAAACGCTGGGTTAGATCCTGATTGACGAAAAGTGTATGTTTTTATCTTGTTGATATTGATGCATGGGTGGGCCGACGAAGTAGCTGTAACCTGCGTTTCCAAATAAGTTCCAGCTTGCAAAGTGAGAAGGATAACCTCTTTTGTATGGCTTAGTACAGGGCTGTCCAACTTTTTCCGACCCAAGGGCCGGAAGAAGTGTCACTGATCACCTGGGGGCCCGTAGGTGATCAGTGAGCAGGGGGCGGGGCCACTCGCGGGGGGCGGGGCGGGGTCACTCACGTAGCCCCTCCTCCTTCACCCGGGCCGCGGCGTTGCTCAGATCCCGGGTGAAGGAGGAGGAGCTTTGGAGGGAGAAGGTAGCCGGCTACCTTCTCCTCCATAGCCCCTCCTCCTTCACCGGGCCACAGCGTTGCTCGGATCCCGAGCAATGGCGCGGGGGAGGGGCTATGGAGGAGAGAAGGTAGCTGCCTCCTTTCTCCGAAGCCTCTCCTCCTTTCCCCCGGGCGCGCCGCTGCTCGGATCCCGAGCGGCGGCGTGAGTGGGGAGAAGGAGAAGGAGGAGAAGGAGGAGGGGCTACTGAGGCAGCCGGCTCCCCCGCCCTTCCTAGCAGTAGGCCTCTGACGCGCCGCCCTTGGCGCCGCCTACTGCTCCTTTTTGGCGGTTCCCCCTCCCTAGGAAGGGCGGAGATAGGACGGAGGGGCGGTGCAGGAGGAGGAGCTGGCTCCCTTCCTTCTCCCTGCCCGCCTCCCCCCGGCCGCCATTTTTAAAAATATTTTTCAAAAAAATATATTTTTAAAAAAAATATTTTTCAAAAAAATTAATTTTTTTAAAAAATTTTCAAAAAAATTTTTTTTAAAAAAAATCTTCCAGGAGGGTCGCGGGGGCCGTGTCCAACAGGCTGGGGGGCGTGTACGGCCCGCGGACCGCCTGTTGGACAGCCCTGGCTTAGCAGATCCTGGCCAAAAAGCAGCAACGGGGCTTGACTCCAGCCTCTCCAGAACGTTGTTGACGAAGCCGGAATAGACTCAGCCTTTGTGCGATGCTTTCTCCACGCCACACAGCTTCCCCAGGAGCTGGTAATATCCAATAAACGGAACAAATTTTATTCAAACTGTTTCCCCCTCCTTTTAAGCATGGTTATTTTACACTTACATCGTGTAAACTGATCAGCAGAACATTCCAGCTCCAGGCTTCCGCTCTTGGTTGGAAGAGTGTGTATACAGTCAGTAGCCTGGGCCAAACTCTTAATGCTGGGAATCCTGGGGAGGCAGCCATATGGATCAGCGGCCCAATCCCCTTGCCCTCTAAATTCTTGGGCTCAGTCCCCTTCCTGTGGAGGCATTGCCGCCTCAATGTCCGCCACCCCCCGGCAAGTCTGGGCGAGCTTGTGTAATATTTCTGCTTCCAGATTGCTGTAATCGCCCTGATCTGATGAGCTTTTAGAAGCTTGCCTAATTCTGAAAGGCATGTATAATAGAGGAGCAGTGTGAATTAATAAAGCAAACTTGGCCAGCTTTACGGTAAATTTGGTAGCCTGCCATAACCATCAGCCCCATATGTGCCGTTGTAAATAACTACCATGGCTGAATTTCTTTCAAGTTGTCCATAATGATGATAATTACACATAATGAAAGGAAGATTACCCTTCTTCATAACCCCAGCCAGAAAGAAATATATGGATCCTTTGTTGTTTGCATTCAGGTGGATGCGCAGCATTGTTAGAGGGCTGGTGCAGGCCGGCTCCTTTCATCTTGGGCTGGATACACCATGTCCCTCTCTTTGTCGGTGCATGTTATGGTACTGAACATGTTACTTCTTGCAAAATATGGTTGTCTAGAAAGGAAGGCCATCTTGTTCTGGGGAAAGAGGTGCTCATTCAATCCTTATTGAAACCTTGAGTATATATTATTTGGGAAGGTCAAGAGCTTGAACATTGTTTCCATCCTAAATATCTCGGTGTCGTCTTAGATCGAACACTAGCATATAGGAAACACTGCTTGAACACCAAGCACTGGGAGAAGTCGAACCTGGTGCCGTCCCGATGAATCAACTTTATCGGAGCTGTGCTGGAGAAAGTTTTCCTCCCGCAGGACCGATTTTCCTCATTGCAGGGCTTGGTGCGTCACATGCTCCGGGCTCACAGAGTCACTCCGCGCCAAGTCCAAGTGATCTTAGGGCACATGGCGTCGACTACAGCTGTCATGCCCCACGCCAAGCTACGATTCAGGCCCCTGCAGAGCTGGCTTCTCTCCAAATTCAACCCTCTACTAGACAACCCCGACATGCCCCCCCCCCCCCCCGCCGGGGGGGGCAACGTCCGTCACTCCCTCCTCTGGTGGTTGGAACACAGGCATATTTGTCAGGGCCTCCCCTTCCTACCCCCCAACCCTTCACGGACGGTGACAACAGACTCCTCCATGATGGGTTGGGGGGGCTCACTCAATGGGTCTGACGGCCCAGGGACTCTGTTCCCATCAGGAATCGTCCTACCACATCAACTTCTTGGAACTCCTAGCTGTTCAAAGGGCACTGGAGTCATTCGAGCTGTTTCAAAGGGGAGAGGTTGTGTTAATACTCACGGACAACACAACCGTGATGTATTCCCTAAACAAGCAGGGCGGCATGCACTCCCCCTCGCTCCTAGCGCTCACTATCCAAGTGTGGGAGTGGTGCCTCCAACGGGGCATTCATCTCACAGCGGCACACAATCTCGGAGTGGTAAACACTGTGGTGGACACTTTGAGGAGGTCCCCACTGAGCCACCACGAGTGGTCCCTGCACCCAGAAGAGGCCACCCGCATCTTTAGGATGTGGGCTACACCATCGGTAGACCTCTTTGCCTCCAGGGAGAACACAAAATGCCAGCAATTTGGGGCGCGCAGCAAGCCCATATTAACTATATGTATTACTGCGTTAGAGTGCCATTTTGTGTCATTTTGGTTGGTGGTGTGCCCCAGGATTTTGTCAATGTAAAAAGTGTGTCGCGGCTCAAAAAAGTTTGGGAAACACTGGTCTAGCCAATGCAGTTTTCTGAATTAGCACCCCAGATAACCAAACCGAATGTAAAGTTGACTCATAACCGATTCACAACCCTTTTGGTACTAATGTTGGAGACTGGTCCATGCTCAAAGTGGCCCCTGGTCAAAATGGCCCTTGGTCAAAGTGGTCCTTGGTCAAAAAAAAGGTTGGGAATCACTGGTCTAGATGATAAAGGACCCATTCAGGGTGCGGAACCAGTTTAGGGCTCAGCACTTTGGACAGCTCCTTCCAATCTCAGACTGAAACATGGAGTAGGTTTGCCATCACACTGATATGGAAGCTACTGGTAACTCTATGCATACCAATCCTGATTTTCTGCAATGATTCCTAAAGATTTTCTTTGACCGCCATCACTTTTTGTTGACACTGTAGGACGGAAAACTGATATGGGTCAATTCTGGCAAAAACCTGACTGTTTATCGGGCTCCTCAGTGTTGTTTTTCAATGAAAGGCCACCCCTGTGCATACCCTTGCTTTGTACTCCCTGACACTTGCAAGAGTAGTGGGACTTCCGTAATATATGCGCTGCCATTGATCTATCACAAGACAGTGTTACGACAGGAAAATGTCACTCTTGCTCCTGGCAAACTGCATAGGTCTTCTCTATGACATGACTTCACCTTGGAATGAAATTGGTGAAAGAGAGCTCTTGTTTCCCGCCTGGTCGCAGCGCTGTGCAACCGGGTGCCTTTCCTTCCACCGTCTCCCCCTCCGCTTGCCTGCTTGGGCTTCTCGTGGCGTGTGATACCAAAATGCCCAGCAAGTGCGTGGGTGGCCTTCCTGCTCTGTTGCTGTCAGCTAAAACAAGGTGTAATATAAACACTTATTTAATTGCCACATGTCTCTTCCAGGCGAGTCTTCCAATTTAGAGACAGAAGGTAACATCAGAGACCTGGTTTGTTTTGCTCGCAATTAAACAACAGCAGAAAGGAGGTGAAAAGGCAGGGAAGCAAATGTTATGCAAAACAGGCATGCAAGCAAATTAATGTATGCAAAAGTTTGTTTTTAATGAGAAGCGTCAGCCTGTCATTTGTTTTCTTGGGTGGCACGCATGCATTTGCTGGGCGCGGAGGAGCTGGCTTTCTAGAACTGAAGCATCGACTTCCTAGATCAGTGTTTCCCAACCGCTGTGACGTGGCACATTAGTGTGCCGTGACGGACCTCCTGCTGTGCCGCGAGAAAAGCTCTCTGCCCTCCTTCCTTCCCCCCTCCTCCTGCCGAACTCCTGCTGCTTGGGGGAGGAGGAGGAAGGGCCGGGTGGCGGCGAAGAAAAAGAAGAAGGGGCCGGGGCGCCACCTCCTTCGGCCATTTCCCCAGCCAGCCTCCAATCCGCCATGACTCCCAC
Source organism: Anolis apletophallus (assembly GCA_030556195.1). Lineage (NCBI taxonomy): Eukaryota > Metazoa > Chordata > Lepidosauria > Squamata > Anolidae > Anolis > Anolis apletophallus. Next base: position 502,058 of record JARBWK010000023.1, read on the forward strand.
CCCTTGCTCGCTGAAGCCACACGGAGGAGGACCCCCGCCCACTGAAGCCAACCACCGCTCATGCTCCTCCTCCTCTGCACGGCTTCAGTGAGCGAGGGGCGGGAGTCATGGTGGAGAGTGGCGCCGGCGACGGGGGCCATGACTCCTGCCCCTCGCTCGCACTGCTCCCTCAAGGCTGGAAAAGCTGTGGGAGGGCTGAAGCCGGGGAGGGGGTGAGGCATGGTGAGGCCTGGCTCCTGCCCCCTCCCCGTCTTCGGCACTCCCAGCAGCTGCTCCAGCCTTGAGGGGACAGTGCAAAGCCAGCATTGTGCTGGCTCTCCCACCACTGCCTTGGCACTGCCCCTCAAGGCTGGAAAAGCTGTGGAGGGGGCTAGAGGGAGGGGCGAGGCATGGTGTGGCCCGGCTCCTCCCCCTCCCCAGCTTCGGCACTCCCAGCAGCTGCTCCAGCCTTGAGGGGACAGTGCCAAGCCAGCATTGTGCTGGCTCTGCCACTGCTGCCTTGGCACTGCCCCCTCAAGGCTGGAAAAGCTGTGGGAGGGGGCTAGAGGGAGGGGGCGAGGCATGGTGTGGCCTGGCTCCTCCCTCCCCAGCTTCGGCACTCCCAGCAGCTGCTCCAGCCTTGAGGACACAGTGCCAAGCCAGCATTGTGCTGGCTCTGCCCGCCTGGCACTGCCCCCTCAAAGCTGGAAAAGCTGTGGGAGGGGGGCTAGAGGGAGGGGGCAGGCATGGTGTGGCCTGGCTCCTCCCCCTCCCCAGCCTCGGCACTCCCAGCAGCTGCTCCAGCCTTGAGGGGACAGTGCCAAGCCAGCATTGTGCTGGCTCCCACCGCTGGCTTGGGACTGCCCCTCAAGGCTGGAAAAGCTGTGGAAGGGGGCTAGAGGGAGGGGGCGAGGCATGGTGTGGCCTGGCTCCTCCCCCTCCCCAGCTTCGGCACTCCCAGCAGCTGCTCCAGCCTTGAGGGGACAGTGCCAAGCCAGCATTGTGCTGGCTCTGCCACCGCTGCCTTGGCACTGCCCCTCAAGGCTGGAAAAGGTGGGGGGGGGCTAGAGGGCGGGGCAAGGCATGGTGTGGCCTGGCTCCTCCCCCCCCAGCTTCGGCACTCCCAGCAGCTGCTCCAGCCTTGAGGGACAGTGCCAAGCCAGCATTGTGCTGGCTCTGCCACCGCTGCCTTGGCACTGCCCCCTCAAGGCTGGAAAAGCTGTGGGAGGGCTAGAGGGAGGGGGGGGGGCATGGTGTGCCTGGCTCCTCCCCCTCCCCACCGGCACTCCCAGCAGCTGCTCCAGCCTTGAGGGGACAGTGCCAAGCCAGCATTGTGCTGGCTCTGCCACCGCTGCCTTGGCACTGCCCCCTCAAGGCTGGAAAAGCTGTGGGAGGGGGCTAGAGGGAGGGGGCGAGGCATGGTGTGGCCTGGCTCCTCCCCCTCCCCAGCTTCGGCACTCCCAGCAGCTGCTCCAGCCTTGAGGGGACAGTGCCAAGCCAGCATTGTGCTGGCTCTGCCACCGCTGCCTTGGCACTGCCCCCTCAAGGCTGGAAAAGCTGTGGGAGGGGGCCAGGGTGGGGCATGGGTGGCCTGGCTCCACCTCCTCCCCCAGGCACTCCCAGCAGCTGCTCCAGCCTTGAGGGGACAGTGCCAAGTCAGCGTTGTGCTGGCTCTCCCACCGCTGCCTTGGCACTGCCCCCTCAAGGCTGGAAAAAGTGGGAGGGGGCTAGAGGGAGGGGGCGAGGCATGGTGTGGCCACAGCCTCCCTCTCCCCAGCTTCAGCACTCCCAGCAGCTGCCAGCCTTGAGGGGACAGTGCCAAGGCTCTGGCTGGCTGCCACCGCTGCCTTCGGATTTTTTTAAATGTTAAAAGTGTGCCGTGGTTCAAAAAAGGTTGGGAAACACTGACGTAGATCATGCCCAAAGTTTTTCTGAGCTAACCCTATGAGTTACTTTTCCATTCGCAGGTCTTTTTGCATCCCCTCAATATTGTTTTCTTGGATTCTCTCATGCTGGGGTTTAGCGCATGAACAACTTTTCATTAGTTTTGCTTGTAAAACAACTCTCTTCCGGCCAGCTTTCAACCAATAGCCACTAATCCCAGCTGTTGTTATATGATTTACTGTTCTTACTGTTTTATTGTTTAGGGTTTTATTGCTAGTGTTATGCTATTGCTATTTTATCTAATGTACCAACACACTGTTGCACTGTTGTATATGTTGTAAACCACCTTGAGCCTTCTGGGAAGGGCGGTATACAAATTGAAATAATAAATAAATAAATGTTTGAAATTGGCTTTCCCTGTAAAACAGTGGTTCCTAATCTTTTTTCGACCAGGTACCACTCTCCAACATTAGTACCAAAAGGATTACGAATCAGTTTTTGGTCAACTATAGATTTGGCTTAGTTATTTGGGGTGCCGATCCAGAAAATTGTATTGGATAGACCAGTGCTTTTCAACTTTTTTTGATCCGCGGCACATTTTTTACATTTACAAAATCCTGGGGTACACCACCGACCAAAATGACACAAAATGACACTCTAACGCAGTAATACATATAGTTAATACGTGTTTAAATGTATTTGTACACTCAGTGTGAAACCTGGACCTGTTTAGATGAACACAACATAGATATCCTGGCAGGAATGGCAGAAAGACACAAACTTCCCACACAGAACTCCCATAACCAAGAGAAAATATTATAAGAGTTTGGTGGGCATTGACCTTGAGTTTTGGAGTAAATCCCTGAATCTGGCCACCTGTGTTTATATCAGTAATGTAGAAATATTGAGAACCTCATTTAACCCATGTGGAATTTCTGTTCATAATTTGAGGATCCAATCGGTTTCAGCTCTGATAAGAGCTTGCTGAATGTCCTCATGTGCTTTCACCTTAGCTCTTTATATACCAAAGAATTGCAGCGATTCCTTGGTATGTTTTTGTCTTTAAAATGGAGATATAACGGCGATTCTGTGGACATATTTTTAATCTGAGATTTATGTTCAGATATCCTCAATTTTAATGCTCTTTTAAACTGGCCAATATAGACCAGACCACAAAAGCATTTTATTCCATATACTAATCCTTCCGATGCGCACGTAAAGAAGTCAATGATTTTGTAATATCGCTTAGAGTCTGTGGTGTATATCCTTTTTAGGGGGAGCACATTGTACACAATAACCACATTTATGGGTGCCCGGAGTCAGGGCGCTGGGTGGTTCCTTAAGATGATGGTCTGTGTGGACCAGAAAGCTTTTTTATATTGGAGGTGCATTTGTTAGCCACAATAGGCGGTTTTTCTAGACCCGGAATGCTCTCCACAATATTCCAATATTTCTTAATGATCTTAACTATCTCCTTGCTATGCGATGCCAACGTTAGTGTATTGCAGCAGCATCCCCAGTTTTATGTTTAGTAAACCATCATCCCCACACCCACACCCTTCAGGGACATTCGCATGGGAAACTACACTTTGAACAGGGGTCTCCAGGTCCTTCTCTGCATCAATATCATTGACCAAACCATCTTGAAACTCATTGACATCACTCCCCACATCCAGAGCACCCTGATCCTGAAACACAGTCAGAGGCTGGGCTCCAACAGATACAGAACATATGCTGCCCAGTAGTTTATTTATTTATTTATTATTCTTTTTTATATACCGCTCCTTCCAGCAGGCTCGGGGCGGTTTACATAATTCACATGCAATATCACAATACAATTTAATATAGCATACTAAAAGCATAAAAACCTAAAAGCATAAAAACATAGAAATACACAACTACATCCTAAAACAAGCGTTTACAAGAGTTAACAGATTAATTCTAAGCTTATGTCTGGCTTCATGGGCCAGTGAGGTTGAAAGCTTGTTCGAACAAAAATGTCTTGCAAGCTCTCCGAAACGGAGCTAATTCAGTGATGGTGTGAACCTCGTCTGGCATGGAGTTCCAAAGGGATGGTGCAGCCACATAGAAGGCTCTCGATCTCGTTGACGATAGCCGACAGGAGTGGATCGACGGGACTAGCAGAAGGTTTTGTTTTTCTGAGCGTAGTGATCTCGAGGGAACATATGGGGTGAGACGGTCCCTCAGGTACGCTGGCCCTAAGCCATACAAGGCCTTGAAGGTCAATACCAGCACCTTGAAAACAATCCGGTACTCTATTGGTAGCCAGTGCAGTTGCTGCAAAATAGGTGTGATGTGCTCTCGGACCGACGTTCCCGCCAGAAGTCGAGCAGCAGCATTCTGCACCAGCTTAAGTTTCCGGATTGTTTATTTATTTATTTATTTATTTATTATTCGGGCTTCTATGCCGCCGACTCCCTGAGGCTTGCGGCGGCTTACAGGAGCCGAAGGGCACAGTAAAATACAGGCAATAAGCAGTTAAAAACAATTAAAAACAACAGCAGTACAGTAATTAATAACACAGTTAAAACAATGAACTAAACGGGAGCAAGTCCTTCATAGCCCGAGTTCCGGCCGGGAGGGCGTTCCACAGCGTAGGTGCTATGACAGAGAACGCCCTCCGGCGGGTAGCAGTCAGGCTTGCGAGTTTAGCTGAAGGTATCTCCAGGAGATTGGAGTCCTCAGACCGAAGTGATCTCGGAGGGCAATATGGGGTGAGACGGTCCCTCAAATACGCTGGCCCCAGGCCGTGTAAGGCCTTAAAGGTGAGGACCAACACTTTGAAGGTGATCCAGTGCTCAATTGGCAGCCAGTGCAGATCCTGCAAAACAGGTGTTATGTGGGCGCCAGCTGGCGTGCCAGACAGGAGCCGGGCGGCAGTGTTCTGCACTAGCCTGAGCTTCCGGGTCACCGACAGAGGAAGGCCAACGTAGAGCGCGTTGCAGTTGTTGCCAAGGGAAGGCCAATGTAGAGGGCATTACAGTAATCCAGCCTTGAGATGACTGTCGCCTGGATCACCGTAGCCAGGCCGCCTCTGGACAAGTAGGGAGCCAGCCGCCTAGCCTGACGCAGGTGGAAAAATGCGGTCTTGCATACCTTGGAGATTTGTGTCTCCATCGATAGCAATGAGTCCAAATGGACCCCCAGGCTCTTTATGGAGAACGACGGGCTCAGAGGCTCACCGTCCAGGGTAGGCAGCCGGTAACCACTCAATCCAGAGTGACCCAACCATAGGATCTCCATCTTCGACGGGTTAACCTTCAACCGGCTAGCCCGCAGCCATCCAGTCACGGCTTCAAGGCATTGATGGAAACAATCGGGTACCATCTGCTTGCCTACAGAAAACCATATTTAATAAACCTCGGGGCTCTAAGAGGGCTTTGTGAGACCAATCACTCTTGTTGCAATGGTGTAGTAATGATGAGGCCGCGGACCACATTTTAGTTCGTGTGGACTACTGGTAGTCCACGGAGCACAGGTTGGGATCCACTGTGGTTTGGCATTACGATTATTTTATGGACGGGGCAACTCGGCCTGCTCTGTCTTTTGCAAACAAATGTTCTTGCTTACTAAGAAAGTGACAAGAGAAGAATATATTTATGTCCTTTGTAGGAGACACCTGTGTAAAGGGACGGTGATACGTCTGTGTGTGAACAGATGAAACAAGGAGGAAGCCTTGAATCTCTGCATCCGAAGGAATCAGAGATTTCCCCGGCTTTTGTCAGAAAACGGCAATTTTAACTTCTGAAGCGGTTAGTTGAGATTCTAAGCAAAGGGGCCAAAACAAGCCATCTCTGCCTTGTAATGTTCTGCAGAAAGGTTTAGCTGATCCACCTTGCCAGAAGCTCCTTTTTTGAGAAAAGGGAAGGGAGAGCCATCTGTACCAAGTTTCTCTCCTTTTGTTCCTTGGTCGATGCCATGTGTCCAACAGCAACAGCTGTTGATATTGCCTAATGAGCCTTAAGGCATCTGCCTTGGCTCAGTTTGAGACACCCTCTTTCCTCTCTCTCTCTCCCTCCCCCCACCCCCTCTCTTTCTCGCCTCTTCCTTCTTTTTGAAACAACCCGAGATTGGGTGCATTTCCAAAGAAGGAAAGCAAAAGGAGACAGTGAAAATAAGAGACCGCTGTGAAGCAAGTTCCCGGCCCCCTCTCTCGGCATTCCTTCGCGAACGAAGATTCTTAGGAAGGACTCATCCCACGCTTTTTACAAGTGCGTTGATGACTAAGAAGGCCAATCTGAGATAGGCAAGTCCGGTTGCAGAAAGCACAGCAGAAAGTCTCCTTGGGTGATGTTGTTTCCAAGTTGTGGTTCTTTCTGCGTTGTCGTTTCTCTTCGAGACCCGTTTGGCGTGTCTTCTCAAAAGAGGACGCAGCATTGTGGAGAGTGCGTCTCCATGCCTCCCGATGTGAGGCCAGGGTGGACCATTGTTGGTAATCAATCTGGCCGAGCCTGAGATGTTGTTTCAGGGAGTCCTTATATCTCTTTTTGGGGGCGCCTCTCTTGCGCTGACCCATGGCGGGTTCACCATAAAGTAGTATATTTGGGAGGTGGTGGTCCTCCAACCTAGAGACGTGCCCTGCCCAGCGCAGCTGTGTTCTCAATAGCATGGCCTCAATGCTGGTGATCCCTGCTTGCTCAAGGACAGCAACATTAGTCACATAGTCGGTCCAGTGTATATTTAGGATTGTGCGAAGACAGCACTGATGAAAGTCGTAGGTGTTGGCGATAGGTGACCTATGTTTTAGACCCATATAAGAGGAAGACAGTATGATAGCTCTGTACACACTGATTTTGGTGCTTTGCCTCAGGTGCTTGTTGCTCCAGACTCTTTTGTGAAGCCTTCCGAATGCACTCTATGCCTTTGCTAATCTGTGATCTATCTCTTTGTCAATCTTGGTGTTTGAAGAGATGATGCTTCCCAGGTAGGCGAATTGCTGAACGGACTTAAGCACAGATGTGCTTATACTGACATGGGGATGATGGTGTTCTTCCTATGATGCGGGCTGGTAGAGGACTTCCGTTTTCCTCAGGCCAACTTGTGAGGCCAGGGTGGACCTGGTGATCAATCTGGCCCAGCCTGAGATGTTGTTTCAGGGAGCCTTATAGCCATCTGCGCCCACACGCACTTCCGCATTCCGCAGCATACCGCAGTTTCTTCCTGCTTGGATTTTAGCGTCACTTACACACGGAGCAGACTAATTCTGTTGATGTTTACTAGGCATGAGAAAAAAGTAACGGAAATTAAAAGAAGTCGTAAGTGATTCGTATGTAATGGGACTTTTGAGCTTTTATGGATCGCAAGGCCAGTCCCGAAGTGGACTTTCTTTTCGAACCCCTGGGCCCAAAATTTCGTTAGAATTCTAAATATTTCGGAAGGCTCCCTATTACCCCCTCCAAAATCCAAAATCCCAGACATTACTCACAGTCAGATGGGGCCTTTCCATGCCCGAGGTTTACTTTAACTGAAAGGCCTTGCCTCCAGGAAGAGAAAAACCAGCCAGAACCATAGAAAGATCGAAACCGGAAGTCCTATAGCAGCTGGAGGACTCAGGAACAAAGCGCTTTAAACTGCAGGAAAGGAGCCTGGAAAGGGCTGCCGTGCGGGTTTTTTCCCCGCTAAGAAATAACCCGATCCAGGCTTGGGTCAGCTTATATCTTAGCGGGAAAGGGCTGCCGTCTTGGCCTCTTTCCTGCTTAACCTGACCGAGGCTTATAATCTTAGCGGGGAGGGCCCAGGCTTGGGTCAGCTTATATCTTTGGGTCAAAGGGCTGCCGTGCCGTGCGGGTGGCATCGATGCCACCCTTCCCCTGCCAGGTCAGAATCCAACCCGTATTAAGGGGAACACGGGTTGGATTGGGACCTCACAGGAGCAAAGGGTGGCATCAGTGCCTCCCTTAACCCCCTGCGAGTTCCCAATCGGAGGAATTTCCTCCTGTTCTCCAGGCTCTCCCTCCACTTCTGAGAGACAGCCTGGGAAACAGGAGGAAATTCCTCCGATCAAACCCGAGCTGCTTCCAAAGCGCACTTTGGAAGCAGCCTGGGGCCGGAGTTTCCTCCCTGTTTCCCAGGCCTGGGTCGGGTTATTTCTTAGCGGGAAGGGGCCGCCCGCACGGCACCTTTTCCCCGCTAAGATATATGCCGACCCAGGCTTGGGTCGGCTTATATCTTAGCGGGAAAGGGGCCACCCGCACAGCTTACCTGTCCGAACGCATCGGCCGCTACGTCCCATCCCGTAACCTAAGATCATCCGGGGAGGCCCTGCTCTCGCTCCCGCTGACCTCTCAGATGCGGTTGGTGGGGACGAGGGACAGGGCCTTCTCGGTGGTGGCCCCACGCGTGTGGAAGGCGCTCGCTATGGTGGGGCGGTCCATCTCATCCCTCCTGACATTCAGGAAAAGGTGAAATCCTGGCTCTGGGACCAGGCGTTCCCACACCAGCACTAGGCAGCATGTGAGATGGGATTCTAATGGGAGGGAGGAAGGGGGTCAATGTTTTTAGGTTGAATACTGTTTTAATTGGAATGACTGTGGATGTTGTTGAGGGATTGTATTTTAATGTTTTAATGTATTTTAATATGTTGTGGGGTTTGGGGTTTTACGCTGTTGATGTGGCATCGAATTGTGCCGTGCTGTAAGCCGCTCTGAGTCCCCCCTCGGGGGTTGAGAAGAGCGGGGTAAAATCCTGAAATAAAAAAAATAAATATAAGCCGACCCAAGCCTGGGTCGGGTTATATCTTAGCAGGAAAGGGGGCCACCCGCACGGCAGCCCTTTCCCGCTAAGATATAAGCCGATCCAAGCCTGGGTCAGGTTATATCTTAGCAGGAAAGGGGCCACCCGCACGGCAACCCTTTCCCCGCTAAGATATAAGTCGACCCAAGCCTGGGTCGGGTTATATCTTTGCAGGAATGGGGCCACCCGCACGGCAGCCCTTTCCCCGCTAAGATATAAGCCGACCCAAGCCTTTGTCGGGTTATATCTTAGCAGGAAAGGGCCGTGCGGGCGGCCCCTTTCCTGCTAAGATATAACCCAACCCAGGCCAGTTGGACAGCCCTGTTCTAGTTTACCAAGAGCACGTCCTCATACCCTCCAGGTCACTATCACCCTTACTACATTCTTACTATTAGAATTTATTATTTAATTCTAATAAATGCTCTGGAGAAGCAAGCCTTGACTATTTTATTTAATAATAATAATAGTAATACTAATAATAATATATTAATGCTTTATATCTCCCTGCAAGGAAACCAAGGGAAATGTTGCCCCTTGATTTGCCTGTGCTTAAAACAGTGTCAGTCCTGTTTCCCTGCTTTTCAGACTTTAGAACTACTAACGAATTTCTTTAGTAATTACGTTACATTTTAGAACTTTTTGGAAAAAAATTTGTAAGTCTTTCTATTACTAATCAACCACCCCCCCCCCATTTGATTTTAGAATCACGATTTTTGGGTTCTAAACCATGCCTAATTTTACCATGGTAGGTTTTGGGCTTTCTGTCTCTATCACCCCTTCTGGTACCGCAGGAGGGGGAAGAAAGGGGGAGAGGTTTTCCGCGGCACGCCAGGTGAACACTCACGGAACACTAGTTTGCCGTGGAACAGCGGTTGGGAAACACTGCTATAGATGAGACCAACTCTTGTCTGCAAACCAGTTGTGATTAATTTTAATACGTGGGTTGAGATAACTGAGACAGAAAAGGCCGTGCCCTTGGTTGATCAAGAAGTTAGTAATGGAAGAAGACAAGAGGAGAGATAGTGGTGGAAAGAGTTATATTTGTTTGTTGTAGCAATAAACCTGTGTTGTGGAGGTGGATCAATTGTTCCTTTTTGCAGCAAAGGTTTGCTTCCGGCCGATGTGTCTAACAACCACTATATTTAATTGAAAATACTTGCCTTAATTAAACTACAGAAACACTCTATTCAGAAGGTTTCCACTTGACATGGAACTAGACAGCTTTATTTCACAGAATGTATGGCATGTGGGGGAACAGATCGCCTTTCAATACACACTTCTCCGAAGGGATGTAATTTTACATTAGGGAAACAATAATGGGTGGGTGAGTTGTTGATCGCAGGAGTTTGGAAGTTGAGGCTGCCTCTCCAACCCGTTGATACGTAAATATAGGGGGCGAAGTGCCCCAATGTTCCGTTTTCTGAGTCTTTTGTCATTTTGCATCCCAACCTTCATGCTCTCTGAACACTTTAATTTTTGGAGGGGTGTTCAATCAGTTACTCCTTTAAGTGGGCGTAATTGTGTAAAGATTATAATGCATCAGAGCGCTGCCTATAATTAGAAGGGGGGGGTGCCATTAGACACTGTTTTGCGTGGAGAAAATTACAGTCTTCATAAGCAGTTTGGAGAGTGGAGGCTGCGTAGATTAGCAGGCAACAAGTGTCCTATGCTCTCCAAATGTGGGATTGACGAATGGCTCCCTTCAGTGGAATGCTTCTGGGTGCTGCTCCGTCATGCCTTGTTGCTTTGCTGTCGGAGGCTTCTCCGTGTGCAGTTTGGGTGCAGCAGTTGGCATGCACCTTGTCTGGAAGAAACGAACAGTGACCCTGGGGCAGGGGACTTTCCCTCCTTCCCTAACAAATCAAGCTCTTCAAATAAGCCATGATTTCTCATAGCATTGGATAAATGGAGTGAAACAAGGTTGCGTTCTTGCACCAACCCTATTTACACTCTTCTTCAGCATGATGCTCCAAAGGGCTACGGCAGACCTCGAAGAAGAAGAGGGAATATATATACGCTATTGTACTGATGGTAGCTTGTTCAACTTAAGCCGTCTGAGGGCTCGCACTAAGACTCTAAACTATCTAGTCCGTGAGCTGCTTTTTGCTGACGATGCTGCCCTTGTCGCCCATTCAGAAGCAGCTCTGCAGCGCCTAACAACCTGCTTTGCAGCAGCTGCAGAGCTGTTTGGGCTGGAAGGCAGCCTGAAGAAAATGGAAGTCCTCTACCAGCCCGCACCACAGGAAGAACACCATCATCCCCACATCAGCATAGGCAAATCTCTGCTTGAGTCCATTCAGCAGTTCCCCTCCCTGGGAAGCATAATCTCATCAGACGCCAAGATTGACAAAGAGATACATCACAGATTAGCAAAGGCATAGAGTGCATTTGGAAGGCTTCACAAAAGAGTCTGGGGCAACAAGCACCTGAGGCAAAGCACCAAAATCAGTGTGTACAGAGCTATCGTACTGTCTATTCTCCTCTATGGGTCTGAAACATGGGTCACCTATCGCCAACACCTACGACTCTTCAAACGCTTTCATCAGCGCTATCTTCGCGCAATCCTAAATATATACTGGACCGACTATGTGACGAATGTTGCTGTCCTTGAGCAAGCAGGGATCACCAGCGTTGAGGCCATGCTATTGAGAACACTGCTGCGCTGGGCAGGGCACGTCTCTAGGATTGGAAGACCACCGCCTCCCAAAGATACTACTCTACGGTGAACTCGCCATGGTTCAGCACAAGAGAGGCACCCCCAAAAAGCGATAGAAGGACTCCCTGAAACAACATCTCAGGCTCGGCCAGATTGATCACCAACAATGGTCCACCCTGGCTCACATCGGGAGGCATGGAGATGCACTGTCCACAATGCTGCGGCCTCTTTCAAGAACACACAGCGAATGGGTCTTGAAGAGAAATGACAACACAGAAAGAACCGCAACTTGGAAACAACATCACCCAAGGAGACTTTCTGCTGTGCTTTCTGCAACCAAACTTGCCTATCTCAGATTGGCCTTTTTAGTCATCAACGCGCTTGTAAAAAGCGTGGGATGAGTCCTTCCTAAGAATCTTCATTCGCGAAGTAATGCCGAGAGATAGGATAAATGAGATTTATTTCAGTCACTGCCTCCACTGCTTTCTCTTAATAGTTTAGGTCAGGAAATAAGCCAGGAGTCAAGTGGTATGCAGCTCCCAAAGCTCTGTGTGGCAAAGACAAGCCTAGCCCTCAACCACCTTGCACTTGCTTGCTAGCCTGGCACTCACTCGCAGGCACAGCAGGCAGCAGAGCAGTCCCAGCAGCGGCGCACCTGCCCGGCCACAGGTGGTGCCTTGCTGCGCCGCTAGTTCAGCATCCACCTTCTTCCTGGCCTACCCCCTGCCCTAAAGCTATTATTACTAGTAGTAGTACTGTATGTAGTATATACAGTACAATGCATTAGGTATGACACAGAACAATGCATTAGGTACTGCTATTATAAAGCTATTATTATTATTATTATTATTATTATTAGTAGTAGTAGTGCTGTATGTAGTACGTACAGTACAATGCATTAGGTATGACATACAGAACAATGCATTAGGTACTATTATGAAGCTATTATTATTATTAGTACCGTGTTTCCCCGAAAGTATGACACCCCCGATTGTAAGACGTATCGGGGGTGTCAGAGGGGTCGGCTTATATAAGCCCGTACCCGAAAGTAAGACGTATCTCGGGCGGCATGGCGTGGCTTCTTGGCTGGGCGACGAGAGGCTCCCAGAGGGGCTCAAAAGGGGCCCGGAATCCTCCTCCTCTTCCTCCCAGCGGCGCCTTCCATCCTCCCCTCCTCTTCCTCCCAGCAGCGCCTTCTCCCTCTGGTTCTTCCGCCTCCCTTCAGTGAAGGGAGGAGGGGCGGAGCCACTGCGGGCGAGAGGGAAGAAAGCGCCGCCGGAGTCCCGCCCCAAGCGGCGGCTCAGGCGTCTTTCCCCGCCGCCGCCCGCCGCGTCCGCGCTCCAAACAGGGAGTGGGGCGGCGGCGGCGCCTGAGTCGCCCTGGGGCGGGACTTCCGCCGGCGCCTTCTCCCTCTCGCCGGATCCGCCCCCTCCCTTCACTGAAGGGAAGACGGGCGGAGCCGCCGCCGGCGAGAGAGAGAAGGCGCCGGCGGAAGTCCCGCCCCCAGGGCGACTCAGGCGCGTTTTGCCGCCGCCCGGCTCGCCCCAAGGGAGCCCTCTTGCGCCTGTCTTCCCTTCTCCAAAGAGGCGGCTGCAAGGAGATCTCGCGGTTTCCCTGCAGCCGGCTCTTTGGAGAAGGGAAGACAGACAGGCGCAAAGGGGAGCCCTCTTGCACCTGTCTTCCCTTCTCCAAAGAGCCGGCTGCAGGGAAACCGCGAGATCTCCTTGCAGCCGCCTCTTTGGAGAAGGGAAGACAGACAGGCGCAAGGGGAGCCCTCTTGGGCGACTCAGGCGTCGCCGGCGCCCGGCCCCGTTTGAGCGCGGACGAGCGGGTGGCGGCGGGAAAGACGCCTGAGTCGCCGTGGGGCGGGACTTCCGCCGGCGCTTTCTTCCCTCTCCGCCGGCGGCGGCTCCGCCCCTCCTCCCTTCACTGAAGGGAGGGGGCAAACCGGCGAGAGGGAGAAGGCGCTGCTGGGAGAAAGAAGAGGAGGATTGGAGGGCCCCGCTTGAAGGAAGAGGTCACCCAGCCAAGAAGGATTCCAGGCCGCTTTTGAGTCCTCGCCTTGGGAGCCTCGGCTCGCCCAGCCAGGAAGCCACGCTGGGGATTTTGGGGGTCGCCCACAGTACGTCTTACTTTGTCTTACTTTCAGGGAAACACGTCGCCCAATATAAGACAGTACAATGCATTAGGTATGACATACAGAACAATGCATTAGGTACTATTATGAAGCTATTAGTAGTAGTAGTAGTAGTGTATGTAGTACGTACAGTACAATGCATTAGGTATGACAAAACATAAAAGTCAGTTTCTTTTATGAATTTCAATCATTATCTTATTCTGTTCATAAAACTATTTATACCTAACGTTTGATCTTCAAGTTTTTATGAAGTGTCCCTTATTTTTGTGAAAAATCCCATATTTTTGGGTACGTAAATGTCCCTTATTTCTTATATCAAAAAGTGGCAACCCTAAATTCCATTTTGTCATCCTGCTTTACTTCGTTTCTATTCCGCCCTTCTCACCCCGCAGGAGACTCGGGGTGGATTACAATGTACACATTACATTTATACACACAAACACACAAGACAGACAGAGGCAATTTAACACCTGGCCACCAGGGGGAGCTGTGGCAATGACAACACTCACACTTGCCTCAATTTATTTATTTATTTATTTATTTATTTATTTATTTACTAGCTGTACCCGGCAGGCGTTGCTGTGCCCTATTTAGGAGATGCGAGAAAGTCTGAGTATGCAAGGGTTGGAATTGATGTTACTTATGGTCTTGGTGGGGTCATGGCTGTGTCGTTGTGGGTTGTTCTGGTGGGTGGGATGTTGAAGTCCTGTGGAGTTGGTGGTGTGTGGTTGGGATGGTGGTTGGAGAAGAGTGTGTGGTGTTGAGTGTGTAGTTTGTTGTTGTGAGTGTGCAGTGGTAATGTGTTGTGGATATACGGTGTGTATGTGGGGTGTGTTAGTTGGTTTTACTGTGCTGGTTTCTTTTTAGCAGTGGTATGTATGCGTTGTGTGTGTTGTGTGTGTTGTGTTGTGGGTCTCTAGAGGTAAGCACCGCGAGTTGTGTGGCTGTCATGTTGTGGGTGTGGTGTTTGTTAAGTGAGTGTCTTTTGTTGTGGGTGTCTTTTGTCCTGTGAGTGGTATGTATGTGCTCTGTGCACATAGTTGTGTATCTTCTGCATATTAGGTACAGGCAGCAGCGATCCAATTACAGGAATTCCTGGAAACCTCAGGAAGCCTGGACCCCTGCCAATCGGGTTTCCGCGCCGGACACGGGACCGAGACCGTCCTGGTGGCCATTACGGACGACATCCGCCGCCAATTGGAGAAGGGAGGTTCGGCTATCCTGGTGCTGCTTGACCTCACCGCGGCGTTCGACACGGTGGACCATGACTTGCTGTTGCGGCGACTATCAGCCATTGGGATTCAAGGCACAGCTTTGGCCTGGTTCGATTCCTTCCTGCGGGGCCGTTCGCAGCGTGTTGAGTGGCGAGGCCAAGCGTCCAAGAAATCCACCCTAGACTGTGGAGTCCCCCAAGGCGCCATTTTGTCACCCACGCTTTTAACATCTACGTCCAACCCTTGGCAAGCATAGCCAGAAGTTTTGGATTTGGGTGCTACCAATATGCAGATGACACCCAGCTCCTGCTGAAGCTTGAGCCAGGCGTAACATCGGTGCCTGAGTACTTCAGACAAGGACTAGAGGCAGTGACCAGATGGCTCCGCTCATACAAACTCAAGATCAATCCATCAAAGACTGAGATCCTATGGCCGGGACGCCCAGAGCCACCCATTCCGCTGCCTCTCTTTGAGGGAGAGCCGCTGATCCCGGCCCGTCGGTGAAGAGTCTCGGTGTGATACTAGACTCGAGACTCTCGCTGGAGGCCCAGGTTGCTGCGACAAGTAAGGGAGCTTTCTTCCACCTACGCCAGGCACGTCAACTGGCACCTTACCTTCCATCAGATGCGCTGGCTACGGTGGTCCATGCCACAGTGACATCACGGCTGGACTACTGTAATGCCTTGTACGTGGGGTTGCCATGAGTCAACCACTCGTAAAATCCAGCTGGTGCAGAATGCAGCCGCCAGACTCCTCACCGGGACACCACTGAGATGCCATATCGCGCCATCTCTGCAGCGCCTGCACTGGCTGCCAGTTGAGCTCAGAGCCATCCACAAGATCCTGTCGCTTACCTTTAAGGCCCTCCATGGTGCCGGTCCAGCTTATTTAAAAGACCGCTTGTCCGAACCAGCTCATTTAAGGTCGCCGCGCTCAGGAAACAGGGACCTTCTCCGCATCCCAGGTGTGAGTGAGGCCCGCCGCGACACCACGAGACGGAGAGCTTTTTCCATCGCGGCCCCTGTCCTTTGGAACTTGATGCCGGCGGATCAGAGAGCTATCCGGGACATGCCCCAGTTCCTGACCGCACTGAAGACCTGGCTCTTCCGAAAGGCTTATGGCTAAGGACACCTCCCAGACTTAGCCTGAGCTACTGGAACTATTTTAATTAATCTTTTTATTCTTTTAGCTTTTAACTATTGAATTCTTTTATGTGTTTTTGTGTGTAAGTCGCCCGGAGCACTGACGTGGAGGGCGACTCATAAATAATAAAATCAATCAATCCATCCATCATATTGGCATTGTGTGGTATTTTGTGCTGGCTTGGTCTTTTGGATTGTGTTTCTCGAGTGTGGTTGTGAGAGTTGTAGTGTCTGGAGGAGTGTGTGGTGTTTTCTTGTTGATTTTATTGTTGTGATTGTGTGGCTGGTTGTACCGTGGTCAGTGGTTTGTGGTGATTACCAGTGGTTAGTTTCCGTGGTTTGGCCAGTGTGGGCGAGGCTGAAGGAGCCTGTCCTTTTGGCACTGCGTGTCCTCGGCAGTCCGACTGGCTGTGGTGTGTGGGATGCTGTCCTGAGGTGATTTGTTTTGGCGGCAGTTATTTTGGAGAAATTGTCACGCGCAGGGGGCGGGGGGCGGGGCCAGGCCGGGGGAAGGGGGTGGAGTGGTTTTGGGGATGGCAGGGGGCGGGACCTGGCCGGGGGATGGGGTGGAGTGGTTGTGGGGATGGCAGGGGCGGGGCCAGGCCAGGGGAAGGGGGTGGAGTGGTTGTGGGGATGGCAGGGGGCGTGGCCTCCGCTGGGAAGCGGCGCCGGCATTTTGTGTGACCGATGTTGGCCAATGGGATTCGCTGGCGGCCGCGGAGGACGCTGGGAAATGTAGTTTTTTTTCATCGTTGTTTTGGGGGCCCTTCTAGGTTTTGGGGGGGAAAGTTTCTAAAAACCTTCCTTGCCTGAGGCCTATTTTTGTTGCCAAGTTTGGTGTCTCTGCCTTGGAAGATTTCTCTGCCTATGGCAGTCTTTCGATGACGGGTCCTAGTTTATATATATAGATTTATTTATTTACTTACTTCATTTCTATTCTGCCTTTCTCACCCCGCAGGGGACTCGGAGCGGATTACAATGTACACATTTCATTTAGACACAAACACACAAGACAGACAGAGGTAATTTAACATCTGGCCACCAGGGGGAGCTGTGGAAATGACGACATTCACACTTGCCTCAATTTATTTATTTATTTATTTATTTATTTATTTACTTCGTTTCTATTCCACCCTTCTCACCCTGCAGGGGACTCAGGGCGGATTACAATGTACACATTACATTTAGACACACAAACACACAAGACAGACAGAGGCAATTTAACATCTGGCCACCAGGGGGAGCTGTCGCACTCCTTCATTCCTCAGCGTGTTTTTTGGAGATCTTTTTATGGCCTTGTAAATCAGGTAAATTAAGCCTCCCCACTTAGTGGTACCTTTAATTTCCTACTTAACAGATGCAACTGTCTTTTGGGTTGACAACAGGCTACACAATAGGTCAAGAGTCCACCTCGACCCGAGCAGGCCTCGAACTCATGACCTTCTGGTCAGTAGAGATCTTATGCAGCTGATACCCAGCCAATGTCAGTGATGCTGAATCCCACCATTAAACCCCAGCATCTTCCAGTTTGTTTTGGCCTGGTGGAAAGAGTCGAGGAGGAGGAGGTTTAGGCAACCGCCCTCCCCTGCTCTTCTCCCTTGGTCTCCTTTCTCCTGGGCCGTTGCCTCCACTGAATATGAATGACTCATCTCTTTGACTCAAGGCTTGTTGCTTCCTCCACTATCCTCCTGATCGAATTTTTCAAAACGTTGCGTGAGCCTTGGCTGCGTCACCCTTACAGGCCTTAGACCTCATCTCAAAGCCTCCGAGGTTGGTAGGCACATCGATAGTCGATCATGTGGAACTCACTGTAATGGTTCCAGGGCTCCCCAAACAATACCACGCAGGACCTATTCATAGAATATTAGCCCGGGCCAGAGGTATTCTCTCCCGGCCTGGGAGGATGGACCACTGGTCTGGATCATTGGTTCCCAGGGCTGTTATCTCAGATTGGCTCCCTAGTTTATCTCTTTCGGGTCAGGTGGAGGTTTTATCTCTTTGTTGGTATTGCTTCGCTAACAATAAGGAGGTGGAAAATGAATGAAAAAGCAGGAAAGACCTCGCCAGTCTCCTTCCCTTTTGCTGCCTCTACACCTTTGAGTAATTTATGAGGGACAATTAAAAGCTTTAGGGTGATAGGCAAAGAAAAGGCGGCTGGGAGGGTGCGGGAAAGCTTGGCCATTGTGCGTTTCCCCCTTCTTCTCCTTGTCCCCCTCCTTGAAATAACACGACACTGGGCGAACATTGATTTCTGCTCCGAGTTGTTAATGAAAAATTCCTCGTCGACTCCTACTTTCGGAAACCCTTTGAGACCCATGGCAGCCGCTGGGAGGCTTGGGGAGTAAACATGCCAGCCGCTGTGATGTATGACTTTGTGTGAACTTTCTAGGGACACAAAGCTTGCCTTTTTCATTGTCTGTAAAAAATAGAAAGTGTGCCTTTGAGCCAGGTAGGTCCGTTTCCCTCCCCTCCTCTGGGTCAGGCCTGTCTGGTTGATCTTATCCAGGAGACTTCAGTAGTTGCTCTCTCGGCATTACTTCACGAACGAAGATTTTTAGGAAGGACTCATCCCACGCTTTTTACAAGCGCGTTGATGACCCAACCTATCCACTCTCCACTGAAGTCCCAGCTAAGGGCCCTGAGGACTTACTGCGGGCTGTTGGAGGCCCGCCGGCCCTGGTGGACGCGCAGATCGCCGAGCTCGACATCGAGGCTGTCTTGGCCCCTCCCGAGGTGCAGCCAGACGCCGCCGTGTGGCGAGGAGTTGGGGGAGCATCCTGGAGGCGAGGCCTAACATGGCGGACGTCCCTGACGACGCCCATCTTCCCCATGTGCTTGACCCCAAGGAAGAAGCGGGACCCGGAAGCAGCAGGCAGCCGGATGCCCCGGAAGCCCCGCCCCCCGGATGGCCCCTCTCCGGATGGCGCCAGACCACCCCCCCAGAAGCAAGGACTCTAAGACCCCGTAGGACATTCCCATCCAGGACGTTTTGGAGCGCCGGCTACAGGTCGGCACAGCTCCATAGGACCCGCCAGACCATCGCGAAGGTCAACCTGGACACTGCGCAAATGGGTCGGGACTTAAAGACGGACCCCATGGGGAGGCGTCGGCCCTGCTCCCTGCCTGCGCCTCAGTGCCAGCGATTCTGCTGCCCCCTCCCCGCCTCCCTTCTTTTGATGGCGGGGGTGGTGTTCCAGTAGGCATCGCTGCTGATCTCTTCCCTCCCCCTCCCTTTCCCTATCCTTGTGTTTTCCCCATGTCTTTTGTACTGTCCTGTTTGTGCTGCCAATGGGCACACAATCCTATGTAAACCACTTAGAGCCTTCGGGATGAAGCGGTATACAAATGTGAATTTAATAATAATAATAATAATAAAAAGGCCAATCTGAGATAGGCAAGTTCAGTTGCAGATAGCACAGCAGAAAGTCTCCTTGGGTGATGTTGTTTCCAAGTTGCGTCTCCATGCCTCCCGAAGTGAAGCCAGGGTGGACCATTGTTGGTGATCAATCTGGCCGAGCCTGAGATGTTGTTTCAGGGAGTCCTTATATCTCTTTTTGGGGGCGCCTCTCTTGCGCTGACCCGTGGTGAGTTCACTATAGCAGTCTTTCTCAACCAGTGTGCCGTGGCACACTAGTGTGCCGTGACGGACCTCCTGCTGTGCCGTGAGAAAAGCTCTCTGCCCCTTCCTCCCCCTCCTGCCAAACTCCTGCTGCTTGGGGGAGGAAGGGGCAGGCAGTGGTGAAGAAAAAGAAGGGACCGGGCGGCGCCGCCTTCTTGACGTTTCCCCAGCCAGCCTCCAATCCGCCATGACTCCCACCATGACTCTCGCCCCTCGCTCGCTGAAGCCGCGTGGAGGAGGAGCCCCGCTCACTGAAGCCCATCCACCACTCATGCTCCTCCTCTGTGGGAGAGCTGAAGCTGGAGGGAGGGGTCGGGGCATGGCACGGCCTGTAGGAGAGCTGAAGCTGGGGGAGGGGGGGACATGGCACGGCCTGTAGGAGAGCTGAAGCTGGGGGGGGGGGGCGGAGGCTGAAGCTGGGGAGAGGGGGCAGGGCATGGCGCGGCCTGTAGGAGAGCTGAAGCTGGGGGAGGGGCGGGGCATGGCACGGCCTGTAGGAGAGCTGAAGCTGGGGGGAGGGGGCGGGGCATGGCGCGGCCTGTAGGAGAGCTGAAGCTGGGGGAGGGGGCGGGGCATGGCACGGCCTGGCTCTGCCCCCTCCCCCGGCTTCGGCACTCCCAGCAGCTGCTCCAGCCTTGAGGGGACAGTGCCAAGCCAGCATTGTGCTGGCTCTGGCACTGCTGGCTTGGCACTGCCCCTCAAGGCTGGAGCAGCTGCTGGAGAGGTGAAGCCGGGGGTAGGGGGTGGGGCATGGCACGGCCTGTTTCCGCCCCCTCCCCGGCTTCGGCACTCCCAGCAGCTGTTCCCAGCCGGCCACCAACCCCCAGCTGTTCTTTACGAGTGTCATATTGTGTCATTTTGGTTGGTGGTGTGCCCCCGGATTTTTTTTAATGTTAAAAGTGTGCCGCGGCTCAAGAAAGGTTGGGAAACACTGCACTATAGAGTAGTATCTTTGGGAGGCGGTGGTCCTCCATCCTAGAGACATGCCCTGCCCAGCGCAGCTGTGTTCTCAATAGCATGGCCTCAACGCTGGTGACCCCTGCTTGCTCAAGGACAGCAATATTCGTCACATAGCTGGTCCGGTGTATATTTAGGATTGTGTGAACACAGCGCTGATGAAAGCGTTCGAGGAGTCGTAGGTGTTGGTGATAGGTGACCCATGTTTCAGACCCATAGAGGAGAATAGCCAGCACGATAGCTCTGTACACACTGATTTCGGTGCTTTGCCTCAGGTGCTTGTTGCTCCAGACTCTTTTGTGAAGCCTTCCGAATTCACTATATGCCTTTGATAATCTGTGATCTATCTCTTTGTCAATCTTGGCGTCTGAAGAGATGACGTTTCCCAGGGAGGTGAACTGCTGAACGGACTTAAGCACAGAATTGCCTATGCTGACGTGAGGATGATGGTGTTCTTCCTGTGGTGCGGGCTGGTAGAGGACTTCCGTTTTCTTCAGGCTGATTTCCAACCCAAACAGACTTACATAATCTACATATGTTGTTTCCGAGTTGCGGCTCTTTCTGCGTTGTCGTTTCTCTTCGAGACCCGTTCGGCGTGTCTTCTCGAAAGAGGCCGCAGCATTGTGAATAGTGCATCTCCATGCCTCCCGATGTGATATGCTATCTTCTGAGACTGTGTTTTCTTTTAGGAATCTTTTTATTCTGTTGTTTTAATGCTATTGTAGATTGTGATTTTATCGTGGTGTTGATGTAAGCCGCCCTGAGCAACTGGGAGTGGCGGCTGATAAGTTTAATAAATAAATAAGTAAAGGAATATTTAGAGTTGTAGTGCTGCTGATTGCCAGAAAAAGAAAAAGAAAAAAATGGCAGCAGGGAGAATAATTATTACTGTGGATGGTGCCTGATCATTAAAAGTGTTAAACGGATTTTTTTAAAAAAGAGAACACATTAATTTAGCTCAAGTATTAATTTCTAGTGAGATTTGGCTCCGGAGTCTTGAAATTACTCTTGGGGGTTGTGCCTGAAAGTGCCATTTTAATGGAAAAGCTGATTGGAATGAGGAGCTTGGTGTGGGGACCGAGGTTTGCCTGATCGCTGCCAGCCGAATCCAGAAGCGGTTTGGCTAGTTACAGTTCGTAGTTTGGGTTTCAAGAGACATGGGTTCTGAGTATGTTTTTACTTCATATCTGTTGGAGCATGCAAGGAATCTGTGTGTGTGTGTGTGTGCGTGTGAACTGTAAAATAAGATGCCCAGGGAGCATCTTATTTTTTAATAATAATACTAAAAAATAAAATTTAAAATAAAATTAATAATCTCTATATATAATAAAGCGGAATGTTTGTATGTTTGTATGTATGTATGTATGTGGCAGCGTTCTGATTGGCTCCCGGCCTCTACATTCTTACAACATGATTGGTTGCCAGTGAGGGAGTATTTGCATAACGCCTCTAATTGGCCAGCCAACATGAACATTCCGACCCTCTAAACTGCCAGAGAGGGATAAGGCAAAGGCCTGAGGCAGTCGCCAACACAAACATTCCGACACTGTAAACTGCCAGAGGGGGATAAGGCAAAGGCCTGAGGCAGTTGCCAACACGAACATTCCGACACTGTAAACTGTCTGAGGGGGATAAGGCAAAGGCCTGAGGGAGTTGCCAACACGAACATTCCGACACTGTAAACTGCCTGAGGGGGATAAGGCAAAGGCCTGAGGCAGTCGCCAACATGAACATTCCGACACTGTAAACTGCCAGAGGGGGATAAGGCAAAGGCCTGAGGCAGTCGCCAACACGAACATTCCGACACTGTAAACTGCCAGAGGGGGATAAGGCAAAGGCCTGAGGCAGTTGCCAACACGAACATTCCGACACTGTAAACTGTCTGAGGGGGATAAGGCAAAGGCCTGAGGCAGTCGCCAACACGAACATTCCGACACTGTAAACTGCCAGAGGGGGATAAGGCAAAGGCCTGAGGCAGTCGCCAACATGAACATTCCGACACTGTAAACTGCCTGAGGGGGATAAGGCAAAGGCCTGAGGCAGTCGCCAACATGAACATTCCGACACTGTAAACTGCCTGAGGGGGATAAGGCAAAGGCCTGAGGCAGTTGCCAACACGAACATTCCGACACTGTAAACTGCCAGAGGGGGATAAGGCAAAGGCCTGAGGCAGTCAGCCATGGTGGGGAGTTTCAGACCAAAACACTTTGCGGCTCCCAACAATGACAGAAAAAGACCAAACTTGGCACACAGAGCCTCCATGACCCACTTTACATCCTGGTGCAGTTTGAAGGAGGGCAGGCCATGGATGATGGGACTTGATGTACCTCCAATCACTTCCCCAGACTGCTGCAAACCTAATCCAATGACTGATCAAGACCAAACCTGACACACAGAGCCCTCATGACCCACTCTACATCCTGGTGCAGTTTTGTGTGGGACGGTCCACGGATGATGGGACTTGAAGTACCTTCACTCACTTCCTGAGAGCACTGTGACCCTCACCCAATGACCAATACAGACCACACTTGCCACACAGAGCCCTCATGACCCACTCTACATCCTGGTGCTGAAGGAGAATGGATCATGGATGATGGGTTTTGAAGTACCTTCACTCACCTTCCGACACCGCTGCGACCCTCATCCAATGACTGATCAAGACCAAACGTAGCACACAGAGACCCCATGACCCACTCTACATCCTGGTGCTGTTGGGAGGGGGATGGACCATGGCCGATAGGACTTGTAGTACCTTCACTAACTTCCTGAGACCACTGCAAGCCACGTAAACATCTGATAAGGACCAACCTTGGCACACAATGCCTTTCTCAAATAACCTGGGCAGGGCCGGGTCCCCAAGCTAGCAATAATTTAAAAAAGATGCCCAGGGAGATGGCTGAAGGACTTTATCCACATTGACAAAGAAAGACCATTTTAAATCTCTCATAGAAGGACATTATGTGCGTTGATGCAACTGATCACATTGTACATATGTTGTTCCAAACGATGAAGAGTAAACTACTTGTTCTTAACTGTTCACCTGTGTGACATATTTTCTTTCTCTGGCAAGGCAGTGTGTGGACTGATCAAACGCGAACTACAAATGGTTTATTTTACACCAGCTGTACCCGCCACACGTTGCTGTAGCCCAGTGTTTCCCAACTACTGTTCCGTGGCACACTAGTGTGCTGTGAGCGATCTCCTGGTGTGCCGTGGGAAAACCTCTCTTCTCCCCTTTCTTCTCCCTCCTGCCGAACTCCTGCTGCTGCTGCTCCTTTTGGGCTTCAAACTGTCAATCTTTTGATTGACAAGATTTATTGCAGCTGGCGGTTAGCCTGCTGTGCTAAAGTCCGGCCCTGCTGGACTTGTACAAACCAAGTCCAGCAATTTACCTTGAAATTTGCGTCTCCTTCATGAGACATCTTCTATTAATTCCAGGTTGACCCATCGTTTAGCCGACTCTGGGGTTGGGGGGACTGCCCTTCAATGGGTGGCCTCCTTCCTCCGGGACCGGGGACAACGTGTGGAGGGGGGCGGGGAGGTCTCCAGGAGACTCCCACTTAACTGTGGGGTCCCCCAGGGGGCCATCCTCTCCCCCTTATTATTCAACGTATACATGCGCCCCCTGGCCCAGCTGGCCCGCGACTTTGGTCTGGAGTGTTATCAGTACGCTGATGACACCCAGCTTTTGCTGAGAATGGACGGCAGGCCGGACTCCGTACCCGATTGTTTCCATCTATGCCTCGAAGCCGTGACTGGTTGGCTGCGTGCCAGCCGGCTGAAGGTGAATCCATCGAAGACAGAGATCCTGTGGCCGGTCGGCCTGGGCTGGGTGGGTGCCGGTTGCCTACCCTGGACGGCGAGCGGCTTAACCCATCGCCGTCGGTTAAGAGCTTGGGGGTTGTGTTGGACTCCTCGCTGACCATGGAGGCCCAGGTCTCCGTGGTCGGCAGGACGTCATTCTATCACCTCCGGCAGGCTAGGCGACTGGCACCCTACCTGTCCAGGGACGACCTGGCCACGGTAATCCAAGCGACGGTCATCTCGAGACTAGACTACTGTAATGCCCTCTACATTGGCCTTCCTCTGTCGACAATCCGGAAACTCAAGCTAGTGCAGAATGCCGCCGCTCGCTTGCTGGCAGGAGTGCCGGCGAGGAAGCACATTACACCTACCCTCCGGCAACTGCACTGGCTTCCCATCGAGTACCGAATTGCCTTCAAGGTGCTGGTTTTGACCTTCAAGGCCTTGCACGGCCTAGGGCCTGCGTACCTGAGGGACCGCCTTACCCCGTAGTCTCCCCGAGATCACTACGCTCAGACGAACAAAATCTGTTGTCAGTTCCATCAGTCCGCTCCTGCCACTTATCGACGACTAGACAAAGGACTTTTTCCGTGGCGGCACCGGTGCTCTGGAACGCCCTCCCGGACAGTACCCGAGCTATCTCGGATCTGGCCCCGTTCCGGAGGGCCTGCAAGACGGCCCTCTTCGGCCTAGCTTTCAACTAGGCTCACCGGACCAAGAACTATGCCATATGTCCTCTCTTCCCGTATATGACGATATAATTTGTTTTAATGTGGTTTTATGTTTTTATGTGTATTAATTGTAGGGTCACATGTCGACATGTTAGTGACATGCCACCCGCGTATTTTTATTGTTATCCGCCCCGAGCCTGCGGGCGGATAACAATAAATAAATAAATTAAGTGTTGTCCAGCAAGCTTACTTACTTAGGCGATCTCTCGTCCGAGTAGGATTGTCTTCCAAGATCGGTGTCCTGGCAGTGGGGTCCGTAGGTGACTGTGGAGCCCTATTCTTGACCTGCATCTTCTCCCACAGTGAGGACATCGGTTTCCAGGTGGAAGGCGGTCCCGGTTGGGGTTGGCTTGACGCGCCTTCCTCTTGGCACGCGTGGAGATTCGCCGCTTACAGCTAGCGTCTTCACTTGAGGATCTTTTTTATAATCAAGTTGCCACCATAACAATCCTGGCCACCTGATGTGAGGGGTTTATTTTGAGGCTTGTGTTTTGAAATGATGTCACAGAGGGATTTATAAGGAGGAACTTCAACAGTTTATTTTTAACAACAGCGTGGAGTTTTCAAAGTGTTCAAAGCTTAGGTGGTTACAGTAACTTCAGATGAGGTACAGATCTTAATGTTACAAGGTTCCTAAATACAATGCTTGACTGAGTTTCCTCAATCACTGGCTTAACAATACTATAGATACTCTGCCTCAATAGGCTTCCTATCTATAAATTACGTTAGCTTCGCAGCCTAACCTATAAACAGTGGTTCCTATAGACTCTCTAAGCCTAACTGCCTTTCTGCAGTATCTAAAACCAGCCTTTTCTATTTCCCTCAGAAAAGACTACAGCAACTCTTCAAATTGGTACCAGCTAGTCTAACCACTCCTGACTAACTGACAAAATTCAAAACTTGCACCTGCTAAAGCCAGTGTTAGGCTCCGCCTCCTGTTGTCATAGCAACCGAACATCTCAGAGGCTGTGCACTTTAATATTCCTATGAACCCTTTATATTCTGTTTAGCATATAACCATCTAATACAGTCCAAATGTACTCATACAGTCCACACATTTAGCCATAACATAAATACAAAACCCTCAGTACATATAGTGACATCACTACAGCATGTTTCTCTCTTTCGTGCCTCTTCAAATTCTACAGCACTGCTGGTCACAGCTGACCTCCAGCTGGAGCGTTCAAGGACCATGGCTTTCCAGTTCTCGGTGTCTATGCCAGAGTTTTTAAGGTTGGTTTTGAGCCCATCTTTGAACCTCTTTTCCTTGCACACCAACATTGCATTTTCCGTTCTTGAGTTTGGAATAGAGCAACTGCTTTGGGAGATGGTGGTTGCTCACCCAGACAGCGTGGCCAGTCCAGTGGAGTTGATGGCGGAGGACCATTGCTTTAGTGTTGGTGGTCTTTGCATCTTTCAGCATGCCTGCCTTCCCAAGAAATTTGCAGGATTTTTCTGAGGCAACGCTGACGGAATCGTTCCAGGAGTTGCGAGTGACGTCTGTAGACAGTCCATGTCTCGTAGACGTAGAGGACGGTTGGGGGGGTGGCTTTATAAACAAGCATCTTGGTCTTCCTACGGATGTCCCGGTCCTCAAACACTCTCTCCTTCATTCGGAAAAAATGCTGCACTCGCAGAGCTCAGGCGGTGTTGTATTTCAGTGTCAATGCTGACTTTTGTGGAGAGGTAGCTGCCAAGGGAGTGGAAATGGTCCACGTTTTCTAACGTTACACCATTGAGCTGTATTTCTGGCATTGGAGAGGGATTGGCTGGTGACAAAGAGCATTTTGGTTTTCCCGATGTTCAATGACAGGCCAAGCTTCTTGCATGCTTCTCCATGGCTGGAGTGAGGGGGACAGCCTTAAAATGGCTGACCTCCTTCCTCCACCAGCGGTCCCAGCGTGTGAGGAGGGGTGAGGTGGTCTCCGAGGTCTCCCCATTAGTTTGTGGAGTCCCTCAGGGGGCCATTCTCTCCCCTCTGTTATTTAACATCTACATGCAGCCGCTTGCACAGCTGGTGCGGAGTTATGGGCTGGAATGCCACCAGTACGCTGATGACACCCAGCTCATTCTGAGGATGGAGGGCAGGCCGGGATCCGCCCCCGATAATTTCCAACACTGCCTCGAAGCCGTTACTGGATGGCTACGAGCCAGTAGGTTGAGGGTGAATCCGGCGAAGACGGAGATCTTGTGGCTGGGTCGCCCGGGTGGGGTAGGTGCCCAGCTTCCGACCCTGGACGGTGTGGCGTTATGCCCATCGTCTACCGTGAAGAGCCTGGGGGTCCACCTGGACTCCCAGTTGACCATGGAGGCCCAGGTCTCTGCGGTCAGCAAGGCTGCTTTCTTCCATCTCCGACAGGCTCGGAGGCTGGCCCCCTATCTCTCCCGTAACGGCCTAGCCACGGTGATCCAAGCCACGGTCATCTCAAGGCTAGATTACTGTAACGCGCTCTACGTTGGCCTTCCTCTGTCGGCGACCCGGAAGCCCAAGCTGGTGCAGAACACTGCCGCCCGGCTCCTCTCTGGTTCCCCAGCCGGCTCTATAACACCTGTTTTGCAGGATCTGCACTGGCTACCCATCGAGCACCGGATCGCCTTCAAAGTGTTGGTGTTAATGTTTAAGGCCTTATACGGCCTGGGGCCAGCGTATCTGAGGGACCGCCTCACCCCATATTGCCCTTCGAGATCACTACGGTCCGAGGAAGCCAACTTCCTGGAGATTCCATCGACGAGGTTGGCACGCTTAACATCCACCCGTCGGAGGGCGTTCTCGGTCATAGCTCCTACGCTATGGAACGCCCTCCCGGCCGAAACCAGAGCCTTGAGGGACTTGCTCCCATTTAGACGGGCCTGTAAAACTTCTCTTGAGCTCCGGCAAGCAACCTTCACAGATACAAAACAATCTCAAAATCCGTTGTGGACAGAAAGCCAGCTGGCAAGTGAATAAAATAATGCTTCTGTTCTAGTTTTGTCTCTGTGTTAAAGAAAAGCAAAGAAGTGGGGAAAGTGGCAAAGTCTATGTCACTGCTCAGTATTTCAATTCCATTTCTATCAAATCTACATAATACACCTTTCCCTTCAGCCTCCTTTCCTCGACAAATGACATTCCCAGCCACACACGCAGACACACGACCTGCCCTAAAGTATCAGGGAGAGATTGGCAGTGTCTTCCTTGTCTCCCTCATTCTCAATATGCAAATTGTACACAAATTGAAAAAATGCAAATGAGCTTGAAAAACCCCGTATAGATTTCTGAGGTGGCCCCGTGTTGTTGGACAGGTTACCCCTTTCTTCCTTGGCGTCGGAAACGCAGCAGTGAGCTGTAGCCCCAAAGACAGACCCGTACAAATAATGCTGGGGGGTTGGTTGGTAATTTATCTGTCCATCAAATATGAGCATTTGCAAATTTCCCATTATGGTGCAGGTGGCAATTAATCAAAACTTGGAGCAAAGGTCTCTCCTGCTCTGGAATTGCCACTTGGCACCAGAAGTCGAGCGCAGGCGGAATGAACACTCTCCGGTACCAAACGGTGCTTATTGAAAGCATTTCGGACAGGCTTGGAGCTGTTTGGAAGGAATACGTTTAGTATGCATACAAAAGGCTGGGACTCATCATCTTCTTTCCCCAGCAAAGCTATAGTATTTAAAACAGGGCTGTCCAACTGGTGGCCCTGGGGCCGTACACGGCCCCCCAGCCAGTTGGCTCCGGCCCCCGCTATGCCCCCGGCCGCCATTTTTAATTTTTTGAAAAAAATTTAAATGGCGGCCAGGGGGGGGAGGGGAGGCGGGGCAGGGAGGAGGAAGTGAGCCAGCTCCTCCTCCCTGCACCGCCCTCTTTTTCCCTCTCTCGCCGGCGCCGATGCAAACCGGTTTGCATCGGCGCCGGCGAGAGAGGGACAAGGGGCGGTGCAGGCAGGAGGAAGAGAGCTAGCTCCTCCTCCCTGCACCGCCTCTTCTTCCCTCTCTCTCCGGAGCCGATGACTTGGAAGGGAGGGGGGTCCCCCGCAGCGCCTCCCTCCCTTCCAAGGCATCACGGCAGCGGCGAAAACTCCCCCGCCAGCCTGGATGGCTGGTGGGGGAAGCGAGATGCGGCGCCGGGCGAAAACCCTTCCCCAAACCTGAAGGCTGGCAGGGAAAGCGAGCGGCGCTCGCTTCTCCCACCAGCCATCCAGGCTGGCGGGGGAGTTTTCGCCCAGCTCCCGTGTCCCTCTGCTCAGAGAGACACAGGAGCCGGGCGAAAACCCTCCCCGAAGCCTGGAAGGCTGGTGGGAGAAGCGAGAAGCGCCGCTCGCTTTCCCCGCCAGCCTTCCAGGTTTGGGGAAAGGTTTTCACCCGGCTCCTGTGTCCCTCTGCTCAGAGAGACACAGGAGCTGGGCAAAAACCCTTCCTCGAGCCTGGAAGGCTGGCGGGGAAGCGAGCGGCTTCTCGCTCCCCCGCCAGCCATACAGGCTGGCGGGAGGGTTTCCCTGGGTGATGTTAGGCTGGGTGACGTCAGGCGTCACCCAGCCTAACGTCACCCAGGGAAACCCCTCCTGAAAATGGGCGGGCCGTGCAGGAGGTCGGCACGCCCCGGAGCGGCCACGCCCGGGAGTGGCCACGCCCGCTCACTGATCACCTGTGGCCCCCAGGTGATCAGTGACACTTCTTCCGGCCCTTGGGCCGGAAGAGTTGGACAGCACTGATTTAAAACAAAAGTCATACATTGATAGGGTTGCCACTTGTCCCATATTATACGGGACATCACGGCAGCATTTGACACAGTCGACCATTCTCTATTGATCCACCGTTTAGCCATGACGGGAGTGAGGGGGTCCGCACTTAAATAGGTGGCCTCCATTCTCCAAGATTGGGGACAACGGGTGGAGAGGGGAGTGATGGTCTCGGAAAGGGTCCCCCTTAATTGTGGGGTCCTCCAAGGGGCTATCCTCTCTCCTCATCTATATGCGTCCACTGGCCCAACTGGTGCATAGTTTTTGTCAGGAGGAAGGAAGGAAGAGGAAGAATGGAGGAAAGAAGGACGTGGAGAGAGGGAGGGAAAAGGAAAGAGAGAGGAAAAAATGGAAGAGGAAGGAAGGAACGAAGAGGGAGGGCGGAAAGAAGGTAGGGAGAGAGGGAGGAAAAAGAATGAAAGAAAAAGAGAGGGCAAAAGAAAGGAAGAGAAAGGAAGGAAGGGGGAGGAGGGCGCGGGGCCAAGGCGGACCTTGGTGTCGACATCAGTGAGGCAGTCCCTCCAGAAGGCGTCAAAGAGGCAGCGGCTCTGGAGTTGCTCGACGATGAGGGCAATGAGCTGGGCATCCCCCGGGGGCAGTGTGGCCAGGTCCGCAGCGCCAGGGCCAGGCCCGCCTCCGCCGCCTTCCCCCGAGACCCGTGGCGGAGTATGAAGAGGAAGACGAGGAGGAGGCACCACCGCCGGGCTCCGTCATCCCTGGCGCAGAGGGTGCAGGACCCCGAGAGCAGCGGGGGATGAGGAAGCGGCGGCGATGGTGGTGCGTGACTCCTCCCCGCTGCATGCTGGGAAACCGAGGCCCGGGCTGCTCTGGAGAGCCAGATGCAATCATGAAAAGAGCCACATCTGGCTCCCGATCCATAGCTTCCCTACCCCTGGGTTAGGATAATAACTGGAGGTCATTTGACAAAATTGTTAGTAAGGTGCTGGAATTAATTGTGTTGTGTGTGAATTAAAACAACCCCTTGCCTAGTCCAGGAACAGACAGATGCTGACTTGAAGGAAGAGCCAAAGTACAATGCTTTATTGCCTTCTCCAAAATAAAAAAAAATCCTTTGTTGGTGCAAAAAGTTGTTTAAAGACAAGCCACTGTGTCAGATGGGGTGAAAGTGCAGAAGGGTGCATGTTAGAGCACCACTGGTCATGTTGCCTTGCTGTGCGCTTCTTGCACTCGCTGTTGCGTGCTGTCGGTGCAGTTTTATTTTCAGCCACCACTCAGTCTTCTTGTAGCATGATATGTCTTAAAAGGAGTTCTTAAAAACCTGGACTCTTTCCTATAGCAACATTACGATCTTCTCATTGTGGCAGCATTTTTGAGCATAAGATAAAGGTAAAGGTTTTCCCCTGACATTCAGTTGTGTCCAACTCTGGGGGTTTGTGCTCACCTCCATTTCTAAGCTGAAGAGCTGGCGTTGTCCGTAGACATCTCCAAGGTCATGTGGCCGGCATGACTCCATGGAGCGCCGTTACCTTCCCGCCAGAGCGGTATCTATTGATCTGCTTAATTTGCATGTTTTTGATACTGCTAGGTTGGTAGAAGCTGGGGCTAATAGCAGAAGTTCATGCCGCTCCCTGGATTCGTACCGCAGTTTTGAGCATATTGCTGGATAAAACCTACATTCTTTTCAATGCCAGATGTTTATTTCTTTGGTTTCTCATTCTGCCTTTCTGTCCAGAGTTGACCTCAAAGCTGCTCACAGCAAGATGAAGAATAGATACAAATAAGTCTTAAAAGGTTGGAATATTAAACCTAGCTGAACTAAGTATGGTATAGATCAGACCTGGGCATCTTACGGCCCATGGGCCGGATGCGGCCCACTGACCGATTCTGTCCGGCCCGGGGAGAAGAACGTTAGAGGCGGGGCCAAGAGGAAGGGGTGCCGCTGCCGCCATCCCATCACGGGCTGTGGGGCCTGCGTCGGCAGACAGCTTTGGAGTATAAATATTCATATATTATTAGTATTAATATCATAATTATTATATTATCTATATATATAAAAGGGAAGTGGTCGCGCAACGGGGCAAATGCACGCCAAAACTACATTTCCCACACCCACAACAAAACCCAGGGCCGCTCATCCCCACCCCGAGGTACATCACCCACCCACTACAACACCCCAAAAACCAACACAACACCCCCAAAACATCCCCCAAAAAACAACATTGCCACGCATGCGCAAAACACCCCAGACACACAACATGGCCACCATAAACACATCACAATACCAAGCATGCACAACATCCGACGCCATGCCCCCCTCCTCTGCCGCTTACAGAACACTCCTGACACCAAGGAAACCACATCCCCACGCGGCTCCTGGACCCCACCAGCACGGCCCCACCAGCAACTTCACCGCCACACCGGCGGCGCCCAACCCGCCTCCTCCGCCGCCTCACAGAGGGAGACCCACAGCCGCTCTCCGCCGCATCAGCCGCTTCTGGGGCTCTCCGGGGAAGCAACACTGAAAATACCCCAAAAAACTACAAAAAAACATGGCGGCCGAACCGCTTCCGGTCCGGCCGAAAAGGCTCCGACGGAAGTCAATCCGTCAGGAAAAGGGTCCGGCCGGAAACTGACGCCCAAACAATGCAGACCGGAGGTCCCGCCCCCTCTTGGCCCGAAGTGCCGCCAGGAAAGATGGCGGCCGCCATGGAGCACCGGCTACCACACGGAGACCTCCTGGTTACTCCGAGAAGCTTCCGCGCCCCTGAGCCTGCCCTCCGGAGGACGGAGGGTGAAGAAGGACGAGGCGTGGGGACGCTGCCCTCGCCACTACTGCCCTCCGGATGGCAGAGGGTGAAGAGGAAAGGACCGGGGTCGCTGCTGCCGCCTTCTTTTCCCTCCTCAGCCCCCATCTTTTCCTCCATCAGCCTCAGGACCTTTCCTTCTCCCCCTCAGCCTACGGCCCCAACCCCCCACGTCAGCCCCAGGCTCCTTCTCTTCTCCCCCTCACCCTCAGCCCCCTTCTTTTCCTCTCTCAGCCTCAGACCCCTTCTTCCCCCCTTCCCCCCCTCATGTGTATGTACACATGCACACACATATACAGTACCATACACACGTATACATATATATACATACACACACATATATACATATACACCCACATATATACACTACATACACACATATACACATGCACACACCCACCAAGACCATAAGTAGCATCATTTCAAACCCTTACATACACAGACTTCCCCGCATCTCCTAAATAGGGCACAGCAACGCGTGCCGGGTACAGCTAGTAGTATATATATATATACACACTCATTATAATATATTGAAATTATAATATAATATTATTTATTATATTATTATTGTAAAATTATTATACAATAATAATAAAAACCACTAAAATGAAATGAAATTCAAGAAGACAAGGTGCGAACCAAGATGAAGGCTGACATCCTCAAGAGAGGAAGGATCCCAAAATGGAATGGCCCAATGACCCCAGCCCAGAGGATGGCAAAGCGGACCCAGCCGCCGCAGCAGCAGAGGAGAGCAGAGCAGTAGGCGATCGGAGCCTGCAGGCCTCCGCCCGCTCTCACCCCCAGCCGTGCCCCAGCTGATTGCCCTGCGGGCCAAGAGGAAGGGGTGCCGCTACCGCCATCCGATCGCGGCCTCTGTGGGGCCTGTGTTGGCAGACAGGCAGGAGGAGCGGCGGCTTTGGAGTGCCTGCCATCCCTGGAGGCGATCCTGGCCTGCAGGGGGAGCACTCGGCAATCTGAGGTGGCTCATCGCCGTGGCAAACCGGAAGACGATCAAGTCTTCCGGGTCGCCACGCCGATCAGCCCCCGCAGGTGCTCCTGCTGCAGTTGCGGATCGCCTCCAGGGATGGCGGGCACTCCAACGCCATTGCTTCTCCGCCTGTCTGCCAACACAGGCCCCACAGAAGCCGCGATCAGATGGCGGCAGTGGCACCCCTTCTTCTTGGCCCCGCCCCAGACGCCCTTCTCCTGGCCCATGGGCTGTAGGTTGCCCACCCCTGGTATAGATTCATTATCCCTTATCAAAAATGCTTGGAACTATAAGTATTCTGTACTTTTTGGCATCTTGGAATATTTGCATGTACAGTAGAATCTTGCTTATCCGGCCTTCTCTTATCCGACATCCCGTTGTATCCAAAGCACTTGGCCTCATGCAGTTTTTGAGGGGTCGTGGCACCAAAGGGCCAGATGCAATAATCAAAAGAGCCAGATATGGCTCGCGAGCCATAGGTTCCCCACCCCTGTTCTAGGGTATGCTTGTCAGCGTCGCCTGAGTCCTTTGTTGCCTAATGACTCTGACGTCGCCGCCATCTTGGCCTGGCCGTGGCTGGAGTGAGGAGGACAGTCTTTAAATGGCTGACCTCCTTCCTCCACCAGCGGTCTCAGCGTGTGAGGAGGGGCGAGGTGGTCTCCGAGGGCTCCCCACTACTCTGTGGGGTCCCCCAGGGGGCCATTCTCTCCCCTCTGTTATTTAACATCTACATGCAGCCGCTTGCACAGCTGGTGCGGAGTTATGGGCTGGAGTGTCACCAGTACGCTGACGACACCCAGCTCATTCTGAGGATGGAGGGCAGGCCGGGTTCTGTCCCCGATAATTTCCAACACTGCCTCGAAGCCGTTACTGGATGGCTGCGAGCCAGTAGGTTGAGGGTGAATCCGGCGAAGACGGAGATCTTGTGGCTGGGTCGCCCGGGTGATCTTAATGTCCAGCTTCCGAGCCTGGACGGTGCGGTGTTATGCCCATAGCCTTCCGTACCGAGCCTGGGGGTCCACTTGGACTCCCAGCTGACCATGGAGGCCCAGGTCTCTGCGGTCAGCAAGATCGCTTTTCATCTGCGACAGGCAAGGAGGCTGGCCCCCTATCTCTCCCGGAACGATCTGGCCACGGTGATCCAAGCCACAGTCATCTCAAGGCTGGATTACTGCAACACGCTCTACGTTGGCCTTCCTCTGTCGGTGACCGGGAAGCTCAGGCTAATGCAGAACACTGCCGCCCGGCTCCTGTCTGGCACGCCAGCTGGCGCCCCACATAACACCTGTTTTGCAGGATCTGCACTGGCTGCCAATTGAGCACCGGATCACCTTCAAAGTGTTGGTCCTCACCTTTAAGGCCTTACACGGCCTGGGGCCAGCGTATTTGAGGGACCGTCTCACCCCATATTGCCCTCTGAGATCACTTCGGTCTGAGGACTCCAATCTCCTGGAGATACCTTCAGCTAAACTCGCAAGGCTGACTGCTACCCGCCGGAGGGCGTTCTCTGTCATAGCACCTACGCTGTGGAACGCCCTCCCGGCCGGAACTCGGGCTATGAAGGACTTGCTCCCGTTTAGACGGGCCTGTAAAACATACCTGTTTAAGCAGGCCTTTGGTGAGTAAGTCCTGCCCATGCCCCGCCATCTATTCGTTCTTCTGAGGATGATGTGCTGTTCATTGTGTTAACTGTGTTATTAATTACTGTACTGCTGTTGTTTTTAATTGTTTTTAACTGCTTATTGCCTGTATTTTACTGTGCCCTTCGGCTCCTGTAAGCCGCCGCGAGCCTCAGGGAGTCGGCGGCATAGAAGCCCGAATAATAAATAAATTGGCGAAGGGCGGGAAGAAGAGCCAATGGGGAGAGATGGCGGGAAGAAGAACCAATGGGAAAGGGAGGCAGGGAGGAGGGGCGGGATCAGGGAGTTCAAGGGTGCAGATGGGCGGGAAAAGTTCAGTCCGGTCTTTACCTGCTTCGGGTTAAGGCCTATTAAAGTATATTTCCTTCAGTATTATTGGAGTGAGTGTGAATCCTTTGTGGGCCTACCGAGGCCTTACAATGCTCCTTCTTTGATACTGTTTCTGAAACCAAATGGGGATCTAGATCCCATCCTCCTTTGGAGTCCATCTGCATAGCTTTGTTTCAAGTATGGAGAGCATGTGGCCCTCCAGAGGATATTGGACCACCACTCTTTGTATCCCTCATCTTAAACGAGGACTAATGGAAATGATAATCGATCAGCATTATGCCGTCTCCCCAGTCCCGCCGCTTTCCCTTCCTTCCGTGGAAAATGTGACAGTGCCAAGTTGAGAGCGCAGCCATAGCCGAAGCACCAACGGAAGGTGAAATTGGCCAAGGTTCTTTCCTGTACGTTTCTCTAAGCTGGTTCTCGTTTCGTTCTCCACATTGTTTGCTCGTCTAATAACCCTTGGAGAGATCCTGTGTAATTAACTTTTGAACCCCCTTTAAAGGGAGGGAGGGGGAAACGGTTGCTTCAGATCTTGGTGGACCCGGAGCGTTTCATCACTATTTTTCTTGCTGATCGCAAGGTCGTTTCTAACAGCTGCTCCGCTGTAATTAGCCAAGCCAGTCTTCGTGGTTGGAACAATTGAAAAATTACAGGGGTCAATGGCTCAGTGTCTTAAATTTTAGTAAGTACATAGGAAAACAAAAGTGCTGAGTGACAAAAAATTAATCCTGCTAAAGAGACTGGTATACTCTGTATACTCTGTATGCGTGTGTAGATATTGGCACTCTAAATTAGTTGTGAGTCCCAAGTCGTAAGTGTTGGCTTACCAAATTCCCATTCATCTAATGCAGTGTTTCCCAACCTTTTTTGAGCCGTGGCACACTTTTTACATTTGCAAAATCCTGGGGCACACCACCAACCAAAATGATGTAAAATGACACTCTAACACAGTAATACATATAGTTAATATGTTTTTAAATGTATTTGTACACTCAGTGTGAAACCTGGGCCTGTTTCGATGAACTCAACATAGATATCCTGGCAGAAAGACACAAACTTCCCACACAGAACTCCCATAACCAAGAGAAAATGCTATAAGAGTTTGGTGGGCATTGACCTTGAGTTTTGGAGTTGTAGTTCACCTATATCCAGAGAACTGTGGACTCAAACAATGTTGGATCAGGACCAAACTTGGCATGAATACTCAATATGCCCAAATATGAAGACAGATGCAGTTCAGGGGATATAGACCTTGACATTTGGGAGTTGTAGTTGCTGGGATTTATAGTTCCCCTACAATCAAAAAGCATTCTGAACCCCACCAATGATAGAACTGGGCCAAACTTCCCACACAGAACCCCCAGGAGGCAAGAGGAGGTCTCTACTTGGGGAAAGAGAGGCGGGTCTTCCCAATGCATGGAGAGGGAGAGACCAAGTAGACTACGGGTGGGAAGGGGTTTTTTGGGTAATTTTGTGCCTTTATCGAGGTAGGTTTCTTAGGGTTATTATACTTCAACACACTAGACTCCCCCCCCCTTTTTCTGGAGATTCCAATTTCCCACGGCACACCTGATGATCACTCATGGCACACTGGTTGAGAAACACTGATCTAATGGGTCTACTCTTGCATTTATTTATCACTAGCCGTTCCCTGCCATGCAATGCTGTGTCCCAGTCTGGTGTTCTGGAAAACAAAGTAATGAGAAAGTATTGGTTTCTAATATATGTAATTTCTTTATGCTTATGGGTAAACATTATGTCTTGTTTCTTTGTCAGTGTTGATATGGAGATTGTCTGGTTTGCCTACTCTGGAACATGCAACATAAAATTGTCCTTCTTTAGGGGTCCCTTTCAAATCTATGATACTAAATCTCTGTGTGTGAGAATCATATATATATATCTCGGCATTACTTTGCGAATGAAGATTCTTTAGGAAGGACTCATCCCACGCTTTTTACAAGCTTGTTGAGGACTACAAAGGCCAATCTGAGATAGGCAAGTCCGGTTGCAGAAAGCACAGCAGAAAGTCTCCTTGGGTGATGTTGTTTTCAAGTTGCGGTTCTTTCTGCATTGTCATTTCTCTTCGAGACCCATTTGGCGTGTCTTCTCTCGAAAGAGGCTGCAGCATTGTGGATAGTGCGTCTCCATGCCTCCTGATGTGAGGCCAGGGTGGACCATTGTTGGTGATCAATCTGGCCAAGCCTGAGATGTTGTTTCAGGGAGTCCTTGTATTTCTTTTTGGGGGCGCCTCTCTTGCACTGACCCGTGGCGAGTTCACCATAGAGTAGTATCTTTGGGAGGCGGTGGTCCTCCATCCTAGAGACGCGCCCTGCCCAGCGCAGCTGTGTTCTCAATAGCATGGCCTCAACACTGGGGATCCTGCTTGCTCAAGGACAGCAACATTCGTCACATAGTCGGTCCGGTGTATATTTAGGATTGTGCAAAGACAGTGCTGATGAAAGCGTTCGAGGAGTCGTAGGTGTTGGCGATAGGTGACCCATGTTTCAGACCCATAGAGGAGAATAGACAGTACGATGGCTCTGTACACACAGATTTTGGTGCTTTGCCTCAGGTGCTTGTTGCTCCAGACTCTTTTGTGAAGCCTTCCGAATGCACTCTATGCCTTTGCTAATCTGTGATCGATCTCTTTGTCAATCTTGGCGGCTGAAGAGATGATGCTTCCCAGGTAGGTGAACTGCTGAACGGACTTAAGCACAGATTTGCCTATGCTGACGTGGAGATGGTGGTGTTCTTCCTGTGGTGCGGGCTGGTAGAGGACTTCCGTTTTCTTCAGGCTGACTTCCAGCCCAAACAACTTTGCAGCTGCTGCAAAGCAGGATGTGAGGCGCTGCAGGGCTGCTTCTGAATGGGCGAAAAGGGTAGCATCATCGGCAAAAAGCAGCTCAGGGATTAGATAGTTTAGAGTCTTAGTGCGAGCCTTCAGTCGGCTTAAGTTGAACAAGCTACTATCAGTACGATAGCGTATATATATGCCGTCTTCTTCTTCGAGGTCTGCCGTAGCCCTTTGGAGCATCATGCTGAAGAAAATTGTAAATAGAGTGCAAAATAGGAGTCCCTTTCAAATCTCTGTGTGGGAGAATCACAGAATATATATATATATATATATAGAGAGAGAGAGAGAGAGAGAGAGGCTCTTTGTCAGGAAGGGTTTTATTAAGTTTCCTTGCCCTGGTGAATTGAGTTGGACTGGATGGCCTTAAGTATTGTCTGTTGGTCATGGGGTTCTGTGTGGGAAGTTTGCCCCAATTCTGTCGTTGGTGGGGTTCAGAATGCTCTTTGATTGGAGGTGAACTGTAAATCCCAATAACTACAACTTCCAAATGTCAAGGTTCCCCAAACTCTATCTGTGTTCATATTTGGGCATATGGAATATTCGTTCACCTACAATCAAAGAGCATTCTGAACCCCACTAACAATGGAATTGAACCAAACTTGGTACACAGAACTCCCATGACCAGCAGGAAATCCTGGAAGAGTTTGGTGGACATTGACCTTGAGTTTGGGAGTTGTAGTTCACCTACAACCAGAGAGCACTGTGGACATAAACAATGATGGATCTGGACCAAACTTGGCACAGGTACACAATATGCCCAAGTGTGCACACTGGTTGAGTTTGGGGAAAATAGACCTTGACATTTTAGAGTTGTAGTTTACTCCCATCCTTCGGCAACTGCACTGGCTTCCTATTGAGTACCGGATTGCCTTCAAGGTGTTGGTTTTAACCTTTAAGGCCTTGCACGGTCTAGGGCCTGTGTACCTGAGGGACCGCCTTACCCCCGAACGTTCCCCGAGATCACTGCGCTCGGAAGAGCAGAATTTGCTGGTTATACCATCGTCCCGCTCCTGTCACCTGTCCAGCACAAGACAGAGAGCCTTCTCTGCGGCGGCTCCAGCACTCTGGTACTCGCTCCCTAACCACACTCGAATGGTCCCTGAACTTCTCCCTTTTCGAAGGGAATGCAAGACGGCCCTCTTCAGATTGGCGTTCGGGTAACCTCAAACCCAATCGGGTCTATCCCGCCTCAGCAAGGAACCGTAGATTATACCATCAGTGCTACGTATAAGTGTTTTACTGTATGTTTTATGATATGTTTTATGATGTGTTTTACTGTTGTACTATGTTTTATTGTATGCTCGCATTTTGTGATCCGCCCCGAGCCTGCTGGGGAGGCGGAATATAAAAACGAATAAATAAATAAATAAATAGTTGCTGGGATTATTTTATTTATTTATTTATTATTCGGGCTTCTATGCCGCTGACTCCCTGAGGCTCGCGGCGGCTTACAGGAGCCGAAGGGCACAGTAAAATACAGGCAATAAGCAGTTAAAAACAATTAAAAACAACAGCAGTATAGTAATTAATAACACAGTTAACACAATGAACAGCACATCATCCTCAGAAGAACGAATAGATGGCGGGGCATGGGCAGGACTTACTCACCAAAGGCCTGCTTAAACAGGTATGTTTTACAGGCCCGTCTAAGCGGGAGCAAGTCCTTCATAGCCGAGTTCCGGCCGGGAGGGGCGTTCCACAGCGTAGGTGCTATGACAGAGAACGCCCTCCGGCGGGTAGCAGTCAGCCTTGCGAGTTTAGCTGAAGGTATCTCCAGGAGATTGGAGTCCTCAGACCGAAGTGATCTCGGAGGGCAATATGGGGTGAGACGGTCCCTCAAATACGCTGGCCCCAGGCCGTGTAAGGCCTTAAAGGTGAGGACCAACACTTTGAAGGTGATCCGGTGCTCAATTGGCAGCCAGTGCAGATCCTGCAAAACAGGTGTTATGTGGGCGCCAGCTGGCGTGCCAGACAGGAGCCGGGCGGCAGTGTTCTGCACTAGCCTGAGCTTCGGGTCACCGACAGAGGAAGGCCAACGTGAAGCGCGTTGCAGTAATCCAGCCTTGAGATGACTGTGGCTTGGATCACCGTGGCCAGATCGTTCCGGGAGAGATAGGGGCCAGCCTCCTTGCCTGTCGCAGATGAAAAAAGCGATCTTGCTGACCGCAGAGACCTGGGCCTCCATGGTCAGCTGGGAGTCAAATGGACCCCCAGGCTCTTTACGGAAGGCGATGGGCATAACACCGCACCGTCCAGGCTCGGAAGCTGGACATTAACATCACCCGGGCGACCCAGCCACAAGATCTCCGTCTTCGCGGATTCACCCTCAACCTACTGGCTCGCAGCCATCCAGTAGCGGCTTCGAGGCAGTGTTGGAAATTATCGGGGACAGAACCCGGCCTGCCCTCCATCCTCAGAATGAGCTGGGTGTCGTCAGCGTACTGGTGACACTCCAGCCCATAACTCCGCACCAGCTGTGCAAGCGGCTGCATGTAGATGTTAAATAACAGAGGGGAGAGAATGGCCCCTGGGGACCCCACAGAGTAGTGGGGAGCCCTCGGAGACCACCTCGCCCCTCCTCACACGCTGAGACCGCTGGTGGAGGAAGGAGGTCAGCCATTTAAGGGCTGTCCCCTCACTCCAGCCACGGCCAGGCGGTGGATCAATAGATTGTGGTCGACCGTGTCAAGCGCTGCCGTGAGGTCCAATAACACGAGCAGCGCAGACCCGCCTTGGTCGAGCTGGCAGCGGAGTTGGTCTGTGATGGAGACCAGAACCGTCTCCGTCCCGTGCCCGAGCGGAAGCCGGACTGGAAGGGGTCTAGCCATGTTGCATCATCTAGAAGGACTGCAACTGCTCCGTTACTGCCCTCTCAACTACCTTCCCCAGGTACGAAAGGTTCGACACTGGTCGGTAGTTGGAGGGAACCGCCGGGTCTAGTGACGGTTTCTTCAGTAATGGAGCTACCACCGCCTCTTTTAAGGACTCTGGAAAGACTCCTTGCTCAAGGGAGCTGTTTACGATGTTCAACAGAGGCCACGTAACCCCCTCCAGGCACGATCTAACAAGCCAGGAGGGGCACGGGTCGAGGGAGCAGGTGGTAGGCCGAGTTGCAGCCACTATCTTATCAACAGCATCTGCGTCCCTGCATTTGCTGGCTTGGCCCCAAACCTCTCTTTATATTGGGAGATAGAGCATGAGCTAGATCAAGGCGCGGGAGACCTCATCATCCAGTATAGTCTTTTTTGGAATGACAGCAATGTTGTGTTATAACCTATGGTGAATCTGTTGGTATTAACATAACCCCCAGGATTTCTCCTCTTCCCCTCCCCATCCCGGGGGCTTTCGTGCTCCGCTCCGTTATGAAACGGTGGCTTATAGCTCTCAGTCCTCTCCACTTGGAGCTTTCTCCTCACAAAGGCATTCAACCCTTTCATTTGCACAGGAGCAAATGTACGGAGGTCTGGCGGCTGCTTCGTTCCTTTCATGGCCCCTTTTTCGATAAAAACCATCGTAGCTTAACTTGACAAAAGGAGCCCAAATTGCTCTCTGATGCACAGGCAGCATTGCCTTGAGGTGCAATTTTAAAGCAAGGAGCCAACAAAAAGGTGTGAGTGGCGGAGAAAAGACTTCGTTTGCTATCTCCCTCCCTTTAGACTTGCATCTGGCCCCCATTTCCATAGCATCCAAATGCAGCACTTAGTTCTTCCTCGCCGCTCTGTAAGACTGGCCAGCTCCTTCTTCCTTTTGTCTGGAACCAAGTGACCGGCTCAAGGTCACTCCTGGAATTTGAGGTCAGGAGCAGCATTGCCTCGCACCCAGGGCTGGACTAAGGTAAATTTAAATGGTAAGCAAACATTATTTTGGTGTTGTCCCCCCCCCACCAATCACCAATCACTGAAAAATAAAAGGCCTAATCATAACACATGTATAATGTAAATAACTTATAATTAGTATATTATAAATATTATAAATAATTTCCCAATGAGGTCTAATAATGAGGTGTTATTTATTTATTTATTTATTTATTTATTTATTCGGGTTTCTATGCCGCCGACTCCCGAAGGCTCGCGGCGGCTTACAAGAGCCGAAGGCACAATAAAATACAGAAGGTTAAGAACAATTAAAAACAAGCAACACAGTAAAAACAACAACACAGTTGAGGTAGTGGCACAGCCAAGACACACGGGCCTACCCATCGAAGGCCTGCCTAAACAAATAGGTTTTACAAGCCCGCCTGAACGGGAGCAGGTCCTTCATTGCCCGGGTGTCGGCCGGGAGGGCGTTCCACAGCGTGGGAGCTATGACAGAAAACGCCCTCCGGCGGGTGGATTTCAGCCGTGGCAGCTTCGCCGAAGGTACCTCCAAGAAGTTATCATCCTCGGACCGCAGTGATCTCAGAGGGCAATATGGAGTGAGACGGTCCCTCAGATACGCTGGCCCCAGGCTGTGCAAGGCCTTAAAGGTGAGAACCAACACTTTGAAGGCGATCCGGTGCTCAATTGGCAGCCAGTGCAGGTCCTGCAAAACAGGTGTTATATGGCAACCTGCTGGAGAGCCAGACAGGAGCCGGGCGGCAGTGTTCTGCACCAGCTTGAGCTTCCGGATCGCCGACAAAGGAAGGCCAACGTAGAGCGCGTTGCAGTAATCTAGTCTTGAGATGACCGTGGCTTGGATCACCGTGGCGAGGTCATTCCGGGAGAGATAGTAATAATAAATACTAGGGGTGGATATCTCCAGTTGTAATACTTTGATTTCCGTTAATTTTTCGTATTTGAAATTATTTTGACCCTATATCGACCCTCCTCGTCCAACCTGGAAGTGGCCTTTCTAAATCGAAACCGGGTCAGCCATTTACGTAAAGGATGCGTTACTAGGTCGTTTCCGCCCTTTCTTATGTTTAACCTGACTTTGGTTGTCAACTGGTGAGAGGCAGCATCTCCTCTCGCCAGATGACACCCAAACACGGGTTAAAGATAACCCCCGTTTGGGTCTCGGCTGGCGAGAGGAGGGTGCCAAGCTGCCCCCTCCACCCTCCTGTCGCCATCTGACACGTGGGTTAAAACGAACGCACGTTGGTTTCTGGGCTGACATAGGATAAGGGAGGCGCCTCCCTTCACCCCTGCAATCTCGGAATCCAACCCGGGTTAAATGGATCAATTCCTTTAACCCGGGTTGGTTTCTGGGCTGCAGAGGGAAGGAAGGCGCGCCTTCGCCTCTGCGATCTCGGAATCCAACCCGGGCTAAATGGATCACTTTCCTTTAACCCGGGTTGGTTTCTGGGCTGGCAGAGGGGAAGGGAGGCGCCTCCCTTCGCCCCTGAGAACTCGGAATCCAACCCGGGTTACAAGCCATCCACTCCTCCGTTCTTTCCCCCGCAAGTTCAGAGGCATAGCGGGTTGCTTCTGAGCTGGTGTTGCACCTCATATCCCGGACAGCCCCCCCCCCCCCGATCACACACACCAGGCAGATGCAATAAATGTAATTTTATTTAGAATAAGGAATAGTCAAAAGATAGTAAGATGCAAGGCAATTCAAATCTGAAGCAAAAAGCAATCCAAAACTGTCCAAAATGAAGGTAAAGT
This sequence comes from Anolis apletophallus, assembly GCA_030556195.1. NCBI lineage: Eukaryota > Metazoa > Chordata > Lepidosauria > Squamata > Anolidae > Anolis > Anolis apletophallus. The sequence continues at coordinate 545,805 of JARBWK010000023.1, forward strand.
GAGCTGGCGTAAATCCCATGGAAAGCAAAGTTGCAAAGCCAAGCAAACCGCTCCTGCGGTCCTCACGATCTTGAAACCCAGGACCCAAGTCCTTCCAAGCTGAACGTAGCTTCTGGTCTGACTAGAAAGACCCCAGCATAATCTAATAAAGAGAACTACTTTCTATGTGACCAACGCACCCCCTTCCTCAAACTCCAATCTTTCCGGGAGGATCTGATGCTAGCCCTCCTGTCGAATTCCTGCTCATTAGTGGCCCCAGGTGCAGAGCTATCATGCTGGGAAACTCAATCCTCCCTATCCTCGGAATGCTCGTCTGAAAAGGGGGTGGAGAAGTTCTCGTGGGAATCAAGGTCGCTGGGCCTCTCACTGTCTAATTCAGAACTGACGTCCATGGAGTCATCATTATCCTCATCTTCAGGCCCATACCCATGTAACCATTAGGCATGGTTTCAAATCCAAAAATGGCGATTCTAAAATCAAATTGGGGGGGGATTTTTTTATTAGTAAAGAAAGACTTACAAAAATTTCCCAAAAATTTCTAAAATGTAACTTAAGTACTAACGAAATTTGTTAGTAATTCGTATGCCAGAGCATGCGCATTCAGATAGTTTTGGCCTACAACTCCCAGAAATCCTAACAGCTGGTAAATTGGCTGGGATTTCTGGGAGTTGTAGGCCAAAACTTGAATAAACCACACTGAATTCTAGATGGGACTCTCCAAATAGGAAGAAGGGAGGGAAGGAGGGAGGGAGGGGGTATTCTATTCTTGGAAGCAGCAAAAGAAAAGGAGGAGGAGCCCCCCCTTGCTCCTCGCTGCCTTTCTCTCACCCAGATCCTGAGGGAGCGAGGGGCCCAAGTTTGCCCAGGCTGAGAGGAAAAGGAAGAGGCCTGAGGCTGTGAGGAATGGTGGGAGTTGAAGTCCAAAACACGTACCTGGAGGGCTGAAGCTGGCCCCTGCGATGGGGCATGGCAGAGCAACGGGGAAGAGAAGAATCAGAGAGAGCGCAGGGAGAGAGAGAGGAGGAGAAGCGCGCGCGTGTGTGTGTGTGTGTGAAGCTGGCCCCTGCGATGGGGCATGACAGCAGAGCAACGGGGAAGAGAAGGAGGGGGGGGGGGAAGCATGGAGGACTACACTTTCCAGAATGCATTGCCTACCTAGCAGCAGCGTCACTTCCAGTTCCCCATAGAAATGCGGGAAAAAGAAGAAGCTGAATGAAGGCGGGAAGGAAATGAGGGGGAGAAGACAGGGAGAAGTGAGTACGTAGTACAATAATTAATTAATTAAAATTAAGAATTTATTACGATCATAACGCAAAATTGTTGGCCTCAAGGACCGTAAAGGAAGTCTACTTCCGGGTTCGCGGCAGCGATCCGTAAAAGCTCAAAAGTCCCATTACATACGAATCTCTTACGAATCCTTTTAATTTCCGTTTCATTTTTCTCATGCCTAGTAACCATCCATCATCCCAGGCTAATTCTTCATCTGCAGACCCGTACCCATCCGGCCACCCCTCATCCCCGATCTGACCCTGATCAGCTCGAACCCCCGGTGTCTGTCTATGGCCACTAGGCTGGAACACCACAGCTGGGGAGGGAGGGAGGGAGGGAAGAGAGGAGGGCTTGCCCTCCATTCTTCCCTCCCAGCTGGCGTAAGGAATAATAATGAAAATTCGTTATTAATTACGTTTCAATCACAAAATTTATTTAAAATTTTTCAGATTAATTTCTATAACGACCCAGCAATGGAAATCCCCCCCCCCAACAAGTTTAGAATCAATTTTTTTATGGATCAACCACCCCTAATAAATACCATAACACATAACATTCAATATAATTATAAATAATTCATAAGGTAGTAAATAATAGTTATTATTGTAGTGCTGCTGCACTCCCTCTTTTTGGATTGACCATGGGCCAACTTGGGCCTTCCCTTGAGAGGTGATTTGGACTTCAACTCCCACCATTTCTTGCAGCCTCAGGCCCTTTCCTATTAAGCAGGTGAGGGGGAAAATGAAGGGGCCTGAGACCAAATCACCTCTCAAAAGAAAGGCCAAAGCTCTGCCCAGGCCTGCGACGCTAATTAGAATTTAAAACAGACCTCGCTGCTGGCCTTGTGCTCCTCGCAGATCTGGCCACCTCTGCTTTTGCAATGGCTGCCACAACAACAATGCCAACCCCTCCTCCTCTCTGGCCTAGTGCGGTGAGCCTCCTCGCGCTGCACCAAATGCGCATGGGCGGAATACACGAGGTTGGAGTCTGTGGAGGAGGGTCATGTAGCCTCCGCCTCCAGCTGCAAAAAGCTTTTCCTTTTCGGCCTCGTGTAGGGCAGTTCGCGTCTCTGGCCTGCTCGTGTCGCGCCGCACCAAATGTGCATGCACGGAACCTAATGGCCGGATGCGCCCCTGACCATGTGGCGCCCTATGCAGCCGCATAGTTCATGTAATATTAGATCTGCCTCTTACAAAAACAACAGTAAGGAAGGGCAGAATCCCATTCATCCCCTACTCAAGCTTACTGCACACATGTTTCTACTACTAGAACCGTGAACTGTGTTTCTTCTACTACTCTCCTTCATTCTCCTTCTGGTGCTGATGCGGATAAATACATTTCAGCTAGAAAGAACAAAAAGAGGGCTGGACAGGCTTGAAAATACATTGCTAAAAGGGACTTTTTATCATAGGCTTTTAAAACTGAGATATGCCTGTAGAAATATTGTCGAAAGGACTCGCTGTGAGAGTTAGGCAGCACGTGTTGATAGGGTTTGTCCTTCCTCTGATTAGTATGCAACCTCATCTTTGCCTGGAGTCCTATTGACTATAGCAGTGTTTCCCAACCGCTGTGCCGCGGCACACTAGTGTTCTGTGCGCGATCACCTGGGGTGCCGTGAAATAAGTCATCTGGCCCCGCCAGGAGTCTTCTGGGCAGCCTGCCTCTCGCTCTGTCTCTCCGTCTCTCTCTCTCTCTCTCTCTCTCTGGGGCGCCAGCAAGCAATTCACCTTGGCCAAGAAGCAAGCCCCACCTCTCTAAGGTCTCCTGCCCGGCACCACCTTGTTTGTTCAGGGCGGAAGTCCTGAGAGAGGGGAGGGGCTCTTCGGCGTCGAGTATTTATGCCACAGCGGAATAGGCAACAGAAATATAGAAGTTTAATTCCAAATCGGCCCAATAAACTCCAGTCTCTGTTCGTGTGAATAATGACACTCTCATTCAATTCACAAGGTAAAAATATAACTTTGTATTGAATTGTATTTAACAATAACAAGCTAAGCATGGAAAAACAACAGCAATCTCAGCTACCTTTCTAAACATCCTTTCCTCACAAATATTTAATCCCAAACTGTCCTCTTCAACGGACAATTCCCAACTGTCAGATCCCAACTGTCATTCCAAACTGTCATTCCTCAAGATTCCATTCATCAGTCTTGAGACAGCGCCATCTGGTGTCAAACATGTCACACTGCAGAAAATACATCTTGTGCTGACTCATGAATTGCCATTAAAAATGCAATAATCTGACAGGGGCGGGGCCTCGGCTTCCTGGAGAAGCGGTTGGTTGGAGGCTGAGGAGGGGAGGGGCTGGGCGGCGCCTTTCCCTGTGAGGTCACTTCCGGAGGAGGAGAAGAGCTTCCAGAGAGGAGCGTTGGGCTTTGTTTTCCTCTCAGCTGGCTCAGGATTCCTTCAGGCCTTGGGTCCGAGGCGGCTCCGGGGCCTCCTCCCTTCTTCCTCTCCTGGCCTGGGCTCCGCATCGGCCTCTCCTGCTCTCAGGCCTTCTTCCTTCCTTCCTTCCTTCCTTCCTTCCTTCCTTCCTTCCTTCGCGGCCTGCCTCTCAGCTTCGGAAGGGAGCGGCCTGCCCCTGCGCCTCCCTCCCTCCCTGCCTGAGGGAAACCCAGGTGAGCAGCGGCCTTGAAGCACCGGGAGGTGATGATAGGGCAGCGTCGGCCCAGGCGACCCAGTTCGAAGCACACAAGGCGGGATATCTATGTCCGAAGCACACAAGGCAGGATATCTATGTCCGAAGCACACAAGGTGGGATATCTATGTCCGAAGCACACAAGGCGGGATATCTATGTCCGAAGCACACAAGGCGGGATATCTATGTCCGAAGCACACAAGGAGGGATATCTATGTCCGAAGCACACAAGGCAGGATATCTATGTCCGAAGCACACAAGGAGGGATATCTATGTCCGAAGCACACAAGGAGGGATATCTATGTCCGAAGCACACAACGCAGGATATCTATGTCCGAAGCACACAAGGCGGGATATCTATGTCCGAAGCACACAAGGCAGGATATCTATGTCCGAAGCACACAAGGAGGGATATCTATGTCCGAAGCACACAAGGCAGGATATCTATGTCCGAAGCACACAAGGCGGGATATCTATGTCCGAAGCACACAAGGCAGGATATCTATGTCCGAAGCACACAAGGCAGGATATCTATGTCCGAAGCACACAAGGCGGGATATCTATGTCCGAAGCACACAAGGCGGGATATCTATGTCCGAAGCACACAAGGCGGGATATCTATGTCCGAAGCACACAAGGCAGGATATCTATGTCCGAAGCACACAAGGCGGGATATCTATGTCCGAAGCACACAAGGCGGGATATCTATGTCCGAAGCACACAAGGCGGGATATCTATGTCCGAAGCACACAAGGCAGGATATCTATGTCCGAGGCACACAAGACGGGATATCTATGTCCGAAGCACACAAGGCGGGATATCTATGTCCGAAGCACACAAGGCAGGATATCTATGTCCGAAGCACACAAGGCGGGATATCTATGTCCGAAGCACACAAGGCGGGATATCTATGTCCGAAGCACACAAGGCGGGATATCTATGTCCGAAGCACACAAGGCAGGATATCTATGTCCGAAGCACGAAGCACACAAGGCGGGATATCTATGTCCGAAGCACACAAGGCAGGATATCTATGTCCGAAGCACACAAGGCAGGATATCTATGTCTGAAGCACACAAGGCGGGATATCTATGTCCGAAGCACACAAGGCGGGATATCTATGTCCGAAGCACACAAGGCGGGATATCTATGTCTGAAGCACACAAGGCAGGATATCTATGTTGTGTTCATCGAAACAGTCCCAGATTTCACACTGAGTGTATAAATACATTTAAAAATACATTAACTATATGTATTACTGTGTTAGAGTGTCATTTTGTGTCATTTTGGTTAGTGGTGTGCCCCAGGATTTGGTAAATGTAAAAAGTGTGTCGCGGCTCAAAATAGGTTGAAAAACACTGTGATAGGGTTTGTCCTTCCTCTGATTAGTATGCATATAACCCCATCTTTGCCTGGAGTCCTATTGACTATAGTTTTAAAAAATACCTCCATGCAAGACATTTTCTTCCCAAAGCTTCCAAACAGAATTGCATCCGCTGCTGTGGGTGGGTGGTGGCACCTCCCCGGGTTGCTTCCGAAACCCTTTAGCTTTGCAACTCGATTATAGCCTGTGTATAACAAATGGAATCTGATTTTATTGTTCTCGTGCTCGTAACCCCTGGGCTGGATGAGGAGCCATCTGCGGTTCAGAAGCTTGCTGAACATCTTTAACCAGCCAGAGTTGGCCCCATAAAAAAGGAAATCGTCTTTGCTTCATCTCATCCCCCAGATGCGTCATAAAAAGTCATAGGACAAATGAGGAGTTATGCGCCCCTTGTCATCCATTGGGACTAAGTTTTCAGGGCTGTTCGACTCCAGGCAAGGAGGAGGCAGCGAGGAACTCCGTCCAATTGTTGTAAGAAGTGGCTCTTGGATGAGAGAAAGCTGCCCCCGCCAACTTCACATAGTAAAGGTAAAGGTTGTTGAGCGAGTGGGCTTATTAACAAAAGACCCTTCCCATAAGGGCCGGACTCCGTACCCGATTGTTTCCAACTATGCCTCGAAGCCGTGACTGGTTGGCTGCGTGCCAGCCGGCTGAAGGTGAATCCATCGAAGACAGAGATCCTGTGGCCCGGTCGGCCTGGGCTGGGTGGGTGCCGGTTGCCTACCCTGGATGGTGAGCGGCTTAACCCATCGCCGTCAGTTAAGAGCCTGGGGGTTGTGTTGGACTCCTCGCTGACCATGGAGGCTCAGGTCTCCGTGGTCAGCAGGACGTCATTCTTTCACCTCCGACAGGCTAGGCGACTGGCACCCTACCTGTCCAGGAACGACCTGGCCACGGTAATCCAAGCGACGGTCATCTCGAGACTAGACTACTGTAATGCCCTCTACGTTGGCCTTCCCCTGGCGACAATCCGGAAACTCAAGCTAGTGCAGATTGCTGCTGCTCGCCTGCTGGCAGGAGTGCCGGTGAGGGAGCATATCACACGCTCCGGCAGCTGCACTGGCTTCCTATCGAGTACCGAATTGCCTTCAAGGTGTTGGTTTTGACCTTCAAGGCCTTACACGGTATAGGGCCTGCGTACCTGAGGGACCGCCTTACCCCGTACTCTCCCCCGAGATCACTGCGCTCAGATGAACAGAATCTGTTGTTAGTCCCATCAGTCCGCTCCTGCCACCTATCGACGACCAGACAAAGGACCTTTTCTGTTGTGGCACCGGTGCTCTGGAATGCCCTCCCGGACAGTACCCGAGCCATCTCGGAACTGGCCCCTTTCCGGAGGGCCTGTAAGACGGCCCTCTTTGGCTTAGCCTTCAACTAGGCACACCGGACTAAGAACTATGCCATATGTCCTCCCATTCCGCGTATGACAATGTAACATGTTTTAATGTGGTTTTATGTTTTTATGTTTTAATTGTAGGGTCGCATGGCGACATGCTGTGACATGCTGCCCATGTATCGTTCTGTTATCCGCCCCGAGCCTGCTGGGAGGAGCGGAATACAAAAATGAATAATAAATAAATAAATAAATAAATAAATGCGCAGCAGGGTAACTTATTAGCAGCAGTGCGACCCAACACCAGTAGCACAAAATAATAAAAAGAACAAAAATACACAGACCAATGTTATCTCTTCCATAGGAGGCTTTTCTTTATACGAGTAAAATAATATTTTATTATTATTTATTTGGACTTGTACATCGCCACACCCAGCAACTTGGGGCGGTTTACAACACAATTCAATAAAACAAACAATGGGCAAAACATACATATAATAGTAAGTAAAACAGCAAAATAAAAAACACAGCTAAAATCACAAGCTTTCGAAGGCCTGTCTGAACAAGTGTGTCTTGCAGGCCCTCCGAAAGGTGACCAAATTTTGGAGAGCCCGCGTTTCCGGTGGAAACGTATTCCAAAGAGACGGGGCAATGATTGAAAATGCCCTGAGCCTTGTCGAAGTCAGGTGGAAAGACTGACTTCACACTAGGGATGCCTAGAAGATTCTGGTCTTCTGAACGAAGTGATCTCGGAGGGTTATATGGAATCAGGCGATCCCGTGGGTACACTGGCCCCAGACCATACAAGGCCTTAAAAGTAAGAACTAACACCTTGAAAGTGATCTGGTATTCAATTGGTAGCCAGTGCAGGTTCTGCAATATAGGTGTTATACGGCGGCTCCTGGGTTCCCACGCAAGCAGCCGGGCTGCAGCATTCTGCACTAGCTTGAGTTTCCGGATCACATTCAAGGGAAGGCCAATGTAAAGAGCATTACAGTAGTCAAGTCTTGATATGACCGTGGCTTGGATTACCGTGGCCAGATCGTTCCGTGAGAGATAGGGAGCCAGACGCTTCGCCTGTCACAGATGGAAGAATGCGATTCTGCTGACAGTGGAGATTTTGGGTCTCCATTGACAGCAGAGGGTCCAAATGGCTTTTGCCGAGTCATTGCATCCATTTAACCCTTTCAGTGCTAGACTCACATGTTTGTAATTAAAAATACCTAGTTAATTTTTAATATTTCTGACATTAAGTCTAGTCGAGTCTGACTCTGGGGGAGCCAGCGTTGACCGTAGACACCTCCTAGGTCATGTGACCGGCATGACTGCATGGAGTGCCATTAGCTTCCCTCTGGAGTGGTACCTATTGATCACCTCATACTTGCATGTTTTTGAACTGCTACGTTGGCAGACGTTGGGGCTGTTGCACTCCAGGACAGGAATAACTCTTTGACTTTAAAACATCACACGTTGAGTAGGAAAAAAACAATCCTTTTATTGAAGATAAGTAAAAGTAGCAAAGTAAAAAAAGCATTTTAAAGGAATAGGTAAATCCAATTAGGTAAGAAGATAAGCAGGAACAAATTAGTCCAAGGTAGAGTTCAGCAAAGTCCATAAAACAAAGTTCACACTTCTCTAATAAAATCCAAAGAACCAGGAAACATTGATCCAAGGCATGAGTATGTAATCACAAGAGACAGAAAGCCAAACCAAGAAACAAGAAATACTTAAGCATTTAATGCTTCCATGAATGTGGCGCAGCTGGCTGGGAGTCAGCTGCTTAAGATCTCTACTGACCAGAAGGTCATGAGTTCGAGGCCTGCCCGGGTCGGGGTGAGCTCTCGACCAATTGTGTAGCTCGTTGTCTGTCTATATATGTTGTATGTCTATGGCATTGCATGTTTGCCTGTATATGTGCATTGTGATCCATCCTGAGTCCCCTGCGGGGTGAGAAGGACGGAATATAAATACGGTAAATAAATAAATAAATAAATGAAACAAGGACAGGAACTTAGCAGGATTCTAAACGATGCTTCATCTGGCTACATTTCTCATACTTGGAACTTTTATCCCCTTGTTAAACTATTCCAAGCACTCGGGGAACTGGTTTCGCTTTGCTTGGGAGCCCCTTATCTTTTTCTGTCGGAGCATGGCAGAACGCCGAAGACATTGCTCGATCTGTCTATTTTGACTAATCTCCTCCCATCTATCTATATGCTCATTAGTTCTGCAGGTGCCAACTTGTTTTCAAGCCCCAAATCCTGGGAACTTTCTGGGAGCAATTCATGGAGTAAACCATCATCCCTATACCCTGTTTCCCAACCAGTGTGCCGTGGCACACTAGTGTGCCATGAGCGATCATCAGGTGTGCCGTGGGAAATGGGAACCTCGAATACCCTTCCTTCCCCCTCCTGCCAAACACTTTTTCTTCTCCACTCGGGCTCCCTTCTTCCCAGCTTCGCTCTGCTCGCTTTGCCTCACTTTGCTCCGAGGCGAGTATGCACAGTAGCGCCCGCACGGGTCACGTCTTCCTCCCTCCCCTCTCCCCTCCTGAACACGCTCACGCTGCCCCCTTGGATCAAAATGGCGGCAGAAGCGGCAGTGGAAAAGGAAAAGTAAGGGTTTGGCAGGAGGAGGAAGAAAGGGCGCGAAGGGGAAGGGGGAGGAAGAGGTCTCTGTCGAAAGCTGGCATGGGCAAACTTGGACCTTCCAGGTGTTTTTGACTCCAACTCCCACCATTCCTAGCAGCCTCAGGCCCTTTTCCTCCCCCCCCCCACCCTCAGCCACTTAAGCAGGAAAGGGCCTCAGGCTGTTAGGAATGGTGGGAGTTGGAGTCCAAAGCACCCAGAGGGCCGAACCTTTCCCATGCCTGTTTTAGGGACTTTAAAGTGGTGAGTCTCCTTCCAACATTGTGATTCTGGATAGAAAACAAACAACAACATAACATGACATTGTTTGAGTCCACAGTGCTCTCTGGGTGTAGGTGAACTACAACTTCCAAACTCAAGGTCAATTCCCAAGCAAACCCTTTCAGTACTTTCTGTTGGTAATGAGAGTTCAATAGGCCAAGTTTGGTTCAATTCCATTGTTGCAAGAGTTCGGGATGCTCTTTGATTGTGTGTTAACTATAAATCCCAGAAACTGTAACTCCCAAATGTCAAGGTCTATTTCCCCCAAACTCCATCTGTGTTCACATTTGGGCATATTGAGTATTCATGCCAAGTTTGGTCCTGATCCAACATTGTTTGAGTCCACAGTGCTCTCTGGATATAGGTGAGCTACAACTCCAAAACCCAAGGTCAATGCCCACCAAACTCTTATAGTATTTTCTCTTGGTTATGAGAGTTCTGTGTGGGAAGTTTGTGTCTTTCTGCCATTCCTGCCAGGATATCTATGTTGTGTTCATCAAAATAGGCCCAGGTTTCACACTAAGTGAGTGTATAAATACATTTAAAAACATATTAACTACATGTATTACTGTGTTAGAGTGTCATTTTGTGTCATTTTGGTTGGTGGTGTGGGAACATTCCCATGGGAAACTATACTTTGAACAGGTGTCTCTATGTCATTCTCTGCATCAATATCACTGAGCAAAGCATTGCTGCCTTGAACCTCATTAACATCATTCCCCACCACATCCAAAGCATCCTGATCCTGAGACACAATCAGAGGCTGAACTCCAACAGGGGCTAACGATGGGAGGTCACCCTGCTCCACCGATTCAAACCACCGACCTTTCAGTCAGCAAGTTCCATAGCTCAGTGGTTTAACCTGCTGCGCCACCATAGCCCGTAACACAACTTCACATAGTCGCCTCTTAATTTGTGGGGAGAATTGCCCTCTTCTTGAACCGTTCCTTCTCCTTCCCTCCAATACCCGGCTTCTTTCCTCTTTGACTGGACTCCTCTTTTTGGTGGTCCCCCCCCCCCCTTAAACAACCTGTGAGGTGAAAGAGTAGCTTGAGATGTGTATCAAGATGCTTTTAGATAAGCGTTTGCTCAGCTGAGCATTGGCAAAAAGATTTTCAGAGTCTATTAGGCAGAAAATGCTTTTTGGTGCTTTGTGAATGGTAAGATTGATTTGTGAAATTGGCACCTAATGGCTTACAACGGGAATAAATTTCTGGAAATTGGGCCACAGAGAGAAACTTCAGAGCAATGCTGGTGCGCCTGGAGCCTGCTCGCTTTCCCTTCTAAAAGGTTATTTCAATCTACAGACCATTTCCCCCCTCCTAATGAGGAAATAGGGTCGGTTCGGAGCAAGCGCTCTCCGTTTCTCTGTTGTGCCAGAAACAGTTGGAAGGGGGTGGCAGTGGCGGACTGTGGAGAAGAGAGAGAGGGAGGCGGGGAGGCTCAAAACTGGAATTCCTCTTCCCCGCTTTCTTTCTCTCCCACCCTCCCCTCCTGCCAAGTTTGAAAAGGCCAAAGCCTGAGAAACCCTGAAAAATTGATGGGGTCTCAGTAGGTTGTGCACATTTGGTGGTGACCTCTCCTCTTCCAAGCCCACCATGGGTCGCCAATGAAAACTTTGAGGCACAATAGCCGCACAGTGGCTGTGCTTTTGTATGTAAATATGACCTAAAGCGATGTGGGGATCCGGTGGCCCATTGTTACCCGAGATGGCGCGATTTCAAAGGAGGTGCACTCGGGGCTTTGGAGAGTGCGCTGCAGAGATACCGCAAATGTCACCAGCGGGTTCCTTCCCCCTTGCCAGCTCCCCAGCTTCTGCCGTCTTCTTCCGTCACAAAAAACTTAATCAGTGGCGCTGCTAAATAATTTAGAAGTTGCCTCAAAGGGATTTCTGCAGCTGGGAATAGGGGGTGGGGGACTGCGAGAAAAGAAACCGGGGTCTCTCACCTTTCGAATGCCCATGGATGCATATTTGCAAATATCCCGCAGAGTTTTTATTTATTTATTTATTTATTTATTTATTATTTAGGCTTCTATGCCGCCGACTCCTTTTTGGGCTCGCGGCTCCCAGCAAAAGCCAGAGGCATAAAAACAGGGTTAAAACATAAACAATTGAACAATTAAAACAATACCAGGACAGGCACTAATACAAACGGAGCAGCAACAGATGCCAAGCACAATACCCAAAGCACACGGGCCTACTCTCCAAAGGCCTGCCTGTACAGATGGGTTTTACAGGCCCGCCTGAATGGAAGTAGATCCCTCAGGGCCCTGGTTTCAGCCGGGAGGCGTTCCACAGCGTGGGGGCTATGACGAAAAAGCCCTTTGTCGGGTGGATGTCAGGTGTGCCGACTTTGCTGATGGTATTTCCAGGAGGTTGGCATCCTCTGACCGTAGTGATCTCGCTGGGCAATAAGGAGTGAGGCGGTCCCTCAGATACGCTGGCCCCAGGCCGTACAAGGCCTTGAAGGTGAGAACCAGCACTTTGAAGGCGATCCGGTGCTCAATAGGCAGCCAGTGCAGATCCTGCAAGACGGGTGTTATACGGCAACCTGCTGGCGTGCCAGACAGGAGCCGGGCGGCAGTGTTCTGCACCAGCTTGAGCTTCCGGATCGACGACAGAGGAAGGCCAACGTAGAGCGCGTTACAGTAATCTAGCCTTGAGATGACCGTGGCTTGGATCACCGTGGCCAGGTTGCCCCGGGAGAGGTAGGGGGCCAGCCTCCTTGCCTGGCGGAGGTGGAAAAAAGCAGCCTTGCTGACCGCGGAGACCTGGGCCTCCATGGTCAGCTGGGAGTCAAGATGGACCCCCAGGCTCTTCACAGACGGCACTGGACACAGCGCCGCACCATCCAGGGTCGGAAGCCGGGCACCCACCCCGCCCGGGCGACCCAGCCACAAGATCTCCGTCTTCGATGGATTCACCCTCAACCTACTGGCTCGCAGCCATCCAGTGACGGCTACGAGGCAGCGCTGGAAATTATCAGGGACGGATTCCGGCCTGCCCTCCATCCTCAGAATGAGCTGGGTGTCGTCAGCGTACTGGTGACAGACCAGCCCATAACTCCGCACCAGCTGTGCAAGCGGCTGCATGTAGATGTGAAATGATAGAGGGAGAGAATGGCCCCTGGGGAACCCCGCAAACAAAGGGGAGCCCCGGAGATCACCTCGCCCCTCCTCACACGCTGAGACCGCTGGCGGAGGAAGGAGGTCAGCCATTTAAGGACAGTCCCCCTCACTCCAGCCACGGCCAGGCGGTGGATCAATAGATTGTGGTCGACCGTGTCAAACGCTGCCGTGAGGTCCAATAACACGAGCAGCGCAGACCCGCCTTGGTCGAGCTGGCAGCGGAGTTTTGAACTCAGACTTCCATTTTCACATGATGGGAAGGTGGGCCGTAGTATCCTCTTCACACAGCCCTGTCCTCCTAGTAGTACCTGAAGTCCCAGACTCAACTACAACACTTCTCTTTTCTCTCTCTCTTCTTTTATTATTATTATTATTATTATTATTATTATTATTTTCCCAGGGAGTTGGAATCGGCAGGGTTTCCCGGTCCACACTTGGTTGCATTATAAGAGTTCGACTGAGAACAATCTGGACATATCCTCCTGCTTTTGTGCCTAAAATCACTAAGGCACCTCTCTCCGTGCGTAGTGTTTTGAGGAGCCATCGTCTGAGGCTCGTAGCTTTAAGGAGGCCTATCACAGGAACACTTGTGGAGGTTTTGAAAAATGGCCTAAAGCCGAACTCCTCCGTTGTCCTCGCTTGCTCTCATTAAAAATGGGTTCGTGGATCGGATATAGCTTTGTGATATTGTTAGCCAGATGCAAAGGAGCACAGGGCTCTGGTAGCTTTAAAGATTCGTGTAGGAGAAGGCATTTCAGCATGACAAATTGTATTAAAGGTGCAAAGGCCTTGTCTTACTTCATACTCGAAAGAATGAAATGAAATATGAACTGTTTTCCAGTTCTGTTGTCACTTTGCTTATGTGCTCCCTGATTGAGTGGGATTGCCTCCAGAGGAAAGCCTTTGTTTTTCATATATGTATATTAGATCTGTGTGTGTGTGTGTACTGTGTGTGTAGGAGAGTGAGAGATGCCAAAGAAGGTGAAAACAGGTCACCAAATGGGACAGAAATTGAGTTAAAGTCTCATAGCTTTTTTGGAATCTTATTTTCATGACCCAGAGACTGCATTTCTATTTATTTATTTATTTATTTATTATTTATTATTCGGGTTTCTATGCCGCCGACTCCCTGAGGCTCGCAAGGGAGCTCACAGGAACCAAAGGTACAACTACACACAAGCAATGCGATAAAACCTCTAAGACAATTAAACAGTTAAAACAGCAAAATACAAAACCCCCAGGTACAGTTCAGAAATTAGATAGCGTGACACCCCAGGACAGCGAAGAGAAAGCGGAACATGGGCAGGACCTACTCACCGAAGGCCTGCTTAAACAAATAAGTTTTGCAGGCGCGTCTAAACGGGAGCAGGTCCTTTATATAGCCCGCGTTCCAGCCGGGAGGGCGTTCCACAGCGTCGGAGCTAGAACGGAGAACGCCCTCCGGCGAGTCGGTCCCTCAAGTACGCTGGCCCCAGGCCATGCAAGGCCTTAAAGGTAAGAACCAACACCTTGAAGGAGATCCGGTGCTCGATTGGGAGCCAGTGCAGATCCTGCAAAACAGGTGTGATGTGGCGGCCTGCTGGTGCTCCAGACAGGAGCCAGGCGGCAGTGTTTTGCACCAGCTTGAGCTTCCGACAAAGGAAGGCCAACGTAAAGCGTGTTACAGTAATCCAGCCTTGAGATGACCGTAGCTTGGATCACCGTGGCCAGGTCATTCTGGGAGATATAGGGGGCCAGCCTCCGAGCCTGTCGCAGATGAAAAAAAGGGCTTTATTTGGGAAAGGACTTTGAGTAAAAGGGGGTAACAAAAGGTTTATTTTACAAGGAATGGGAATGGGACTAACGGTGATCCAGGCGACGGTCATCTCAAGGCTGGACTACTGTAACGCCTTCTACGTTGGCCTTCCCTTGTCGACAATCCGGAAACTCAAGCTGGTGCAGAATGCCGCTGCTCGCTTGCTGGTGGGAGCACCAGCGAGGGAGCACATCACTCCCATCCTCTGGCAACTGCACTGGCTTCCCATCGAGTACCGGATTGCCTTCAAGGTGCTGGTTTTAACCTTTAAGGCCTTGCACGGTCTAGGGCCTGCGTACCTAAGGGACCGCCTTACCCCGTATGTTCCCCCGAGATCACTGTGCTCGGAAGAGCAGAACTTGTTGGTTATGCCATCACCCCGCTTCTGCCATTTGTCCAGTACGAGACAACGGGCCTTCTCTGCTGCGGCCCCCGCGGTCTGGAATTCACTTCCTAGTCACGTCCGGGCGATCCAAGAACTTGCCCCTTTCCGAAGGGCCTGTGAGACTGCCCTTTTTAGGCTGGCGTTTGGCTAACCGTGAAGGCAGATGGCATGTTGACGCCTGAGTTAAGAACTGTAATCTGCTGGCACTTTGGTTATGTACTGTGTTTTTATCGACTTTTTAACTGTATGTTTTATTATGTGTTTTATTGTTGCTGTAATCCGCCCCGAGCCTGCAGGGAGGAGCGGAATATAAAACTGAATAATAAATAAATAAATAAATAAAAACCTAGCCAAACTGGCAAAAACCCACAAAAACCCAAGGGAAGCCCAAAAAAAGCACTGCAGGAGAAGCCAAAACAAACACAGGGACGTCCTCTGCGACGTCCTTCGTGGGATGTTCCAAAAAGCGAAGTCTGTAACCGGTCAAAGGACAGGAGAATGATGGAGGGAAACGAGGAGACAGTCTAAGGTCCGACAGGAGCTAAATGTATAGGGATAACACATATCATAATCCCCATAAATCACAGTGTCAACCTCCCTCCATTGTAATACAATACCAGTCTTGCAGCTTGAACTCACAGAAGATCCAACGGAGTCAAATCCCGCCACTAGGAACCACGGCTGTAGCTGGATAAAAAGCAGAACCGGGACAGCTGCAGCGGTTCTTGGATGACACAGCCGTATTAGATCCCTTCCAGTCCGGCTTCCATTTGGGGCACGGGACAGTGACTGTGCTGGTCTCCATCACAGACCAGCTGTGCTGCCAGTTGGATCAAGGTGGGTCAGCGCTGCTCGTGTTATTTTATTTATTTATTTATTATTTATTAACTTCGATTTAGTATACCGCTCACTCCGGAGCTCAGAGCGGTTTACAAAGAAGCAAAAACACAGAGAAATAAAACAATTAAGCAGTTAAAAACATATTACACATCACAACAGATTAAAACATATTAAGAGCACAACCCTCAGCAACGGCTGGGGGGACGGGATAAAAAACCTGGGGGGAACCATAGGCGGCAAGCGGGCAATGTGGTTGAATTAAGGGCCGAACGCCTTCCTAAAAAGCCAAGTCTTCAAGGCCTTGCGAAAGGGCAGGAGAGCGCGGATGGCGCGGATCTCCTCCGGGAGGCCATTCCAGAGACTTGGGGCGGCTACAGAGAATGCCCTCCGCCGTGTAGTGGCTAGTCGGCAGGTTCCGAGGGGAGGCACCACAAGGAGGTTGAGCTCCTCGGAGCGTAGTGATCTCGCAGGCATATAGGGGTAAGTCGCTCCCTCAAGTACACTGGCCCCAAACCATAGATGGCCTTGAAAGTGAGGACTAACACCTTGAAGAGGACCCGGAATTCAATCGGAAGCCAGTGCAGCTCGCGCAAGAGTGGAGTCGCTCGGTCAGATCTTGCAGCACCCAGGAGGAGGCGAGCTGCGGCGTGCTGCACCAGCTTAAGCTTCCGGATCATCGACAAGGGAAGGCCAATGTAGAGCGCATTACAGTAATCAAGCCTCGAGATGACCGTGGCTTGGATCACCGTAGCCAGGTCGCGTTGGGAGAGGTAGGGAGCCAGGCGTTTGGCCAACCGGAGATGGAAGAATGCTGTCCTGCAGGTGCAGCCGATCTGCTCCTCCATGGACAGGTGGGCGTTATTGGACCTCACGGCAGCATTTGACACAGTCGACCATTCTCTATTGATCCACCGTTTAGCCATGACGGGAGTTAGGGGGTCCGCCCTTAAATGGATGGCCTCCCTTCTCCAAGATCGGGGACAACGGGAGGGGAGGGATGGTCTCGGAAAGGGTCCCCCTTAATTGTGGGGTCCCACAAGGGACTATCCTCTCTCCTCTATTATTTAACATCTACATGCGTCCACTTGTCCAACTGGTGCGTGGTTTTGGTCTGGAGTGTCATGGGTACGCTGATGACACCCAGCTGGTGCTGAGGATGGAAGGCCCGCCAGACTCTGTACCTGATTATTTCCATCAGTGCCTGGAAGCCGTGACTGGGAGGCTACGGGCCAACAGGTTGAAGGTGAACCCGTCGAAGACGGAGGTCCTGTGGCTGGGTCGTCCTGGGGAGGGGGGGGTGAGCTCTGGTTGCCAATAATGGACGGTGAGGTGGTTAGTCCGTCGCCGCTGGTTAAAAGCCTGGGGGTCCAACTGGACCCTCTGCTGACGGTGGAGGCTCAGGTCTCCACCGTGAGCAGAGCAGCATTTTTTCATCTGCGCCAGGCAAGGCAGCTGGCGCCCTACCTTTCCGGTGACGACCTGCCCACGGTAATCCAGGTCATGGTCATCTCGAGACTGGACTACTGTAACGCCCTTTACATTGGCCTTCCTTTGTCAGTAATACGGAAACTGAAGATGGTGCAAAACGCTGCGGCTCGACTGCTGGCTGGAGTGACACTATCGTGCCACATCACACCAGTCCTACAGCGCCTGCACTGGCTCCCTATCGAGCACCGAATTGCCTTCAAAGTGCTGATGCTAACCTTTAAGGCCTTGCATGGTCTGGGGCCAGTGTATCTGAAGGACCGCCTCTCTCTGCATGTTCCCCAGAGACCACTACGGTCCATGGATCAAAACCTACTAGAGGTTCCATCACTTAAGTACTGTCGCTTGTCATCGACGCGGCAGCGCACTTTTTCTGTAGCAGCACCTACCCTTTGGACGGCCCTCCCGGAGGAGGCACGAGTAATAACGGATCTACAGGCCTTTCGGAGGGCCTGTAAGACCAACCTGTTCCGCCAGGCGTTCAATCTCTAAGCTGTAACCCCTACTCTGGTCTTAATCTGTTTTTATTATGTTTTCAAGTATGTTGTGTTTTGTTGTTCATTGCTGTAAACCACCCTGAGCCTTTTCGGGAAGGGGGGGGGGGTATAGAAGTTGAAATAATAACTAAACAAATAAATAAACAAATAAATAAATAAGATGAGAGGCAAAATATGGCCCTGGTTCACATCCCCTTGTGTGATAGGAAGGCTCTGTGTTTTAAGACAAGCGGCACCTTTGGAGGAGAGCAACTTGAGGAGTGCTCTTGCCATTCCATCAATGTGTGAAAGTCTCTTTGAAGGCCCAAAGAAGAAAGCTAATTATTTCTCCTAACTGCTTTACTCTTTCAAATCTTTTGCAGTAATGGAGATTTAGAATCCATCACTGTTTAGCTATTATTTCTGTGTAAACAGAGTCATGCCCTATTGCACCAAGCAAACAGTCATTTTTTTTCCATTACGTTTTGTTGCAGATAGATAACAAAAGGGTGCCGGGGGCAAATGGACGCAGTGCCCGGTTCATTTTCCTCAGGCAGGAGGAAAGGGGTTGCGGTGAGGGGGTCATGACCCAAGAAAAAGGAAATGGCAGGAATGTTGGCTGCTCTTTTCTCCCTCAAAGTCCACACTGATGGCAATTGGAAAATGGTGTAGTGGGAAGGTCCCTCGCCATCCACTAGGACAGTGTTTCCCAACCGCTGTACCACAGTAGTGTGCCGTGACAAACTTCCTGCTGTGCCACAAGAAAAGCTCTCTGCCCCCCTTCCTTCCCTCCTCCTCCTGCCAAACTCCTGCTGCTTGGGGGGGGGGGGAGAGAAGAAAAAGAGAAGGGGCCGGCGCGCCGCCTCCTTCGGCCGTTTCCCCAGCAAGCTTCCAATCCTCCATGACTGAAGCCGCGCGGAGGCGGAGCCCCACCCACTGAAGCCTGTCCACCGCTCATGCTCCTCCTCCTCTCTGTGTGGCCTGGCTCCACCCCTGGCTTCAGCTCTCCCACAGCTTCTCCAGCCTTGAGGGGGCAGTGCCAAGCCAGCGGTGGCAGAGCCAGCACAATGCTGGCTTGGCACAGCCCCCTCAAGACTGGCGAAGCTGTGGGAGAGCTGAAGCTGGGGGGAGGGGGCGTGGCATGGCCTGGCTCTGCCCCCTCTCCCGTCTTCAGCTCTCCCACAGCTTCGCCAGCCTTGAGGGGGCAGTGCCAAGCCAGCGGTGGCAGAGCCAGCACAATGCTGGCTTGGCACAGCCCCCTCAAGGCTGGCGAAGCTGTGGGAGAGCTGAAGCCGGGAAAGGACGGGGCATGGCATGGCATGGCTCCGCCCCCCCGGCTTCAGCTCTCCCACAGCTTCTCCAGCCTTGAGGGGCTGTGCCAAGCCAGCGGTGGCAGAGCCAGCACAATGCTGGCTTGGCACAGCTCCCTCAAGACTGGCGAAGCTGTGGGAGAGCTGAAGCTGGGGGGGAAGGGGCGGGGCATGGCATGGCATGGCTCCGCCCCCTCCCCCGGCTTCAGCTCTCCCACAGCTTCTCCAGCCTTGAGGCCACAGTGCCAAGCCAGCGGTGGCAGAGCCAGCACAATGCTGGCTTGGCACAGTCCCTCAAGACTGGCGATGACTCCGCTGTGCTCTCCCACAGAGCTGAAGCCAGGGTGGCAGGGGCACAGCCCTCAAGGGCAAGGCACGGCATGGCTCCTCCCCCTCCCCGGCTTCAGCACTCTCAGCAGCTGCTCCCAGCAGGCCACCATCCCCAGCCGTTCTTTACTGTGTTCGAGTGTCATTTTGTGTCATTTTGGTTGGTGGTGTGCCCCCGGATTTGTTTAATGTTAAAAGTGTGCCGCGGCTCAAAAAAAGTTGGGAAACAGTGCACTATGACAATAGAGCTGTGCTTGACTGTTCCTCTCTCCCACTCTGTGTAACTTGATAGAAAGGAAAAGCAGGAGCAAATAAACTGCATATTTTTATTTGCTGGATGTATGTTGGTGTGATGTCGAATTGTGCCTTATATTTTAGCTACTCGGATTTCCCTTTGGGATGAGAACAGTGGGATATAAATATGGGAAATAAATAAAGAAATGACAGCATCGTCTACCCCAGTGTTTCCCAACCTTTTTTGAGCCGCGGCACACTTTTTACATTTGCAAAATCCTGGGGCACACCACCAACCAAAATGACACAAAATGACGCTCTAACACAGTTGTGAGAAACGCCACAATTCGTCTGTAGGGACCTTAGGCACACGGTTTTAAATGTATTTTTATACACTCAGTTTGATGCCCTGGCCTCAAGGGACAAACACAGCTTATATACAGAACACACCCCTTCACCAATCAAAAGGTTGGGAAACACTGGCATAAATGCCCAGCAGAGAAAGATCTCTGAGGCATCCCAATGCCAGTTTTTCTCAACCTCCCTTTTGTTCAGTCAGTGGAACATGTTGGTTTTACATTTAAAAACACCTGAGATATCTTATCACGTGAGCAGAGACAGAGACCAGAAAAATGACAGGTCTAATCAGTAATACATAGCTTAATATGATTTTGAAATGTATTTATACACTCAGTTTGAAACCTGGACCTGTTTATACACAACATAGATAACCTGGCAGAAAGACACAAACTTCCCACACAGAACTCCCATAACCAAGAGAAAATGCTATAAGAGTTTGGTGGGCATTGATCTTGGTTTTGGAGTTATAGTTCACCTATATCCAGAGAGCACTGTGGACTCAAACAATGTTGGATCAGGACCAAACTTGGCATGAATACTCAATATGCCCAAATGTGAACACAGATGGAGTTTGGGGAAAATAGACCTTGACATTTGGGAGTTACAGTATCTGGGATTTATAGTTAACACACAATCAAAGAGCATCCCGAACTCTTGCAACAATGGAATTGAACCAAACTTGGCATACTGAACTCTCGTTACCAACAGAAAGGACTGAAAGGGTTTGCTTGGGAATTGACCTTGAGTTTGGAAGTTGTAGTTCACCTACACCCAGAGAGCACTGTGTACTCAAACAATGTTATGTTATGTTGTTGTTTGTGTTCTATCCAGAATCACAATGTTGGAAGGAGGCTCACCACTTTAAGGTCACTAAAACAGGCATGGGAGAACTTCGGCCCTCTGGGTGCTTTGGACTCCAACTCCCACCATTCCTAACAGCCTGAAGTCCTTGAGTGGCTGAGGGGGGGGGATAAAAGGGCCTGAGGCTGCTAGGAATGGTGGGAGTTGGAGTCCAAAACACCTGGAAGGTCCAAGTTTGCCCATGCCAGCTTTCGACAGAGACCTCTTCCTCCCCCTTCCCCTTCATGCCCTTTCTTCCCCCTCCTGCCCAACACTTACTTTTCCTTCTCCACTGCCCCTTCTGCCGCCATTTTGATCCAAGGGGCAGCGTGAGCGTGTTCAGGATGGAGGGGGAGGGAGGAAGGCGTGACCCGTGCGGGCGCTACTGCGCAGACTCGCCCCAGAGCAAAAGCAAGGCAAACAGAGTGAGCTGGGAAGAAGGGAGCCAGTGGAGTGGAGAAGAAAAAGTGTTCGGCAGGAGGGGGAAGAAAGGGTATTGGAGGTTCTAATTTCCCACGGCACACCTGATGATGGCTCACGGCACACTAGTGTGCCACGGCACACTGGTTGGGAAACACTGGTCTACCCTTTTCTTTCTTGGAGCTCAGGATGTGAAAAGTTTTAACTTTAATCTCTGCAGGGGATTGTGAACCCAGCTTTGACTCACTTGCGCATAGCATGCTTTAAAACACTTTTTAATGGGGACCTAAAACAACTTGCCCTTTTTTAAAGGCAGCCCATTCGAAGCCGGCTGAGTAGCATATGGTTGTTCGGAAAGGAGGTTTCCTTTTTATATATAGCCTGTTCCCAGCAGAGGCATTTATTCAGGAAACAAATGCTTCTGGTTAGCTTCTGTATGGATTTGGTCCAGCTCGAAACCACTGCCACGAGTAGAATTCATTTGGCGGCAAAGGAAATGAAAACAAATGCTTCTTGACATGGGGCACTTCCGCCCGCAGGCCGCTGGGAGAGGTTTTCCTCCTCGCGTCTTCTTTTTCTCTTTCCGAGCCCCCTCCTCTTTTAAATAACGATTGCATTGCTCGAAGTTCTGAGTTGGCAGCCCAAGGCGGTGTCAATATTGAAACAATTTAATTCTTGGACGACACAGTGGGATTCCTAACATAGATCCACATACATAAAATGTATTTATTTCCGAAAAGGTTATATAAAAGAATCCGCCTGGACGCTTCTGTCATGCAAAGGTCAGGAAATGAGTTTCATAACTTGTGTGTTTCTACTTTTTCCCTCTCTCCTCCTTTTAAATAGCAAACCAATGGAGGAGTTGGGGCCCGGCTCTGCTCGCGGGCTTCCACATTTGGAAAGCATTTGTGCAAAATGAGGGCAGGCCGTTCTTAGAATCAAAGAATCCTATTTATTTTTATTTACTTTATTTATATTCCCCTCTTCTCACCCCAAAGGGGACTCAGAGCGGAACACAGCATATATACGGCAAACATTCAATGCTGGGACAAGAATTCATATACTAGGCCTGTACAATCTGGTTCTAAAGTACTTACAAAACTAAAGTTCTGGGGGTGAACACTAGGTGGCGCTGGTGCTTTGCCTCTACAGTCTTTCTAAAGTTCTGGTGGTGAAAACTAGGTGGCGCTGGTGCTTTGCCTCTACAGTGTTGCTAAAGTTCTGGTGGTGAACACTAGGTGGCGCTGGTGCTTTGCCTCTACAGTGTTGCTAAAGTTCTGGTGGTGAACACTAGGTGGCGCTGGTGCTTTGCCTCTACAGTGTTGCTAAAGTTCTGGTGGTGAAAACTAGGTGGCGCTGGTGCTTTGCCTCTACAGTGTTGCTAAAGTTCTGGTGGTAAAAACTAGGTGGCACTGGCGCTTTGCTTCTACAGTGTTGCTAAAGTTCTGGGGGTGAACACTAGGTGGCGCTGGTGCTTTGCCTCTACAGTGTTGCTAAAGTTCTGGTGGTGAAAACTAGGTGGCGCTGGCGCTTTGCTTCTACAGTGTTGCTAAAGGGTGTGTGGCTAGAGGGCGTGTGGAAGCGACTCCGTGACGGAGCTTCGAGATCAGCTTATAAGCTATTTAAAGATACTTATGAGCATGCTATCAGAGAAGCCAAAAAAAGTCCATTATACTTCCCTGATAGAGTCTGCCAGCTCACGCCCAGCACAATTATTCAGCGAGTGAGGAGGGGTGAGGAAGTCTCCGAGGGCTCCCCATTAGTTTGTGGAGTCCATCAGGGGGCCATCTATATGCAGTCGCTTGCACAGCTGGTACGGAGTTTTGGGCTTGAGTGTCACCAGTATGCTGATGACACTCAGCTCATTCTGAGGATGGAGGGCAGGCCTGGATCCGTCCCTGATAATTTCCAACGCTGCCTCGAAGCCGTTACTGGATGGCTGCAAGCCAGTAGGTTGAGTGTGAATCCGGCGAAGACGGAGATCTTGTGGCTGGGTCGTCCGGGTGGTGGGGATGTCCAGCTTCCGACCCTGGACGGTGTGGCGTTATGCCCATCGCCTTTAGTAAAGAGCTTGGGAGTCCACTTGGACTCCCAGCTGACCATGGAGACCCAGATCTCCATGGCCAGCAAGTCTGCTTTTTTCCATCTTAGACAGGCGAGGCAGCTGGCCCCCTATCTATCCCGGGACGACCTAGCCATGGTGATCCAAGCCACGGTCATCTCGAGACTAGACTACTGTAATGCGCTCTACGTTGGCCTTCCTCTGTCGGTGATCCGGAAGCTCAGGCTGGTGCAGAATTCTGCCGCCCGACTCCTGTCTGGAACACCAGCAGGATGCCATATAACACCTACCTTGCGGGATCTGCACTGGCTGCCAATCGAGCTCCGGATCACCTTCAAAGTGTTGGTTCTTACCTTTAAGGCCTTGCACGGCCTGGGGCCAGCGTATCTGAGGGACCGTCTCTCTCCATATTGTCCCATGAGATCACTGCGGTCGGAGGATACCAACCTCCTGGATGTCTGTGAAGCTCGTGAGGTTGACTGCAACCCGCAGGAGGGCGTTCTCAGTTATTGCTCCCACGTTGTGGAACGCCCTCCCTGCGGAAACGCGCGCCATTCAGGACTTGCTTCCCTTCAGACGGGCGTGCAAGACCCACCTTTTCCAGCTAGCTTTTGGCCTGTAGGTCTTGCCTGCGCACAGCCCGCTGTGTCACTTGTAGCGTTATATTTTACACACATGGTGTTAGTTTTATTGTGTTATGTTGTATTTTAAATGCCGTGTTTTTAACTGCTGCTATGTTTTTATTATGTTTTACCCGGCGCTTGTGAGCCGCCCCGAGCCCTCCGGGAGTGGCGGCATAAAAGCCCAATAAATAAATAAATAAATAAATAAATAAATAAATAAATAAATAAATAAATAAATAAGATTCTTCGGTCCCTAATGACGGTTCCATCGGTCTCAAATGGTATTGATTTGGCCCCATCGCTGAGGTTTTCCAGAGCTACTTTGCAGACAAGATCTCGCTACTCCGCCAGGACCTCCCGGCCACATTTGATACAGTGAATGAACTCGAGACTCCGCCACCAATCGGGGGGCCCACCTTCAACCGTTTCCACCTGGTGGACGTAGAGGCTGTTGATAAGATCATAGCTGCAGCTAGACCAACTACTTGCTCCCTCGACCCATGCCCCTCCTGGCTAATTAGATCTTGCTGGGAGAGATTACGAGGCCCTCTGATGAACATAGTCAGTTGCTCCCTTGAGCAAGGGACTTTCCCAGGGGGATTGAAAGAGGCGATGGTGAGTCTTGAGCAAGGGCTCCCAGGGGACTGAAAAGAAGTCCGCTACTTAGACCGATCGGCTCCCTCCAATTATCGCTCGGTTTCGAACCTATCGTTTCTGGGCAAGATAATTGAGAGGGCAGTAGCGGGACAGCTGCAGCAGTTCTTAGATGACACAGCCGGCCTAGACCCTTTCTAGTCCGGCTTCCATTCGGGACATGGGACGGAGACTGTGCTGGTCTCCATCACAGACCAGTTGCGCTGCCAATGGGACCAAGGAGGATCAGCACTGCTCGTGTTATTAGATCTCACGGCAGCCTTTGATACTGTAGATCACGCCTTGTTGATCCACCGCTTAACCGTCGCGGGGGTAAGGGGGACGGCCCTTAAATGGGTCTCTTCCTTCCTTCGGGACCGGGGACAGCGGGTGGCGAGGGGGGAGGTCATCTCTGGGAGTCTCCCATTAAATTGTGGGTTCCCCCAGGGAGCGATCCTCTCCCCTCTATTATTTAACATCTACATGCGTCCCTTGGCCCAGTTGGTGCGCAGCTTTGGCCTGGAGTGTCACCAGTACGCTGATGACACCCAGCTAGTGCTGAGGATGGAAGGCCGGCCGGACTCCGTACCCAATTCTTTCCAACAATGCCTTGTGGCTGTGACTGGGTGGCTACGCTCCAGCCGGTTGAAGGTGAATCCCTCAAAGATGGAGATCTTGTGGCTGGGTCGTCCGGGTGGAGGAGAGTGCCAGTTGCCTATGCTGGATGGCGAGGCCTTATGCCTGTCATCACTAGTAAAAAGCTTAGGGGTCCAATTGGATCCATTGCTGTCCATGGAGACCTAGGTTTGCACGGTCACCAAAATTGCATTTTTCCACCTGCCTCAAGCGAGGCGACTGGCGCCCTACCTCTCCGTGAATGACCTGGCCACGGTGACCCAGGAGACGGTCATCTTGAGACTGGATTACTGTAACGCCCTGTACATCGGCCTACCCTTGGGGTTGATTCGGAAGCTCAAGTTAGTGCAGAATGTTTTCTCGCTGGGGCTCCGGCGAGATGCCATATTACACCAATATTGCGACAACTGCACTGGCTGCCTATTGAGCACCGGATCTCCTTCAAGGTATTGGTACTAACCTTTATTTATTTATTTATTTATTTATAAATTCGATTTGGTAGACCGCTCTCTCTGGAGCCCAGAGCGGTTTACAACATAAAATCAATAAAAACATCAAAACAGATAAAAGACGTATACCCAAAAGCCCCACTCCCCACAATAACCCCGGCAAGCAGCAATATGCAGAAGCAATACATGGCAGGACGGTATGTTGGCAGCTGGTAAATAGGAGGCATCAGTTGGGACCAAATGCCTGCCTATATAACCAAGTCTTCACAGACTTGCGGAAGGCCAACAAGCCCCGTAGTGCTCGTATCTCCTCTGGCAGAGAATTCCAGAGGGTCGGAGCGGCCACTGTAAATGCTCTCTGCCGGGTGCTCGACAGCCTACAGATCTTAATACTAGGGACCTCTAGTAGATTAAGCCCCTCTGAACGCAGTGATCTTCTGGGTTTGTATGGGGTAAGACGCTCCCTCAGGTACACTGGCCCCAAACCATGTAAGGCCTTGAAAGTTAGAACTAACACCTTGAAGGAGACCCGGAATTCAATGGGAAGCCAGTGCAGTGCACGCAGGAGTGGGGTCACATGCGCAGATCTTGGGGCTCCCGACAGCAGGCGCGCTGCTGCGTTCTCCACCAGCTTAAGTTTCCGTATCGCCGACAAGGGTAGGCCAATGTACAGCGCATTACAGTAATCGAGCCTCGAGATGACCGTGGCTTGGATCACCGTGGCCAGGTCGCAGCGGGAGAGGTAGGGAGCCGGACGTTTCGCCTGCCGTAGATGGTAGAACGCTGTCTTGCAAGCGCAGGCAATCTGCGCTTCCATCGACAGTTGGGTGTCCAGCTGGACCCCAAGGCTCTTAACTAGGGGCTGTGGGCGAAGTGCCACACCATCAAACGTCGGCAACTGGGTCTCTACCCCCCCCGGGCGGCCCAGCCACGAGATCTCCGTCTTCGCCGGGTTCACCCTCAACTTACTGGCTCGCAGCCATCCAGTTACGGCTTCTAGGCAGAGATGGAAATTATCGGGTACAGATTCCACCCCGGGGTCCATCCTCAGAATGAGCTGGGTGTCATCAGCGTACTGATGGCACTCCAGCCCAAAACTCCGTACCAATTGGGCGAGTGGTCGCATGTAGATGTTAAATAACAGCGGGGAGAGAATGGCCCCCTGAGGGACCCCGCAAAGAAGAGGGGAGCCCTCTGAGACCACCCCTCCCCACTTCACTCGCTGCAGGCCGTTTTGGAGGAAGGAGGACAGCCAGTTGAGGGTCGTCCCCCTCACCCCCGCCACCGCCAGGCGGTGTGTCAAAAGTTGGTAATCGACAGTATCAAACGCTGCCGTGAGGTCCAATAACACGAGCAGCGCCGATCCTTGCATGGTCTTGGGCCAGTGTACCTAAGGGACCGCTTCTCCCCATATTGTCCCCAGAGATCCTTACGCTCCGGTGAACAAAATCTCCTTAATGTCCCCTCCATCCGTCAATATCATATTTTCTCAACAAGGCATAAGGCATTCTCGGTGGTGGCACCAACGTTGTGGAATGTCCTACCTGAGGAAGTCAGAGGAATCGGAGAACTGTCTTCTTTTCGTCAAGCCTGCAAGACGGTTCTTTTTCACTTGGCTTTCCCAGTCGAGTAATTGCTTTGCTTATTGCCTAGTCTAGCATAGGAATATTTTAGTATTGTAACAATTTTAGATTAGTTGGTGTCTAGTTGCTTGTTCTTATCCTGTATGTTTTATATTGTTTTATATTGCTTGCTTACACTGCTGTAAACCGCTCCAAGCTTTCTAGAGGGAGCAGTCTAGAAGCCGAAACAATAAATAAATAAATAAAAGTTCTGGTGGTAAAAACTAGGTGGCGCTGGTGCTTTGCCTCTACAGTGTTGCTAAAGTTCTGGTGGTAAAAACTAGGTGGCGCTGGTGCTATGCCTCTACAGTGTTGCTAAAGTTCTGGTGGTAAAAACTAGGTGGCGCTGGTGCTTTGCCTCTACAGTGTTGCTAAAGTTCTGGTGGTGAAAACTAGGTGGCGCTGGTGCTTTGCTTCTACAGTTTTGCTAAAGTTCTGGTGGTGAACACTAGGTGGCGCTGGTGCTTTGCCTCTACAGTGTTGCTAAAGTTCTGGTGGTAAAAACTAGGTGGCACTGGTGCTTTGCCTCTACAGTGTTGCTAAAGTTCTGGTGGTAAAAACTAGGTGGCGCTGGTGCTTTGCCTCTACAGTGTTGCTAAAGTTCTGGTGGTGAAAACTAGGTGGCGCTGGTGCTTTGCTTCTACAGTGTTGCTAAAGTTCTGGTGGTGAACACTAGGTGGCGCTGGTGCTTTGCTTCTACAGTGTTGCTAAAGTTCTGGTGGCGAACACTAGGTGGCACTGGTGCTTTGCCTCTACAGTGTTGCTAAAGTTCTGGTGGTAAAAACTAGGTGGCACTGGTGCTTTGCCTCTACAGTGTTGCTAAAGTTCTGGTGGTAAAAACTAGGTGGCGCTGGTGCTTTGCCTCTACAGTGTTGCTAAAGTTCTGGTGGTGAAAACTAGGTGGCGCTGGTGCTTTGCTTCTACAGTTTTGCTAAAGTTCTGGTGGTGAACACTAGGTGGCGCTGGTGTTTTGCTTCTACAGGCATGCAGGTGGCTCAATATCTTTTGCCCAAAAACGGGCAACAGCAACAGCATTGTCTGTAGCCTCCATTGTCTGTGTATATGAGGCAGGGCACAGAGGACAAGCATACAGGTGCGGAGTTGTCTGTTCTGCTCCACAGTTACACAAGGTGTGGGGTTCTTTTATGTGGTGTTATTTTGCCAGGATGGGTACATACCGAATGGGTCTTGAAGAGAAACGACAACGCAGAAAGAACCGCAACTTGGAAACAACATCACCCAAGGAGACTTTCTGCTGTGCTTTCTGCAACCGAACTTGCCTATCTCAGATTGGCCTTTTTAGTCATCAAAGCGCTTGTAAAAAGCGTGGGATGAGTCCTTCCTAAGAATCTTTGTTCGCGAAGTAATGCCGAGAGAGATGTACACAGGCACTTTTGGATTATTCTCACAGCAGATCATCTCATTTTTCTGCCCTAATTGAAGTTCTGTACTAGTTTTCGTGCGCAGTCACAGTGGGTTTCCAGGGCTGAGCAGGGATTCGAACCCTGGTTTCCTACAATCCTCGTCAAACCGCTCCACCACCCTGGTTCTTAAAACTCCTGCTTCGCTCTCAACAGCTGTTTTGTGTGCTTCCCCCCTTTTTTCTCTGTGCTAATTTTGCTGCGAGGTTCTCTCTGAGCAGACTGTTTCTCTCAGGCTCGTAAAACGTTGCATAAGAACAAAATGAAATTATTAAAAAAAGAATAAAAGCAGGAGGGCAGGGGGGAGTTGTATCTACAAGCTGCCAGCGCAACGCTATCTGACACCTAATCTGTGTCGGGGTGACGCTACACGTCGGAGGCACTTTACATTTGCCACATCTAAGGACCCCTGTGTAGAGCTGCTGCTGCCACACAAATTGTCTTTGAAAGGATTCTCGTTTGCGGTGTATGTTTATATGTGTGTGTCTATGTATGTATACATGCATATTTCTCTTGCCTTTCGTGAAACAGATAGGATTTTATTTACTTATTTATTCAATTTTATATACCGCTCCTCCCTGCAGGCTCGGGGCGGTTTACAACAATCAGTTAAAATACATGTAAAACACATAAAATACATAAAATACATATAACCAATCAATGGGGCATGGTCAGAGCCAGAGGGCTTAGTTAAAAGCCAGCTTAAACAGAGTCATTGTCGCACCTCAGACCGTGATACACGCTACAAGACTGTAGGTCATACAGGTTATTTATCAATAATCCAAAATCATAAGACCCTTAAAGGGTTAATGTACAATTAATCTTAGTACATATATTCAAACCAAAATTGGTATAGGTGAAGCTTGCAACATGGTTTTAACATAAACACAGTGGAAAAACAGCTTTGGAGTCATACAGGTGTGGGGAATGGACTGGGGAGGGGATACAATGTAACATAAATATGAGCACAATAGGCAATGTCAACTTATGATGCCACTTTCCCCATACACAAGTTAATGGAGTATTAATTCAGTCCCAAAGCTGGAGTCCATAATATATCCGTGTGGTTGCAAAAAGTTCAAGGCACATTAACGGCTTAGAACGCTGGAAGGGCCGCAATGGTCGATCTGCGAGGCCCGATCCATTTCGCCATGTAGGCTTTCTCAAGTGGCAACATAAAAAGGCATAATGCGCAGCGTCACAGGAACGGGAAACATATACTGTAATAAACAATAGTAGAAATACATAAGAGTCTGCACTCTGCACATGTAGCTGGTCGGCTAAGTATACAATCATGGTTTTTTGGAAAAAACATACCATCCGGTGGAGGAAAGATTCATATACACCGTGCTCCTGCGGACCTCAAGGGTGGCCCTGGCTGGTTTAAATCATGTTTTTGGCAGTGCACGTCTCACGCTAGGAGGACGTTGAGGGGGAGGGGCTTGTTTAACCCACCCGGAAACTCGCTCTGGAGGGTGACGATCCACCAAGTTTCTCTCTTTAATAGTACTGTTTGTGGATCACTATGGATGGGGATCTTCACCTTTTCCACTCCTGCGAACTTGAAAGATTCAGGGCTGTGTTGATGCGTGACGAAATGTTTGTATAGAATGGTGTTGTCGTATTTTTGGCGAATCCGCGAACGGTGTTCCGAGATCCTTGTGCGTAGGGGGCGTGTCGACTGGCCGACGTAAAGAAGGCCACACCCACACGTGATGACGTACACACATCCCTCCGAATTGCAATTAGTAAAATCAAACGTGGTACTTGAGGCAAACGGCAACGGCAATCAGTATGTACCTGAGTCCGAACCGCTCCGGCGGTCGGCTTGAGCTTGGAGACTTGAACATGAGACTTGATCAAGCTGAACATAGCTTCAGGTCTGACTAGAATCCCCTGGGCACAAACTAATAAGGGAAATTAACTCCTGGTTGCCCAGCGAACCCCCTTCCTCCAATCTCTCCTAGAAGATCTAATGCTGGCCCTCCTGTCAAATTCCAGCTCGTTAGCAAGCCCAGGTGCATTGCTATCAGAGTGAGAAGCAGGAAACTCCCTTTCTCCGAAATGCTCATCTGGAAAGGGAGTAGAAACTCCCTCTTGGGAACCAAGGCCGCCGGGCCTCTCATAGTCTGATTCAGAATCAGCTTCTATGGAATCCTCAGTAAACTCATCTGCAGTCCTATATCCCTCTAGCCATTCATCATCCCATTGCAAACTCTCATTTGGAGGCCCATACCCATCTGGCCATTCATCATCTCCAAGCTGACCCTGATCAGCTGGGACCCCCGGTGCCTGACTCTGACCACTGGGCTGACTAGGCTGGAACACCACAGTCGTTTTGCATGCCCTCCGGAAAGGAGCTAGCTCCGTGATGGCGCGAACGTCGTCCGGCAACGCGTTCCATAGCGTCGGGGCCACTGCGGAGAAGGCTCGCTGTCTAGTCACAGAAAGATGGCAGGAGCGGACTGATGGAACTGTCAGGAGATTTTGTTCTTCTGAACGTAGTGGTCTCGGGGGAACATACGGGGTGAGACGGTCCCTCAGGTACGCTGGCCCTAGACCATACAAGGCCTTGAAGGTCAATACCAGCACCTTGAATACAATCCGGTACTCTATTGGCAGCCAGTACAATTGCTGCAAGATAGGAGTGATATGCTCTCTTGCCGGTGCTCCCACCAACAATCGAGCAGCAGTGTTTTGCACTAGCTGGAGCTTCCGGATTGTAGACAAGGGAAGGCCAATGTAGAGGGCGTTACAGTAATCTAGCCTCGAGATGACCGTCGCCTGGATTACCGTAGCCAGGTCATCCCTGGATAGGTAAGGAGCCAGCCGTCTAGCCTGTCGAAGATGGTGGAATGCTATCCTGCTAACCATGGAGACCTGGGTCTCCATGGATAGCAGTGGGTCCAACTGGACCCCCAGACTTTTTACCAAGGGTGACGGGCTTAGTTGCTCGCCATCCAGGGTAAGGCAACCGGCACTCACCCATCCCAGGGCGACCCAACCACAGGATCTCCGTCTTCGATGGATTCACCTTCAGTCGGCTGGAACGCAGCCATCCAGTCATGGCTTCAAGGTATTGATGGAAACAATTGGGTAGGGCATCCGGCCTGCCATCCATTCTCAGCACCAGCTGGGTGTCATCAGTGTACTCATGAACCAGCTGGGCCAGCGGACACATATAGATGTTAAACAATAAAGGGGAGAGGATAGCTTCCTGGGGGACCCCACAACTTAAAGGGAGTCTCCCTCCCCTCTCCACACGTTGTCCCCGATCTTGGAGGAAGGAGGTCACCCATTTAAGGGCAATCCTCCTAACTCCCATCACAGCTAAAAGGTGGGTCAATAGTGCATGGTCTACTGTGTCAAACGCTGCAGTGAGATCTAACAACACGAGCCGGGCTGACCCGCTCTTGTGGGCTCTTGTGGCTTCAGTTACACAAGGGAAAACCAAAGGACGGGGATGGAGGGAATGAGTTATAATCAGGGCCGGACTAAGGTAATTTAAAATGGTAAGCGAACCTTATTTTGGCGTCCCCTTGCTCCAATAAAAATAAAGTAAAATAATAAAACTAATAATAGTAATAAAATAATGGAAATTTAATAATACCTGTAAAAATGGAGTAAAATAATGGAAATGTAATAAAAACAGTAATAATAGAGTAAAATAATGGATAATAATATTAAATAGAGTAAAATAATGGAAATTTAATAATAACAGTATAAATAGAGTGAAATAATGGAAATGTAATAAAAACAGTAATAACAGAGTAAAATAATGGATAGTAATAATAATAAATAGAGTGAAATAATAAATAACCTTGACTCAAGTATAAGCCGAGGGGAGTTTTTCAGCCTAAAAAAAGGTCTGAAAAACTAGGCTTATACTAGAGTATATACAGTATTGATTCTTATCCAGATGCTTTCAAGCTGGTTTCCCGGATTGCTGTCTTGCATCTCTTCTGCAGCGTAACAGTTTTTGACATATAAGGCTACTCCGCCTCCTGTCCTTCTTGACCATTTCAGATTTAGCAGCCAGTGTAGATATGGCTTCTTCAGATTTCTTGACTGCATTTTCTATTTTGATTAATGATTGATCCTAGGTAGACACAAAGGTATACTTAGACATTACTGCAGGAAAGGTGTAAACACCTATGAGGGTTCACATCTGCCATTGCAATTCTTTGGCGAGGGGTCTTTTGGGATGCAGAAGTTTCATGCTCACGTCTTCCAGCATCTGTGAGTCAAATTAAGTTTGCCTGTTCAACTCTTTTTACCGCTACCGCACTTAGAAGTTGTTAACAAGATATAGAAACACATTAACGATAACATTCCTTGTCACAACATTCACGGCTGTTACAAAACTGAACAATTGAATCAAACTAATAGAATTACGGAACAGTCTTGTCGGTAATAAATACAACAATGCCCAATTCCTAACAGCAATTCGTTTTGAGAGGGTAAACAGCCACACTCTAACGACAGCATTACATTTACAGTTCATTTACCCAAAAATACTTTCACATAAGAGGAGGTCCATTTGGCCTCCAGCCTAATAGTTTTTCCCTTCGCTAAAGGGATTTGTGAAGGCGTAGAAAGTCCACCAGCAATTGTGTTGTTTTAAGCGGGGGCCGGCAACTAATTTTTAACTGGAGCTATATTTAGACCCACAAGGGCTGAAGGACAAACACTATTAGCTCTCTGGCCATGCTGAATTGCTCCACTGTGGCTTGAAATTTGGGCAGAGGGACCCTTGGACTCTTCCTGGTTAGTGTGATTTGGTGTCTGCTTCTCTCTTGCTTCATTTGCATGTGCTGTAGAGCAGTGCTTTCAGGCTCTCTGATGTCTGTGTCCATTCGAAACCATTTTTGAATTGTGGCAACCATAAAGCAACCCTATCATGTTTTTTTAAGGCTGACCAAGTGTGTCTAGAGCAGGCCTGGGCAAACTTCGGCCCTCCAGGTTTTTTGGACTTCAACTCCCACAATTCCTAACAGCCTACCGGCTGTTAGGATTTGTGGAAGTCCAAAACACCTGGAGGGCCGGAGTTTGCCCAGGCCTGCTCTAGAGTCATTGGGTTTCCAGCGCTGAGCAAGGATTCCAATCGTCTATATAAATTAAAATGTAATGTTTGTTTGTGGGATTGACATAATTCAAAAACCACAGAACGAATGGACATGAAATTTGGACACTATACCCCTAGCATCCCAACAAGTGACCATCACTCATACAACTCCCCAAAAAGGTCTTAAAACCCCCCAAAATCTAAATGATGAAAAAATAAATGACGATACAGAAAAAAGGGAAGGACGAGGAGAAAGAGAGAGAGAGAGAGAGAGAAGGAAGCATGGAAGCAAAGGAGAGGTAGAGAAGGAAGAAAGGAGAGAAAAAAGAAGGAAAAGAAAAGGGAGGATGTAGAGAAGGAAGGAGAGAATGAAATAAAATAAGGGAAGGGAGGAAAGACGGAATGAAGGAAGGAGGGAAAGGAGAGAAAGAGGGAGAGAAGGAAAGAAGAAAGGAAGCAAAAAGCAAAGGAAGGAAAGAGGTAGATAAGGAAGAAAGGAGAGAAAGAGGGAGGGAAGGAAAGAGAGAAGGAAGGATGGAAGCAAAAAGCGAAGGAAGGAAAGAGGTAGAGAAGGAAGAAAGGAGAGAAAGTAGAAAGAAAAGAAAGGAGGGAAGGAAAGAGGTAGAGAGGGAAGGAAGGGAAGGGAAGGAAGGAGGGAGAGAGAGGGAGGGAAAGAAGGAGAGAAGGAGGGAGGGAAGGAAAGAGAGAAGGAAGGATGGAAGCAAAAAGCAAAGGAAGGAAAGAGGTAGAGAAGGAAGAAAGGAGAGAAAGTAGAAAGAAAAGAAAAGGAGGGAAGGAAAGAGGTAGAGAGGGAAGGAAGGAAAGGAGAAAGGAGAAAGAAAGAAAAGGGAAAGAAGGAGAGAAGAAGGAAGGAAGGAAAAGAGAAGGAAGGGAGGGAAAGGAGGGAAGGAAAGAAGGAGAGAAGGAAGGAAGGAGAAGGATGGAAGCAAAAAGAGAAGGAAGGAAAGGTAGAGAAGGAAGAAAGGAGAGAAAGTAGAAAGAAAAGAAAAAGGGGAAAGAAAGAGGTAGGGAAGGAAGGAAGGAAAATAAAGAGAAGGACAAGAAAAGGGAAGGAAGGGAAAGAAGGAAGAAGAGAAGGAAAAAAATAAGAGAAGGAAGGAAAGATGGAGTGATGGAAGCAAAAAGAGAAGGAAGGAAAGAGGTAGAGAAGGAAGAAAAGAAAGAAGGAAGGAAAAGAAAATGGGAAGGAAGGAGAGAAATAGAGAAGGAAGGAAGGAGAAATAAAAGAAGGACAAGAAAAGGGGAAGGAAGGTGTAGAGAAGGAAGAAGAGAAGGAAAAAATAAGAGAAGGAAGGAAAGATGGAGTGATGGAAGGAGGGAAAGGAGAGAAAGAGGGAGGGAAGGAAAGAGAGAAAAATGGATGGAAGCAAAAAGCGAAGGAAGGAAAGAGGTAGAGAAGGAAGAAAGGAAAGAAAGTAGAAAAAAAAGAAAAAGGGAAGGAAAGGTAGAGAAGGAAGGAAGGAAAGGAGAAAAGGGAAGGAAGGAGGGAGGAAAAGAAGGAGAAAAAGAGGGAGGGAAGGAAAGAGAAGGAAGGATGGAAGCAAAAAGTGAAGGAAGGAAAGAGGTAGAGAAGGAAGAAAAGAAAGAAGGAAAAGAAAATGGGACGGAAGGAGAGAAATAGAGAAGGAAGGAAGGAGAAATAAAAGGACAAGAATAGGGGAAGGAAGATGTAGAGAAGGAAGGAGAGAAGGAAAAAATAAGAGAAGGAAGGAAAGATGGAGTGATGGAAGGAGGGAAAGGAGAGAAAAAGGAGGGAAGGAAAGAGAGAAGGAAGGATGCAAAAAGCAAAGGAAGGAAAGAGGTAGAGAAGGAAGAAAGGAGAGAAAGCGAAGGAAGGAAGGAGTGAAGGATGGCTCCCAGACTGGCAGTCAAATCCCGAAGCAATCACAAGTGTGTGTAAGTGCGCATGGCATCAGTCCTTGATTCCTGGAGGCTGAGCTACTCTCTATTGCCAATTCAAAACAGGAAGACAGCCTAGTTGGCACCACCAGCTGACGGTGTTCATAAAGTTTGGGCTATGATCCCCCCAAACCAGGGAACTCATCAGGTGTCCTTAGGCCAGGGGTGGGGAAGTCCCGGTGAGAGGGTCTGTCTTTAGCTGAGGTTGACATCTAAATGTTCGTGCAGGAAGGGTGATAGAATTCAAAATGGAATTGAAAGAAAAAGAAGAATTGGGAAAAAGAAAAAGAAGAATGGAGTCTGGAATAGGAGCCAGCTCTCTCGACATCGGGTTGTTGTAGGTTTTTCGGGCTATATGGCCATGTTCTAGAAGCATTCTCTCCAGACATTTCACCTGCATCTATGGCAGGCGTCTTCAGAGGTTGTGAGGTCTCTTGACATCTTTTCCCGACCAAGTTATTTTGGGATTAAAAGTGTGAAGTAAACAAGGTCACTTGGAGAGTTTGCAGGGTCACTCTACGTGACTTTGTGTTCCTCTCCCAACTTTGCATTACTTCCCCTCCTTCCCCGCTGGATTTGATGGCAGATGGTGCTGGTGGAAAACACAAGGTAGTTGAGAGGGCAGCAATGGAGCAGTTGCAGTCCTTCTTAGATGATGCAACATGGCTAGACCCCTTCCAGTCCGGCCCGCTCGGGGCACGGGACGGAGACGGTTCTGGTCTCCATCACAGACCAACTCCGGGTCTGCGCTGCTCGTGTTATTGGACCTCACGGCAGCGTTTGACACGGTCGACCACAATCTATTGATCCACCGCCTGGCCGTGGCTGGAGTCAGGGGGACAGCCCTTAAATCGCGGTCCTCATTCCTCCACCAGCGGTCTCAGCGTGTGAGGAGGGGCGAGGTGGTCTCCAAGGGCTCCCCACTACTCGGTGGGGTCCCCCAGGGGGCCATTCTCTCCCCTCTGTTATTTAACATCTACATGCAGCCGCTTGCACAGCTGGTGCGGAGTTATGGGCTGGAGTGTCACCAGTACGCTGACGACACCCAGCTCATTCTGAGGATGGAGGGCAGGGCGGGATCCGTCCCCGATAATTTCCAACACTGCCTCGAAGCCGTTACTGGATGGCTGCGAGCCAGTAGGTTGGGGGTGAATCCGGCGAAGACGGAGATCTTGTGGCTGGGTCGCCCGGGTGATGTTAATGTCCAGCTTCCGAGCCTGACGGTGCGGTGTTATGCCCATCGCCTTCCGTAAAGAGCCTGGGGTCCATTTGACTCCCAGCTGACCATGGAGGCCCAGGTCCCTGCGGTCAGCAAGATCGCTTTCATCTGCGACAGGCAAGGAGGCTGGCCCCCTATCTCTCCCGGAACGATCTGGCCACGGTGATCCAAGCCACAGTCATCTCAAGGCTGGATTACTGCAACGCGCTCTACGTTGGCCTTCCTCTGTCGGTGACCCGGAAGCTCAGGCTAGTGCAGAACACTGCCGCCCGGCTCCTGTCTGGCACGCCAGCTGGCGCCACATAACACCTGTTTTGCAGGATCTGCACTGGCTGCCAATTGAGCACCGGATCACCTTCAAAGTGTTGGTCCTCACCTTTAAGGCCTTACACGGCCTGGGGCCAGCGTATCTGAGGGACCGTCTCACCCCATATTGCCCTCCGAGATCACTTCGGTCTGAGGACTCCAATCTCCTGGAGATACCTTCAGCTAAACTCGCAAGGCTGACTGCTACCGGAGGGCGTTCTCTGTCATAGCACCTACGCTGTGGAACGCCTCCCGGCCGGAACTCGGGCTATGAAGGACTTGCTCCCGTTTAGACGGGCCTGTAAAACATACCTGTTTAAGCAGGCCTTGGGTGAGTAAGTCCTGCCCATGCCCCGCCATCTATGCGTTCTTCTGAGGATGATGTGCTGTTCATTGTGTTAACTGTGTTATTAATTACTATACTGCTGTTGTTTTTAATTGTTTTTAACTGCTTATTGCCTGTATTTTACTGTGCCCTTCGGCTCCTGTAAGCCGCCGCGAGCCTCAGGGAGTCGGCGGCATAGAAGCCCGAATAATAAAATAAATAAATAAATAAACAGTCTACACTGTGTTGCCCAAAGGAACCATTACAGCAAAGGTGCCTACAATGGTCCACCCTGGCCTCACATCGGGAAGCATGGAGACGCACTATCCACAATGCTGCGGCCTCTTTCGAGAAGACACGCCAAATAGGTCTCGAAGAGAAACGGCAACGCAGAAAGAACCGCAACTTGGAAACAACATCACCAAAGGAGACTTTCTGCTGTGCTTTCTGCAACCGGACTTGCCTATCTCAGATTGGCCTTTTTAGTCATCAACGTGCTTGTAAAAAGCGTGGGATGAGTCCTTCCTGAATCTTCGTTCGCGAAGTAATGCCGAGAGAGCTAATGCCACGACCCCTGAATATTTATTTATTTATTTATTTATTTATTTATTTATTTACAGTATTTATATTCTCTCCTCACCCCGTAGGGGACTCAAGGTGGATTACAGTGCACATATACATGGCAAACATTCAATGTAAATATCCAATATGCAGGATGTATTTTCATTCACTGGACCAAATTTGACACAAATACCTGATATGCCGAAACTTGAATACTGGTGGGGGTTGAGGGGGTTGATTTTATCATTTGGGAGTGGCTGGGATTTATAGTTCACCAATAATCAAAAAGCATTCTGAAAGTCCACCAATGATGGAATTGAGCTAAACTTGGCACACAGAACTCCCACAAGCAACAGAAGGGTTTGGTGGGCATTGGCCTTGAGTTTGGGAGTTATAGTTCACCTACACCCAGAGAGCACTGTAGACTCAAATAATGATGGATCTGGACCAAACTTGGCACAAATACTCAATATGCCTCAATGTGAACACTGTTGGAATTTGGGGGAAATAGACCTTGATATTTGGGAGTTGCTGGGATTTATAGTTCACCTACAATCAAAGAACCTCGCCAACGATAGGATTGGGCCAAACTTCCCACACAGAACCCCCATGACCAACACAAAATTCTGTGTTTTCTGATGGTCTTTGGCGACCCCTCTGGCACCCCCTCACAACCCTCCCCCCCAGGAGTCATGACCTCCAGGTTGGGAAACGCTGTACTAGCAGGACAGGAGTGTAACAGTATGGTATTGTCAAGTTTCTATAATTCCCTACCTTTTTTTGACCAGGGACCACTTTGATTTTGTTGTTGTTAGCAGGGACCATAAGGTTCAAGAAGCATATTGTGTTTTTGGTGACCCCTGTGACACCCCCTCATGACACCCCCAGGGGTCCCGACCCCCATGTTGAGAAACACTGCATTATAGGAAGAAGAAAAGAATACAGTGTGTTGTAGGAGTTGTGATAACTGCAATTGCATAGCAATGATGATCGGTTCAGAAGTTCAGATGAAGGCTGTGTGCCCATCCCAAAGCTAGGAGTTGGATAAAATTGTATTTATCTGGCACCCATAGGTTGCCAGTTGGCCATCTTGAGTGTGAGGCACGGCTCCATCCCAGGCTAGGTGTGAAATACATATTACCGCCCAGTTCCGAACCTTCCGTTCCTGGGCAAGGTGATTGAGAGGGGGGTGGCGGGGCAACTGCAGCCGTTCCTTGAGGACACAGCCGGCTTAGATCCCTTCCAGTCCGGCTTCTGCTCGGGGCACGGGACGGAGACTGTGTTGGTCGCCATTTCAGATCAGCTTCGATGGCAACTGGACAAGGACGGTTCAGCGCTGCTTGTGTTATTGGACCTCACAGCAGCTTTTGACATGGTCGATCACAATCTTTTGGCCCACCGCCTTGCCGTTGCTGGAGTCAGGGGAACGGCCCTGAAATGGCTGTTGTCCTTTCTCCACAACCGGGGACAGGGAGTGGAAAGGGGCGGTTGGGTTTCCGAGAGGGCTCCCCTTACCTGTGGGGTCCCTCAAGGTGCCATTCTATCCCCATTATTATTTAACATCTATATGCGACCACTTGCTGGTCCGGTCCGAAGCTTTGGGCTGGAATGTTATCAGTACGCTGACGACACCCAGCTCGTTCTGAAGATGGAAGGCCAGCCGGACTCCGTACCCTCTTGTTTGCAACAGTGCCTTGAAGCCCTTACTGGTTGGCTGCGTGCCAGTAGATTGAGGGTGAACCCAGCAAAGACGGAGATACTGTGGCTGGGACACCCGGTGGGTGGGGAGGCCCGACGGTCTAGCTTGGATGGTGAGGCATTATGCCCGACATCCTCAGTTAAGAACCTTGGGGTTGTCTTACACCCGTTGCTGTTGATGGAGGCCCAGGTCTCCAGCGTCAGCAAAACCACCTTTTTCCATCTGCGGCAAGCTAGGCGTCTGGACCCCTACCTATCCAGAGAGGACCTGGCCACGGTGCTCCAAGCCACGGTCATCTTGAGACTGGACTACTGTAACGCCCTTTACATTGGCTTGTCCGTGATCTGGAAACTTAAACTCGTCCAGAAGGCCGCTGCACGACTTCTCACTGGGACTCCAGTGAGATGTCACATAACACCCACCCTCCAGCAGCTCCATTGGCTTCCGGTCGAGCACCGGATCACCTTCAAGGTGATGGTGTTAACCTTCAAGGCCTTGCATGGTTTGGGGCCGCTGTATCTGAGGGACCATCTCACCCCCTACCAACCCCAGAGGTCACTTCGTTCCGAACAAATGAACCGCCTTGAAGTACCGACCTTCAAAGCAATCCGTCTCACATCGACACGGCGCAGAGCCTTTTCTGTAGTGGCGCCGTCAATATGGAACACTCTTCCAAGCGATGTATGGGCCATGCAGGACCTTCTCTCCTTCCGCAAGGCCTGCAAGACCCACCTTTTCCGGCTAGCCTTGGATTGCTGGGCCGGAAATCTTTTTTAAGCTAGTTTAATATGTT
This sequence comes from Anolis apletophallus, assembly GCA_030556195.1. Lineage (NCBI taxonomy): Eukaryota > Metazoa > Chordata > Lepidosauria > Squamata > Anolidae > Anolis > Anolis apletophallus. The sequence goes on from JARBWK010000023.1 coordinate 586,273, forward strand.
TGCTTTTACCTCTGTGTGTTTTACCTGACTGTAAGCCGCTCCGAGCCCTCGGGGAGTGGCGGCCTACAAGTCCAAATAATAAATAAATAAATATTGGGTTTTTTTCCTCCGAGTGCGTCCATCAAGGGCAAAACTCCAAATCTGCATTCTTTTAGGAAAGTATTTACTATAAATGTAAACGATTGGGGAAAGTCCTCCATCAGAATAAATTCCTCCTCCACTTCAAATGGGATCATACACCTCTCTCTCCCCTCCCCTCTCTCCCCCTCCCTCTCTCTCCCCCTCTCCCCCTCTCTCTCCCGTTCTCTCTCTCTCTCCCTCCCCCCTCTCTCCCCCTCTCCCTCCCTCTCTCCCTCCCTCTCCCTCTCCCCCTCCCCCCTCTCCCCCCTCTCTCCTGCTCTCTCCCATCCCTCTCCCCCCCCCCTTTCTCTCTCTCCCCCTCCCTCTCTCTCTCCTCTCTCTCTCCCGTTCTCTCTCTCCCGTTCTCTCTCTCCCGTTCTCTCTCCCGTTCTCTCCCCCCCTCCCTCCCTCTCTCTCTCCCTCTCTCCCTCTCTCTCCCCCCTCTCCCTCCCCCTCTCCCCCTCTCTCCTCTCTCTCTCCCCCCCTCTCTCCCCCTCTCCCTCTCTCTCTCCCCCTCTCCCTCCCTCTCTCTCTCCCTCTCCCTCCCCCTCCCTCTCTCTCCTGCTCTCTCCCTCCCTCTCTCCCCTCCCTCTCTCCCCCTCCCCCTTTCTCTCTCTCTCCCCCTCCCTCTCTCCCCCTCTCCCCCTCTCTCTCCCGTTCTCTCTCCCGTTCTCTCCCCCTCTCTCCCTCCCTCTCCCCCTCTCTCCCCCCTCTCTCCCCCCCTCTCTCCCCCCCCCTCTCTCCCTCTCTCTCCCCCTCTCTCCCTCCCTCTCTCTCCCGTTCTCTTCCCCTCTCCCTCCCCCTCTCCCCCCTCTCTCCCTCTCTCTCCCGTTCTCCGCTCCCTCCCCCTCCCTCCCCTCCCTCTCTCTCCCCCTCCCTCTCTCTCCCTCTCCCCCTCTCCCCTTCTCTCCCCCTCTCTCCCCCTCTCTCCCCCTTCCTCTCTCTCCCTCTCTCTCCCTCTCCCCCTCTCCCCTTCTCTCCCCCCTCTCCCCCCCTCCTCCCCTCTCTCCCTCTCTCTCCCCCTCCCTCCCTCTCTCCCTTTCCCTTCCCCTCCCTCCCCCTTTCTCTCTCTCCCCCTCTCTCCTCCCTCTCTCCCCTCCCTCTCTCCCCCTCTCCCTCTGTCTCTCCCCCCCCCTTATATTTTTCTATCCTTTACCACTGATGTGTATCTTCTCCCAGACACAAGGGATTGTTAATAGATTCCGAGCCTGGCAGGCTGGTTGAAAAACTGACTGCAAACAAGACAGCCTGTTCTTGAGTGCTTGACACTGCTGATCAGGGATGAGTTTCCTTCTAATGTATCTGTTGCTTTGTGTGTCTCGGCTTGGAGAGTGGCCTTGATCAAATAGGCACGTTGTTAAACTGGAATCGTTTTTCTCTCTTCACCCAGTCCTCTCCGATCCATCACTCTTTGCCTTTGCCACTCTCTTTTATGGCGCAGCCTCTGGGGGCGCCCACTTCTTTCTCTGGCCTAGTGGCTCAATTATGTCTGCTGTAAAGTGTCCCAGGATAGCACCGAAAACATGCAGAGATGTAATGAAAAAAGCCTATGAATTCAAACCATGCAACATACTAACGATGAGGGTTGGATGAAAAATAATGCTTGTTACTTGGGTTTGGATGGGAATCTATGTATATAATAAAAGTCAGTGTTTGCGGAGGTGCGGAGGAATATGTGGCAGCGTTTCGATTAGTTGCCACTGTGGTATTATTTGCATAACGCCTCTGATTGGCCAACCACCAACATCCCACCACTCCAAGGAGGCAGAGAGGGGATTGGTTGCCACTGAGGGAGAATATGCATACAGACTCTTGATTGGCCAGCCACCACCAACATTCCGACACTCTTAGGGGGCAGAGAGGGAAGGCAGCAGAGCGGGGATTGGTTGCCAATGAGGGAGAATTTGCATACGGACTCTTGATTGGCCAGCCACCACCAACATTCCGACACTCTTAGGGGGCAGAGAGGGAAGGCAGCAGAGGGAATTGGTTGCCACTGAGGGAGAATATGCATACAGACTCTTGATTGGCCAGCCACCACCAACATTCCGACACTCTTAGGGGGCAGAGAGGGAAGGCAGCAGAGCGGGGATTGGTTGCCAATGAGGGAGAATTTGCATACGGACTCATGATTGGCCATCACTCTTAGGAAGCAAAGAGGGAAAAGGAAAGGCCCTCAGGCTGTCAGGAATGGCTCCCACTGTGGTTTCAGATCGGCCAGCCTCTACAAACTTGGCACACAGAGCCCCCATGACTCACTCTGCATCGTACTGCAGTTTGGAGAAGGGCATACCACGGATGATGGGACTTGCAGTACCTTCACTCACTGTACTGTTGGGCTTGGCCTCATGTATGCTGCCCCATGATCCCTTGGGGAGATGGTGGTGGGGTATAAAGTATTATTGTTGTTGTTATTGTTGTTATTATTATTCTATGGAGAGGCTCGCAATCATTTCTAGAGGAGAGTCCCCTTTGGGAGATGGTGGCAGGGTATAAATAAAGTATTATTATTATTATTAATATTATTGTACCATTCCTGATCTACCAACCATCACTTTGAAATCTCCAAAGAAGCGTCGTAACAAAATGAATGGCGGGAAGAAGTAAGGAAGGGACACATAACGCATTCAGCAATAACTGTGAGTGTGAAATGCATTTCAACAGGGCTCCTCCAGTACCATCAGCGTACGCATTGCCACTCTGACTCAATTTAAAGGATATTTATAAAGACAGTACAATGAAAGATTTCTTTTCAGGCTTACTTATTTCTCTGGAATGACTTCGATTACTTTTGTCATATGCTCTTCCGCAAAACGGATATTCTTCATTCCCTCGATATTGGAAACAGCAAATTAGTTTCAGCGGTGCCCATAGCTTACAGTTGCTCGTGCAGGGAGCCATTGGCACGACTAACCCCCCCCCCCTGGTCCCTCAAATAATAGTAATAATAATGCAGTTCTGTCTTTTCAAAAGAAAGTGGCTCAGGTCTAGTGCACCTGGATCCCGTTGGAAGCACCTCCTTGCGTGACGTTTGGCTTGAGATCAGGACATGTGAAAAAGATCTTGGGGTCCTCGTGGACAAGAAGTTAAACATGAGCCAGGAATGTGATGCGTCAGCCAAAAAAAGCCAACGGGATTTTGGCCTGTATAGTGTCTAGATCAGGGGTGCTCACACTTTTTCAGCATGGGAGCTACTGATTAAAAAACCAAGTCCCAAAGATCACCTACCCAGAAATGTAAAACGTAGAACTATTTTCTTATTTATTTATATTTATTATTCATTTTTATGTACTGCTCCTTCCAGCAGGCTCGGGGCAATTTACATAAAATGAAGTTGTAAAACATCAACATTTCAATTTAATAACAACAATATAAAACAGAGCATAAAAATACATCCAACCACCTCATTTCTCCCACACTGCCATATTACCACACATATTATCAGCCAGAAAGTAAGAAGAGAGGCTTTTGAACTGCAAGGCCATTTAATACTCAGCAAGGTAAACAAAGGGGCATGCAAAAATACATCCAACCACCCCATTTCTCCCACACTGCCATATTACCACACATATTATCAGCCAGAAAGTAAGAAGAGAGGCTTTTGAACTGCAAGGCCATTTAATACTCAGCAAGGTAAACAAAGGGACATGCATAAATACATCCAACCACCCCATTTCTCCCACATTTTCATATTCCACAACATATATTTCTCAAGGAACAAAGCAAGCAGAGAGGCTTTGGACCTAAAAGGCCATTTTAAACATTAAAAAGGAAAGAAAGAGACATGCCACAGTACAATCAAGCACCCACCCCAAAGTAAAAAGACCGACCTTTGAGATGCGGTAAGGAAATGACCCCAAAGCGTCCTTCTTCTTCCCCTCCATCGTTGCTCCTATTTCCACGCCGCCAGCATGCGTGCCGCCTCCAAGAGCTCACGAGAAGTCCGAGAGGCAGAATGGGCGCTTTTGCGCATGCGCGTGGGGCCAGCCATGCATCGCGTCATCCAGGCCCGCCCCCTTTGGTCTCCTACGACTCTGAGTGGCTGGAGAAGGACGGAGGGAGGAGGAGGAATCCAAAAGAGGGGGCCCATTCTGCCTCTTGGACTCTGGAGCTTTTGGAGGCGGCGACGGAGGACTTCTTTGCAGCGTGCAGGGGCGCGTGAAGAGGACCAACAGCAAAAAAAACCTGGTCAGGGGACTGAAGATCACCAGGATGAGGCCCGAAGATCACCCTGGTGATCCCGATCACCATTCTGAGCACCCCTGGTCTAGATCCAGGGAAGTCATGCTCCCCATGCTCTGTTCTACCTTGGTCAGACCACACCTGGAATATTGTGTCCAATTCTGGGCACCACCATTGATGTGTCCAGAGGAGGGCGACTCAAATGATCAAGGGTCTGGAGAACGAGCCCTATGAGGAGCGGCTTAAAGAGCTAGGCATCTTTAGCCTGTAGAGGGAAAGACTGAGAGGAGACATGATAGCCATGTATCAATATGTGAGAGGAAGTCCTAGGGAGGAGGGAGCAGGCTTGCTTACTGCTACCCTGGAGACTAGGATGCAATGGAACAATGGCTTCAAACTACAAGATAGGAGATTCCATCTGAACATGAGGAAGAACTTCCTGACTGTGAGAGCCGTTCAGCAGTGGAACTCACTGCCGCCGAGTGGTGTGGAGGCTCCTTCTTCTGAGGCTTTTAAACAGAGGCTGGGTGGCCAGCTCATTCTGAGGATGGGGGGCAGGCCCAAAACCATACCCGATAATTTCCATCTTTGCCTCGAAGCCGTTACTGGATGGCTGCGAGCCAGTAGGTTGAAGGTGAATCCAGCAAAGATGGAGATCCTCTGGCTGGGTCATCCGGGCGGTAGGGATGTCCACCTTCTGACCCTGGCCAGCGTGGCATTATGCCCGTCATCTTCAGTAAAGAGCCTTGGAGTCCTTTTGGACCCTCTGCTGTCAATGGAGGCCCAAATCTCCGCTGTCAGCAGAGTGGCGTTTTTCCATCTTAGCCAAGCTAGGAGGCTGGCCCCTTACTTGTCTTGGCACGACTTGGCCACGGTGATCCAAGCCACGGTCATCTCAAGGTTAGACTACTGTAACGCGCTCTACATTGGCCTGCCTCTGTTGGTGACCCGGAAACTCAAGCTGGTGCAGAATGCCGCAGCTCGGTTGCTCGCAGGAGCTGCCACATTACACCAATTCTGCGAGAACTGCATTGGCTCCCTATTGAGTACCGGATCACCTTCAAAGTACTAGTCTTGACTTTCAAGGCCTTGTATGGTCTGCGGCCAGTGTACCTGAGGGACCGCTTAACCCCATACCACCCCATGAGAACACTTAGATCTGAAGAGAAGAACCTTCTGCCCAATGTCAAACAATACCACCTAACTTCAACATGGAGAAGGGCATTCTCCATCATCGCCCCAGTTCTCTGGAACGCACTACCTCCAGAGGTTAGGGCCTTGCGTAATCTGTTGGCTTTTCGGAAGGTCTGCAAGTCGGTCCTATTCCGGCAGGCCTTTGAGCTGTAACGTGCTATCCCCTAGGACAGTGTTTCCCAACCTTTTTTGAGCCGCGGCACACTTCTAACATTAAAAAAATCCGGGGGCACACCACCAACCAAAATTACACTCGAACACAGTAAAGAACGGCTGGGGGATGGTGAGCTGCTGGGAGCAGCTTCTGGGAGTGCCGAAGCCAGGGGAGGAGCCAGGCCACACCATGCCCCGTGCCCCCTCCCCCTGGCTTCAGTTCTCCCACGGCTTCGTCAGCCTTGAGGAGGCAGTGCCAAGCCAGCATTGTGCTGGCTCTGCCACCGCTGGCTTGGCACTTCCCTCTCAAGGCTGGCGAAGCTGTGGGAGCGTTGAAGCTGGGGGAGGGGCAGAGCCAGGCCATGCCATGCCTCGCCCCTTCCCCGGCTTCAGTTCTCCCACAGCCGCCAGCTTTGAGGAGGCAAGCCAGCATTGTGCTGGCTCTGCCACCGCTGGCTTGGCACTGCCCCCTCAAGGCTGGTGAAGCTGTGGGAGTGCTGAAGCTGGTGGAAGGGGGCAGAGCCAGGCTGCGTCATGCCCTCCCTCCCCCCGGCTTCAGCTCTCTCACAGAGGAGGAGCATGAGCGGTGGACGGGCTTCAGTAGGCAGAGCTCCTCCTCCGCATGACTTCAACAAGCAAGGGGCGAGAGTCATGGCGGGAGTCAGGTTGGGGAAACGGCTTCTTTCTTCGCCGCCCCCTGTCTCTTCCTCCTCCTCTCTCAAGCAGCAGGAGTTCGGCAGGAGGAGGGGGGAAGGAAGGGGGGCAGAGAGCTTTTCTTGCGGCACACCTGATGATTGCTCACGGCACACTAGTGTGCCACGGCACACTGGTTGAGAAACACTGCCCTAGGACTTGTGTTATCTCTTAGGAATTGTTTTATCCTTGTGGTTTTATTGCTGTTGTAGATTTGTTGTTTTATTGTGGCGCTTGATGTAAGCCACCCCGAGCCGGCTGGGAGTGGCGGCCAATAAATCAAACAAACAAAAAATATTTATTTATTTATTTATTTATTTACATCATTTTTACCCCACTTTTCTCAACCCCCGAGTGGGGGACGGGACTCAGAGCGGCCTAACAAAAGGCAACAATTCGATGCCAAAACAATAAATACAACATAAAACCATAAACATTCAAGATTAAAATACAATTAACATTATCGCATAATACACATACACTTAAGTCAGGGCTGTCCAACAGGCGGCCCCAGGGCCGTACACGGCCCCAGCCCCTTTCCTCCGGCACCCTCAGCGTTTTAATAAAAAATAAAAATAGAAAAATAAAATAAATAATAATAATAAAAATTACCCACTTCCGGGTTTCGGAGCAAGTATCGTGAGACTACGCGAGCCACACGGATTTCGCTCTCACGCGAGATCACGCCTGCGCTGAGAGCGAATCCCGTGTGGCTCGCGTAGTCTCGCAATACTCCTCCCTGTTGCCGAAATCTCGGCTACTGAATCCCTGCGGCCCACACAGACCTTCTTCGGTGCCTGGCTCGGTCGGTCGTGGCCTGTCTCGTGGATCGCCTTCTCCTGGATCCCTGCGCGTTTGGGAAGGTAGGCTGAATCAAGGGCTCCCTTATGTTAATATTAAATATATGGAATTGTTTATTTATGCCACCATTGTGTTCCATTCTCTCCCTTTCCCCTTATGTTAAGGGGAGGGGGCGGAGCCGGGGGGTGGGCGGGGTGGAGCCGGGGGCAGGGGCAGAGCTGGGGGCGGAGGCAGACCCTTCGGCCCCCCAGGTCATCAGTGACCGGAATTCCGGCCACAGGTCCGGTAGAAGTTGGACAGCCCTGACTTAAGTTAAAACAAAGTTACGTCCACCACATGAGCATTGAGCCATAACCATCAACTTACCCATTACAATTACACTCCAAAGTACTGTATTGTGGTACTATGCAAACGCCTGGTCCCAGAGCCACGATTTCACTTTTTTCCTGAATGCCAGGAGGGATGGGGTTGATCGTATGTTGCTTGGAAGCGCATTACACAGACGGGGAGCCACCACCGAGAAGGCCCTCTCTCTCGTCCCCACCAACCGCATTTGAGAAGTTGGCGGGAGTGAGAGCAAGGCCTCCCCAGCTGATCTTAGATTACGAGGTGGGACGTAGCGGCAGATGCGTTCGGACAAGTAAGCTGGGCCAGAACCGTATAGAGCTTTAAAGGTCAAAACCAGCACTTTGAATTGAGCCCAGAAGTGGACAGGCAGCCAGTGGAGCTGACACAACAGCGGGGTGGTATGCTCCCTGTATGTAGCTCTGGTTAATAATCTGACTGCCGCCCGTTGGACTAGCTGCAATTTCTGAACTGTCTTCAAAGGCAGCCCCACGTAGAGTGCATTGCAGTAATCTATTCTGTCGGGGGTGCTTTGAATGCAGTTTTCCTGCATCTTGGGAGAATGGGGTTGGACTGTATGGCCCACGAGGTCTCTTCCAACTCTACGATTCTATGATTCTGGTGGTGTATAGAGGTTATCTATCAATAATGTGTAACTCCATGTTGGGTGATCCTCAGGCAGCAATACATTACCTAGGCCAGGAGGGCCATGGAATCATCGAATCCTAGAGTTGGAAGAGACCTCATGGGTCATCCAGTCCAACCCCATTCTGCCAAGAAGCAGGAAAGTTGTATTCAAAGCGCCCCCGGCAGATGGCCATCCAGTCCATCCCAGAGAAGGAGCCTCCGCCAAACTCCCTCCGCGCTAGAGAGTTCCATTGCTGAACGGCTCTCATGTTCAGGAAGTTCTTCCTAATGTTCAGATGGAATCTCATGTCGTGCCTTGCTTTGGAAGCTCATGGAGCCTTGAGTTGAGCCTGGAACCCCAGAACATGAGGCTTGTAGGAGAGAAAGATTTGAAACTGGAACGGCTTCACTCTTAAGTAAGGCGGTAGTGGCTGCCTCAAGCAAGAGATTGTGAACATCCTGAAAACTCAGGAAATTATTAGTCACGTATGATGTTGTTGTTATACTTTTCCTGCCAGGGTTTTTTTTTGGGGGGAAAGATGCTCGTGGGATTTTCTGCCTTAGGCGTGGAAATAATTTGGGTTCTGATCACTCCGAGTGGACTTGCACCACTCTCTACTCTGCCCACGGCAGCAAAATATCTTGTTTGAAGTGAGAAAGGCAAAAACAACCACCGAGTCTCTCTGCGCCGATGTGTCTTGCGGATGCACCCATCTTCCTTTGCAGAGACAGAGCTCTAGTCCAATTAGTCTGGCGCTGTTCTTCTGCTTCTCCGGCACTGCTTCCCTGACAGCTTCAGTTATTGTTGGGTGCCTTCAGGTTGGAGTATGTGACTCAGACAAAGTCACCCAGTGGGTTTCCATGGCTGAATGGGGATTTGAACCCTGGTCTTACATTAACATCATTATGCGCTCTGGCTCCTTAGGAAGACCTACATCGATTGCACCTGTTGCATGTAAAGCATGTGATCTTCACAAGTTATGGGCAAACCCAGGCCCAAGGACTGGATGCAGTCCCTTGGACTCTTTTCCCAGGCTTTCCTCTCTCTTCCCATCCTATCCTTTATTCCGTCTCTCTTTCCTTCCTCCTTCCCTACCTCTTTCTCCCTCCCTTCCATCCTTTTGTCCTTTTTCTCTTCTTTTCTTTCCTCCTTCACTCCCTCCCTCTTTCTCCCTCCCGCCTTTTGTCCTTCCTTCTCTTGCCCCCTTTTCTCCTTCCTTTCCTCTTTCCTTTCCTTCCTTCTCTTCCCTCCCTCTTTCTCCCTCCCTCCCTTTCTTTCCACCCGTTTGTCCTTCCTTCTCTCTCCCTCCCCTTTTTCTCCTTCCTTTCCCTCTCCTCTTATCCTTCCTTCCTTCTTTCTTCCCTCCCCTTCCTCTCCCTCCATTTCCTTCCACCCTTTCATCCTCCCTCCCTTTCTTTCTTTCCTTCTTTCCTCGCTTTCTCCCTCCGACCTTTATTTCCTTTTGTCCTTCCTTGTATCTCCCCCTTCCTTCTCTTCCCTCCCTCTTTCTCCCTCCCTCCCTTTCTTTCCACCCGTTTGTCCTTCCTTCTCTCTCCCTCCCCTTTTCTCCTTCCTTTCCTTTCCTCTCCTCTTATCCTTCCTTCCTTCTTTCTTCCCCTCCCCCTTCCTCTCTCCCTCCATTTCCTTCCACCCTTTCATCCTCCCTCCCTTTCTTTCTTTCCTTCTTTCCTCGCTTTCTCCCTCCGACCTTTATTTCCTTTTGTCCTTCCTTGTATCTCCCCCTTTTCGCCTTCCTTTCCTCTTTCCTTTCCTTCCTTCTCTTCCCTCCCTCTTTCTCCCTCCCTCCCTTTCTTTCCACCCGTTTGTCCTTCCTTCTCTCTCCCTCCCTTTTCTCCTTCCTTTCCTCTCCTCTTATCCTTCCTTCCTTCCTCCCCTCCCCTTCCTCTCTCCCTCCATTTCCTTCCACCCTTTCATCCTCCCTCCCTTTCTTTCTTTCCTTCTTTCCTTGCTTTCTCCCTCCGACCTTTATTTCCTTTTGTCCTTCCTTGTATCTCCCCTTTTCGCCTTCCTTTCCTCTTTCCTTTCCTTCCTTCTCTTCCCTCCCTCTTTCTCCCTCCCTCCCTTTCTTTCCACCCGTTTGTCCTTCCTTCTCTCTCCCTCCCCTTTTCTCCTTCCTTTCCTCTCCTCTTATCCTTCCTTCCTTCCTTCTTTCTTCCCCTCCCCCTTCCTCTCTCCCTCCATTTCCTTCCACCCTTTCATCCTCCCTCCCTTTCTTTCTTTCCTTCTTTCCTCGCTTTCTCCCTCCGACCTTTATTTCCTTTTTGTCCTTCCTTGTATCTCCCCCTTTTCGCCTTCCTTTCCTCTTTCCTTTCCTTCCTTCTCTTCCCGCCCTCTTTCTCCCTCCCTCCCTTTCTTTCCACCCGTTTGTCCTTCCTTCTCTCTCCCTCCCCTTTTCTCCTTCCTTTCCTCTCCTCTTATCCTTCCTTCCTTCTTTCTTCCCCTCCCCCTTCCTCTCTCCCTCCATTTCCTTCCACCCTTTCATCCTCCCTCCCTTTCTTTCTTTCCTTCTTTCCTCGCTTTCTCCCTCCGACCTTTATTTCCTTTTGTCCTTCCTTGTATCTCCCCCTTTTCGCCTTCCTTTCCTCTTTCCTTTCCTTCCTTCTCTTCCCTCCCTCTTTCTCCCTCCCTCCCTTTCTTTCCACCCGTTTGTCCTTCCTTCTCTCTCCCTCCCCTTTTCTCCTTCCTTTCCTCTCCTCTTATCCTTCCTTCCTTCTTTCTTCCCCTCCCCTTCCTCTCTCCCTCCATTTCCTTCCACCCTTTCATCCTCCCTCCCTTTCTTTCTTTCCTTCTTTCCTCGCTTTCTCCCTCCGACCTTTATTTCCTTTTGTCCTTCCTTGTATCTCCCCTTTTCGCCTTCCTTTCCTCTTTCCTTTCCTTCCTTCTCTTCCCTCCCTCTTTCTCCCTCCCTCCCTTTCTTTCCACCCGTTTGTCCTTCCTTCTCTCTCCCTCCCCTTTTCTCCTTCCTTTCCTTTCCTCTCCTCTTATCCTTCCTTCCTTCTTTCTTCCCCTCCCCCTTCCTCTCTCCCTCCATTTCCTTCCACCCTTTCATCCTCCCTCCCTTTCTTTCTTTCCTTCTTTCCTCGCTTTCTCCCTCCGACCTTTATTTCCTTTTGTCCTTCCTTGTATCTCCCCCTTTTCGCCTTCCTTTCCTCCCTTCTCTTTCCTCTACGGAAGGCCACCAGGTCCCGAAGTGCTCGGGCCTCGGAAGGGAGGGCATTCCATAGCGAAGGGGCAATGATTGTGAACGCCCCGCGTCTGGTCGCCGTTAGGTGGAAGTTCTGCCAGAAGTTATTAGAGTTGATAGTGTGAGTGTAGGTAGCCAGATAAGTCCTGTGGTAGATTATTTTATTTATTTATTTATTCAATTTCGTAGACCGCTCTCTCCGGAGCCCAGAGCGGTTTACAACAGTAAACGGGTAAAAACACATAAAAGCAGATAAAACAGATTAAAAGACATCATAAAACACAATTGACCCCACTCCCCACAATAAAATATCCCAACAGGACTATAACAGCCCAGAACCACCTTTCTCGCTGCCCCCCTTTGAAGGGGAACCGCTGATTCCGTCCCCCTCAGTAAAAAGCCTTGGTGTTACCCTGGACTCCAAATTGTCGATGGAGGCCCAGGTTGCCTCCACGAGCAAAAGGGCCTTCTTCCACCTGCGCCAAGCGAGACAATTGGCGCCCTATCTTCCGACGGAAGCGCTAGCTACAGTAATCCATGCCACGGTGACATCAAGGCTGGATTACTGTAACGCTTTGTATGTAGGCCTACCCCGGTCACTAACCCGCAGGCTCAAGATTGTGTAGAACGCGGGCGCTAGGCTTCTCACAGGAACATCGATGAGATGCCACATGACACCATCTCTGCAGCGCCTGCACTGGCTGCCCGTTGAGTATAGAGCCTCACACAAGACCTTGACCTTGGCTTTCCCCCGTTCTTTGGAACTCGATGCCACCGGACCAGAGAGCCTCCCTCGACCTGCCCCAGTTCCTGACCGCTCTGAAGACCTGGCTATTTAGGAAAGCCCATGGCTAATGCAGAACCAGGAACCCAAATACCGAGCCTGGCCCCTGCATTTAACCACTGAATATTTTAATCTAGTTTTAAATACTCTATTTTAATTGTGGAATTTGTTGTGTGTAAGTCGCCCGGAGCACTAACGTGGAGGGCGACTCAGAAATAATAAAGTCAGTCAGTCAGTCAGTCAGACGATCGTGCAGGCGGCAGAGGCGTGGCGAGATGGCAGGTTATAGTAGGCATCAGTCAGGGCCGAAAGCCTGTCTAAACAGACAAGTTTTTACTGACTTACGAAATGCCATCAAGCCCCGTAGGGCTCTCGTCTCCTCCGGAGGCTTGGCGCGACCACTGAGAACGCCCTCTGCCGCGTGCTTGACAGTCTACAGATCTTGATGTTAGGTACCTCAAGTGAGTTGAGCCCCTCTGAGCGCAGTGATCTTCTGGGCACATATGGGGTAAACCACTCCTTCAGGTACACTGGCCCCAAACCATATAAGGCCTTAAAAGTTAGCACTAACACCTTGAAGGAGATCCGGAATTCAATAGAAATCCAGTGCAGTTCGCGCAGGAGTGGAGTTACATGCGCCGATCTTGCAGCTCCTAAGAGCAGGCGTGCTGCTGCGTTCTGCACCAACTTGAGTTTCCGGATCGCCGAAAGGGGTAGGCCAATGTACAGCGCATTACAGTAATCAAGCCTCGAGATGACCGTGGCTTGGATCACCGTGGCCAGGTCGCAACGGGAGAGGTAAGGAGCCAGACGTTTTGCCTGTCGCAGATGGTAAAACGCTGTCTTGCAGGCGCAGGCAATCTGCGCCTCCATGGACAGTTGGCGGTCCAGCCTGACCCCCAAGCTCTTGACTAGAGGCTGCGGGCGAAGTGCCACGCCATCAACTGTGCTAGTATTAGGAAATACTAATCAGAGGGCATACCCTGATAGTAGAGTCCTGTGTGGGGGGAGGAAGAAGAATTTACTGTAACTAAGAAATGTTGTTTAAAAGAAACCATCAAGCCTTTTGCCAACTATTGTAACCATTAAGCTTCAAGCCAGTTTTGTTCCAGTTCTCAACAATAAACCTACATTGTTTTGTTCTCAAGTAATGCCTCGTGTGTGCCTCTATTAAGGAAGATTAAAAGCAGTTCCTGACAAGAAGAATCGCCTCAGAATCTTTTCTCCATTGCTTTATACTTGGGGCCAGTGGGTTTTCAAAGGTGTTTTCGGCCAATAGAGTAATATATTACTCTATTGGCCGAAAAACACCTTTGAAAACCCACTGGCTATAGCTCTACACAGTTTAAAAATCTTTAAGTAAAATAAAATCCTCATTACTTTAAGGTTGGTGGCAACAAGTTTGATTGTTTGGGGTTCACAAAACAACCCCTGTATTAACCCTCCAGTTATTTATTTATTTATTATTTATTTATTTATTGTTCACTTTTATATACGGCTCCTCCCTGCAGGCTCGGGGCGGTTTACATAAAAGAATAAAATACAGATAAAACACTTTGTGATATAAAACACAAGGACATGGTCAGAGTTGTCCGGGGGAACTTAGATCGAAGGCCTGCTTGAAAAGGGTCGTCTTGCAGGCCCTCCGGAAAGGGGGCTAACTCCGTGATAGCCCGAACGTCGTCTGGTAATGCATTCCATAGCGTGGGTGCCACCACGGAGAAGGCTCGTTGTCTTGTCGCTGAGAGGCGACAGGAACGAACTGATGGAATCATCAGAAGGTTTTGTTCTTCTGAGCGCAGAGATCTCGGGGGAACATATGGAGTGAGGCGGTCCCTCGGGTACATTGGCCCTAGACCAGGGGTGCTCAGAATGGTGATCGCGATCACCAAGGTGATCTTCGGGCCTCATCCTGGTGATCTTCAGACCCCTGACCAGGTTTTTTGCTGTTGGTCCTCTTCACGCGCCCCTGCATGCTGCAAAGAAGTCCTCCGTCATTGTTCCTCCCCACTCCCTGCTTGCGCGCCGCCTCCAAAAGCTCCAGAGTCCAAGAGGCAGAATGGGCCCCTCTTTGGATTCCTCCTCCTCCCTCCGTCCTTCTCCAGCCACTCAGAGTCGTAGGAGACCAAAGGGGCGGGCCTGGATGACGATGATGTATGGCTGGCTCCGCGCGCATGCGCAGAAGCGCCCATTCTGCCTCTTGGACTTTTCGTGAGCTCTTGGAGGCGGCATGCATGCTGGCGGTGTGGAAATAGGAGCAACGACGGAGGAGAAGAAGAAGGACGCTTTGGGGTCATTTCCTTACCGCATCTCAAAGGTCGGCTTTTTTACTTTGGGGTGGGTGCTTGATTGTACTTTGGCATGTCTCTTTGTTTCGTTTTTATTTTTAAAAATGGCCTTTTAGCTCCAAAGCCTCTCTGCTTGCTTTGTTCCTTGAGAAATATATGTTGGGGAATATGGCAGTGTGGGAGAAATGGGGTGGTTGGGTGTATTTTGCATGCCCCTTTGTTTACCTTGCTGAGTATTAAATGGCCTTGCAGTTCAAAAGCCTCTCTTCTTACTTTCTGGCTGATAATATGTGTGGTAATATGGCAGTGTGGGAGAAATGGGGTGGTTGGATGTATTTTTATGCTCTATTTTATATTGTTGTCATTAAATTGAAATGTTGATGTTTTATAACTTCGTTTTATGTAAACTGCCCCGAGCCTGCTGGAAGGAGCGGTACATAAAAATGAGTAATAAATATAAATAAATAAGAAAATAGTTATACGTTTTACATTTCTGGGTCGGTGATCTTTGGGACTTGGTTTTTTAATCAGTAGCTCCCATGCTGAAAAAGTGTGAGCACCCCTGCCCTAGACCATACAAGGCCTTAAAGGTCAACTTGAAAACAATCTGGTACTCTATTGGCAGCCAGTGCAATTGCTGTAGGATTGGTGTGATGCGCTCTCTCGCAGGTGCTCCCACCAGCAATCGAGCGGCAGCATTTTGCACCAGCTTGAGTTTCCGGGTTGTCTACAAGGGAAGGCCAATGTAGAGGGCGCTACAGTAGTCTAGCCTTGAGATGACCGTCGCCTGGATCACTTTAGTGAGGTAATTCCTGGATAGGTAAGGAGCCAGTCGCCTAGCCTGTCGCAGATGGAAAAATGCTATCCTGCTAACCGTGGAGATCTGAGTCCCCATCGATAGCAGTGGGTCTAATTGGACCCCCAGGCTTTTTACCAAAGACGACGGGCTTAGCCGCTCGCCATCCAGGGTGGGCGACCGGCACTCACTCATACCAGGATGACCCAGCCATAGGATCTCCGTCTTCGATGGATTCACCTTCAACCGGCTGGAGCGCAGCCATCCAATCACAGCTTCAAGGCATTGATGGAAACAATCGGGTAGGGTGTCCGGCCTGCCATCCATTCTCAGCACCGGCTGGGTGTCATCAGCGTACTGATGGCACTCCAGACCAAAATCGCGAACCAGTCGGGCGAGCGGACGCATGTAGATGTTAAACAATAAAGGGGAGAGGATAGCTCCCTGGGGGACCTTATAATTGGCCCCATCCTTTATATTGGTGCCTAATTGGTAAATCATCTTTTTACCTTTCTTTCATAGACTGGACGGCCCATGAGGCTTCTTCCAACTCTTCTAGGATTCTAAGTGTGTGAATTGCTAAGCCCTCCCTCCAAAGACACCCAACCTCCCCATGCTTCGGTGGCTCAGATACACATTAAAGGCATAGTCATTGCTTTGCATGCTTTGAAAGGCAACGGCGCTGCTTTATGCTTGGGGTAAAAATGTGGGAAACACACCTCAACGATCTGTTTTAATCCCTTTTCTTTCTTAAGCTCCCGCCAAGTTCAGGCGCCTGAACTCACTGCCATCCTCTCTTTTCTCTCTCTTCCACTTCTTTATAAAAATCACAGTATCTGCACTCCGGGAGCAAAGAGTCAAGTCTGGAAGTGCTTTGTCAAAGCTATTGTTATCACCGTAAAAACAGGCTTTTTGGCTCTGTTCAAAACTAACAGCTCAGAAGTACAATTGCCGACTGACAACTCGCGGTGTCCCTCCCTCCGTTTTTGTGCTCATTTTGTGGCCGCTGAGGCTCTTTCCCTTTCCTTCACGTAGATGCAAGTTTTGAGTTCTGATACAATGTCGAGGATGGCAAGGTCGTCCAGAAAAGGACGTTTTAAGGCTTTTGCAGTAGTGTAAAACCGTGTTTCCCAACCAGTGTGCCATGGCAAACTAGTGTGCCGTGAGCGATCATCAGGTGTGCCGTGGGAAACTGGAGATAGGAGAGAGAGAGAGCGAGAGAGCCCTCCTGTCCTACCGGGAAGCCCTAGCTGGGCTCAATCCCTTGCCTGAGTCCCACAAATACAGCCTCTACTGACCACTTGCCTTCTTGGGCTTCCTCCTCCCCTCCGCTCCTTCCTCGGCCTCGGAAGGGTTTGAGCCGAAAGGCGGGGACTGTGTCAGGCGGAAAGAGCCGTGCGGAGAGAGAGAAGATCCTGGGATGGGACTTCCCCGGGTCCCCCGGCTGCCTGGGGACAAATCTACACCGTAGCATTCATGCAGTGAGGCATCCCTTGGTCTTCCAGGGCTCAAGTCTGGGGAATCCCGGGATTTGTAGCTTGGGAAGGCTCAGGATGGTGTCAAACTACCACTCCCGTGATTCCCTCAGCCAAGACGGGTCAAGGGGCGTTCGGGACTCTGGGTTGAGGCATCTTTAGGCAGGGGCCAAAAACTAACAGGGTTTGCTCACTTAAAGCAGGCGTGGGCCAACTTGGGCCCTCCCTCCAGGTGTTTTGGTCTACAACTCCCACAATTCATATATATATATATATATATATATATATATATATATAAAATTTGTGTGTGTGTGTATGTGTGTGTTTGTATATATATTAGCTGTATAAATTTATTAGCTGTACCCGCCACCCGTTGCTGTGGCCAACCTTTCCTCCCTCTTTCCCTCCTTCCCTGCCTCTTTCCTTCATTCCCTCTTTTTCTTTTCCTTCTTCTTTCCCTTTTTCTTTCTTCCTTCTCTACCTGTTTCTTTCCTCCCTTTCTTTGCTCTTTGGTTCCATTCTTCCTTCTCTCTTCCCTTCCTTCCTTCCCTCCCTCTTTCCTTTCTTCCCTCTTTTTCTTTTCCTTCTTCTTTCCCTTTTTCTTCCTTCCTTCTCTACCTGTTTCTTTCCTCCCTTTCTTTGCTCTTTGGTTCCATTCTTCCTTCTCTCTTCCCTCCCTCCCTCCCTTCCCTCTTTCCTTTCTTCCCTCTTTTTCTTTCTTCCTTCTCTACCTGTTTCTTTCATCCCTTTCTTTGCTCTTTGGTTCCATTCTTCCTTCTCTCTTCCCTTCCTTCCTTCCTTTCCTTTCTTCCCTCTTTCCTTTCTTCCTACCTTTCTTTTTCTTTTCTTTCTTCTTTCATTCTTTTTCTTCCTTCCTTCTCTACCTGTTTCTTTCCTCCCTTTCTTTGCTCTTTGGTTCCATTCTTCCTTCCCTCTTTCCTTTCCTCCCTCTTTTTCTGTTCCTTCTTCTTTCCTTTTCTTTCCTCCTTCTCTACCTGTTTCTTTCATCCCTTTCTTTCCTCTTTGGTTCCATTCTTCCTTCTCTCTCCTTCCTTCCTTCCCCTCCCTCTTTCCTTCCTTCCCTCTTTTTCTTTTCCTTCTTCTTTCCCTTTTTCTTTCCTTCCTTCTCTACCTGTTTCTTTCTTCCCTTTCTTTGCTCTTTGGTTCCATTCTTCCTTCTCTCTTCCCTTCCTTCCTTCCTTCCTAATTGATGCATAAGAACACACAGAGAGACTCACAGCTGTTGAGCAAGGCCTTCGTGTGTGTCGTTCTGCCATTCCTGCCAGGATATCTATGTTGTGTTCATCGAAACTCTCCTGTTCAGGCCCAGGTTTCACACTAAATGAGTGTATAAATATATTTAAAAACATATTAACTATATGTATGACTGTGTTAGAGTGTCATTTTGTGTCATTTTGGTTGGTGGTGTGCCCCAGGATTTTGTAAATGTAAAAAATGTGCCGCGGCTCAAAAAAGGTTGAAAAACACTGGTATAAACCCTTTGCGATGCTCCACCGGTGCTTTGTTTTTGGCCTCCTCCAGAATTACAGGCAAGCAGACAGAAACAGCCATTGAATTGCACTGGAAACGATTTGAGCCGTGCTGGGTTCACCTCACTTTGCTATTTTCCCTAAACCAACAAAGTTTGCTGGAATCTGAGCTGAACGAAACAAGTGACTCTCTTCCCAATTCACTGACTCTTTGCTCCTTTCCAAAAGGCAGCTTGGCAAAGTGATATACCTGGGCTTAATGTGTGTTCACTTCAAGCTGTAGGTATTTAGAACATTTTGAAAAAGCCTATTGACAAAAAAAATACCAAACATCAACAGAAATGTGTGCTGAAGCTTGCTTTTACTCTTCTGATTCTTTTGGTCAATGACTGTCCAGTTCTCCTTTCAAAATTTATTTATTTATTGTGCCATAAGTGAATTGAGATTGCAATTATAATATTTATTAGTTATTTCCACCATTTCTACCCCGCATCTTCTCAACCGCCGAGGGGGGACTCAGAGCGGCCTAACAACGGCAACAATTCGATGCCAAAAACACAGTATACATAGACTGTTTTTGGTATAATAGAACAGGGCTGTCCAACTTCTACGGGCCCAAGGGCCGGAATTCCGGTCACTGATCACCTGGGGGGCCGAAGGGTCTGCCTCCGCCCCCGCCCCTCCCCGGCTCCAATTTACTTACAATTGACCTTGAGTTGTGGAGTTGTAGTTCACCTCCATCCAGAGAGCACTGTGGACTCAAATAATGATGGATCTGGACCAAATGTGGCATGAATACTCAATATACCCAAATGGGAACACTGGTGGATTTGGGAGAATGTTTCCTAATACCTTTGAGTTATTTGAGTCCACACTCAAATTGGGACACCCCCCGAAAAAAACCAAACACCTCAATGCCGTCGCAGGCAGGTGGAGGCCCAAAGAGCTCCCTCCCTCCCTGAAGAGAAAATAAGCCATGGGGGCAGGTGCAAAGGAAGCCACATTGCGCCCTGCACGTGGGGGAAGGCAGCACAACAAGGGGGAGGGGGCGCGGAGGAGGGGAAGGAAGCGTCGCCAAGGAAACCGCCGCTGAGGGACCCACCCCCTCACCCAACGTCCCACTGTTTTTAGATTGATTGATTCGAGCCAGGCCCTTCCTTACCCATACTGCGGGAGCCCCGCCACAGGGCCGAAGCGGCAACGCCGCCGCCATCCCTGAAGAGCCCCGCTGGAGCCGAAGCCAAGCTCAGGCCAGGCGCGGCGACTCTCCCATCCACGGGGCGGGAAGCGAGGGGCCTCCACAGAAAGAAGACGGAGCCAGGAGGGGCTTTCCCTGCCTCACTCCCCTCCTCCCTCTCTCTGAGGGAATGGGGGCTGGCCTGGAAGCAGCCGCGAGGGAGGAGGAGGCGCGCGCCCAGGCCGGCCGCAAATCCCGCGGGACCCGAGATTTCGGCAGCTATCGCAAGACTATGCAGCCACAGACAGGATTTCGACCTCCCTCGAAATCCCGTCTGTGGCTGGCGTAGTCTCGCGATGCTTGCCTAAACCCGGAAGGAGGTATTTTTATTATTATTATTATTTTTAATTTGTATTTTATTAAAACAAGTTAGGGGGCCGGAGGGAAGGGGCTCGGGGGCCGTGTACGGCCCCAGGGCCACCTGTTGGACAGCCCTGTAATAGAAAACCAAAAACAGTCAGAATTGAAATACATTGAAATACAGATAGCATTAAAATTCATTAAAATACAATTAGCATTAAAATACATCATATACATTCACATAAGTTAAAAACAGTATTCCGTCCATAATAGAAGCATTGGGTCATGTCCACCAGCTTGCCATTTCAATCCAATCTAAAGTGCTGTATCGTGCTAATGTGCAAACGCCTGGTCCCATAACCAAAATGTGTCATTTTATTATTTATTATTATTTATTTATTATTCGGGTTTCTATGCCGCCGACTCCCTGAGGCTCGCGGCGGCTCACAGGAACCGAAGGTACAACTACACACAAGCAATGCGATAAAACATCTAAGACAATCAAACAGTTAAAACAGCAAAATACGAAACCCCCAGGTACAGTTCAGAGATTAGATAGCGTGACACCCCAGGACAGCGGCTAAAGCGGGACATGGGCAGGACCTACTCACCGAAGGCCTGCTTAAACAAATAAGTTTTGCAGGCGCGTCTAAACGGGAGCAGGTCCTTTATAGCCCGCGTTCCAGCCGGGAGGGCGTTCCACAGCGTAGGAGCTATAACGGAGAACGCCCTCCGGCGAGTAGATGTCAGTTTAGCCGATTTCGCCGAGGGTATCTCTAACAAATTAGCATCCTTGGAGCGTAGTGATCTCGGGGGACAGTGTGGGGTGAGTCGGTCCCTCAAGTACGCTGGCCCCAGGCCGTGCAAGGCCTTAAAGGTAAGAACCAACACCTTGAAGGAGATCCGGTGCTCGATTGGGAGCCAGTGCAGATCCTGCAAAACAGGTGTGATGTGGCGGCCTGCTGGGGTTCCAGACAGGAGCCGGGCGGCAGTGTTCTGCACCAGCTTGAGCTTCCGGGTCGCCGACAAAGGAAGGCCAACGTAAAGCGCGTTACAGTAATCCAGCCTTGAGATGACCGTGGATTGGATCACCCTGGCCAGGTCATTCCGGGAGAGATAGGGGGCCAGCCTCCGAGCCTGTTGCAGAATGAAAAAAGCAACCTTGCTGACCGCGGAGACCTGGGCCTCCATGGTCAGCTGGGAGTCCAGATGGACCCCCAGGCTCTTAACGGAAGGCGATGGGCATAGCGCCACACCGTCCAGGGTCGGAAGCTGGACATCTACACCACCCGAGCGGCCCGACCACAAGATTTTGGTTAGTGATGTGCCCCAGGATTTTGTAAAAGTAAAAAATGTGCTCAAAAAAGGTTGAAAAACACTGTTGTACATCATAGCCATGTCATTCTATAGTTATTAGTATGTCCCTATGCTCCTGGGGCTTTCCTCCTGGTGTTGACCCCTGCGATTGCGGTCTCCTTTTATGTACAAATAAGTTGAGACCGATATAAAGGATAACAGAGTTATGAATGGCAAGATTTGTGCAATCAATAAGTGTGTTTGCTTAAGGGGGGAGGGCTCTCCTTCTGTTAATTTTGCGTTGCTATGGCATCTCCAAATGGAGAACTGTAGGTCATTCTGCCGAAACAGAGACCTCGCACAGAATGTGCCGATCCTCATGGAGGACAGATAATGCATTAACGCACAACCTTCAGCTCAATGATAAATTGCCTCTTTATCTGGTGTTGTCCAGGGAGATCCACTAGAGAGAATTGAAAGAGATGTTTCACACCACTGACTAACGGTTTTTTGGAAGTGGACCAAACATCACATAGTTCGGACTGGAAATGGATTCAACTGTGTGCGTTGAACATGATGGTACTTTTCCCCGAAGCTGAAAGATGTGGCGCTGAGAGATTACGCATCTTAAAATTTAACTATTCGTGAATTGCTTAATTATTTCTGAACGCCTACAGTGAAGTTTCTACAAGCAGATATATTTGTTTTTATTGGGACGTTCCCCCCCATCTGTGGCACGAAAAAGGTTATTCATGTACGCATTTATTTTTTAATGTTCATGAGCTGCTATTCCATTAAAATCAAAGTCAGGATAGGGTGGAAAAATAATAAAAGTGGCTGTCAGCAAGAAAAGGGGGGGGGGGGACAAACAATTATCTTTCAAAGCATTTAAAGGCATTTTAACAGAGTGTTGCTCGAAGGAAAGAATAAGAATAGTATAATGTTGAAACTGTAAAACTCCTTTTGAGTAGCTTCATACTTGACCAGATGGGATTTGAACATCTTTCCAAAATGGTAAATAGGGTTGTGGGTCTTTTGATGGTTGGAAGAGGGTGGCAGCAAAGAAGAAGTGCTCTCTGGAAGTGCTCTCTGGAAAAAGTGTGCCGGGGCTCAAAAAAGGTGTAAAGGACACTTAGAGAAAGATCTCTGAGGCATCCCTTAAGCCAGTATTTTTCAACCTTTTTTGAGCCGCGGCACATTTTTTACATTTACAAAATCCTAGGGCACACCACCAACCAAAATGACACAAAATGGCACTCTAACACAGTCATACATATCGTTAATATGTTTTTGAATGTATTTATACACTCAGTGTGAAACCTGGACCTGTTTCGATGAACACAGCATAGATATCCTGGCAGAAAGACACAAACTTCCCACACAGAACTCCCATAACCAAGAGAAAATGCTATAAGAGTTTGGTGGGCATTGACCTTGAGTTTTGGAGCTGTAGTTCTCCTATATCCAGAGAGCACTGTGGACTGAAACAATGTTGCATCAGGACCAAACTTGGCATGAATACTCAATATGCCCAAATGTGAACACAGATGGAGTTTGGGGGAAATAGACCTTGACATTTGGGAGTTACAGTTTCTGGGATTTATAGTTAACACACAATCAAAGAGCATCCTGAACTCTTGCAACAATGGAATTGAACCAAACTTGGCATATTGAACTCTCATTGCCAACAGAAAGTACTCAAAGGGTTTGCTTGGGAATTGACCTTGAGTTTGGAAGTTGTAGTTCACCTACACCCAGAGAGCACTGTGGACTCAAACAATGTTATGTTATGTTGTTGTTTGTTTTCTATCCAGAATCACACTGTTGGAAGGAGGCTCACCACTTTAAGGTCCCTAAAACAGGCATGGGAAAACTTCGGCCCTCTGGGTGCTTTGGACTTCAACTCCCACCATTCCGAACAGCCTGAGGCCCTTTCCTGCTTAAGTAGCTGGGGGGGGGGGGAGGAAAAGGGCCTGAGGCTGCTAGGAATGGTGGGAGTTGGAGGCCAAAACACCTGGAAGGTCCACGTTTGCCCATGCCAGCTTTCGACAGAGACCTGTTCCTCCCCCTTCCCCTTCGGGCCCTTTTTTCCCCCTCCTGCCCAACACTTACTTTTTCTTCTACACTGCCGCTTCTGCCGCCATTTTGATCCGAGGGGGCAGCGTGAGCGTGTTCAGGAGGGGAGGGGGAGGGAGGAAGACGTGACCCGTGTGGGCGCTACTGCGCAGACTCGCCCCAGAGCAAAGCGAGGCAAAGCAAAGCTGGGAAGAAGGGAGCCCGAGTGGAGAATAAAAAGTGTTTTGCAGGACGGGGAAGAAAGGGTATTGGAGGGTCCAATTTCCTACGGCACACCTGAGGATCGCTCACGGCACACTGGTTGGGAAACACTGGTCTATCTAATGCAATTTTCTGAATCAGCACCTCAAATAACCAAACGGAATCTAAAGTTGACCAAAGCCGCTTCGTAACACTTTTGGGACTAATGTTGGAGAGTGGTCCCTGGTCAAATTGGTCCATGGTAAAAAAAAATGTCAGGAACCACTGATTCCATTGGCACTTAGAGTAAAATAGTTATTCTCAATGTTTAGGTGGAATCTCTTTTCTTGTAAGTTGAATCCATTGGTTCAGGTCTGGTCTAGAGTTTATTTTCTTGGTCCTGGCTTGGCTCTGAATCCAGTCACCCCATGCTGCATCTAAGCAAGCGTGCTATTTGAGCATTCCTCGATTATTACGATGTGACTTTTCACATCACATTGTGTGAGTCATAGGCTCTTATGCCTGCTTTTGTTATGTCCTTCATATTGTAAACTATGAAAGTTTAATGTATGCTGTTAGCTGGATTCTTTTAATGCCACCATTTAACATATGTTGCATGTGGTGTTCTATACCAAGGCTGTCAAGCAATCAGGTCCTCTTATAGATGTTAAAGCGTACGTATTTGGAGCTCTCTGGACAATTAACAGAAGTTGCAATAAATTTTTCCTAACAGTGAGAAGTGTTGGAATATTTCCCACAATGGAGTGGGCAGCATGTAGGTCAGTGTTTCTCAACCTGGAGGGTCAGGATTGCAAGGGGGTGTCAGAGGGGTTGCCAAAGACCATCGGAAAACACAGATTTTTTTCTTGTTGGTCATGGGGATTCTCTGTGGAACGTTTGGCCCAATTCCATCATTGGTGGGATTCAGAATGCTCTTCGATTACAGGTGAACTATAAATCCCGGCAACTACAACTCCCAAATGTCAAGGTTTATTTTCCCCAAACTCTACTAGTGTTCACATTTGGGAATATTGACTGTTCGTGCCAAGTTTGGTCCTGATATATCACTGTTTGAGTCCGTAGTACTCTCTAGACCAGTGTTTCCCAACCTTTTTTGAGCCGCGGCACACTTTTTACATTTACAAAATCCTGGGGCACACCACCAACCAAAATGACACAAAATGACACTCTAACACAGTAATACATATAGTTAATACATTTTTAAATGTATTTATACACTCAAAATGACACAAAATGACACTCTAACACAGTAATATATATAGTTTACATTTTTAAATGTATTTATCACTCAGAAAGGCTGAACAGGAGAGTTAATACAGTCACTAGAAAGGCTATCATGTCTAGCCAATGCCAAATGTAGTAATAGTTAGTAAACATAAACACGAAAATGTACCCGATCCTCAGGGAAGCCAGCTGGAAAGAGAAGCCAGATGGAAGCACACTCTGAGGCAGAGAGTTCCGAATAGGGAGTACTGTGTTTACAGGCTTCTGCGCCTGCACACAGGAGCTTCTGGGCATGCGCGGAGGGGGGCATGTGCCGAATAGGGAGTGCTGTGTTTACAGGCTTCTGCGCCTGCATACAGAAGCTTCTGGGCATGCGCGGAGGGGGCGCGTGTGCCGAATAGGGAGTGCTGTGTTTACAGGCTTCTGCGCCTGCATACAGGAGCTTCTGGGCATGCGCGGAGGGGGGGCACGTGCCGAATAGGGAGTGCTGTGTTTACAGGCTTCTGCGCCTGCATACAGGAGCTTCTGGGCATGCACGGAGGGGGGGCATGTGCCGAATAGGGAGTGCTGTGTTTACAGGCTTCTGCGCCTGCATACAGGAGCTTCTGGGCATGCGCGGAGGGGGGGGGCATGTGCCGAATAGGGAGTGCTGTGTTTACAGGCTTCTGCGCCTGCGCACAGGAGCTTCTGGGCATGCGCGGAGGGGGGGCATGTGCCGAATAGGGAGTGCTGTGTTTACAGGCTTCTGCGCCTGCGTACAGAAGCTTCTGGGCATGCGCGGAGGGGGGGGATGTGCCGAATAGGAGTGCTGTGTTTACAGGCTTCTGCGCCTGCATTCAGAAGCTTCTGGGCCTGCTCTGAGGGGGCGCGTGTTCCGAATAGGGAGTTCTGTGTTTACAGGCTTCTGCGCCTGCATACAGGAGCTTCTGGGCATGCGCGGAGGGGGGCACGTGCCGAATAGGAGTGCTGTGTTTACAGGCTTCTGCGCCTGCATACAGGAGCTTCTGGGCATGCGCGGAGGGGGGGCATGTGCCGAATAGGGAGTGCTGTGTTTACAGGCTTCTGCGCCTGCATACAGGAGCTTCTGGGCATGCGCGGAGGGGGGGGCGCGTGCCGAATAGGGAGTGCTGTGTTTACAGGCTTCTGCGTCTGCGCACAGGAGCTTCTGGGCATGTGCGGAGGGGAAGGGGCGCCAACATAATGTTTGGGGGGGGCGCCAAAATAATGTTAGCTTACCATTTAAAATTACCTTAGACCACCCCTGAATATGAGGAACTGTTTTAAGGGATCGCAGCATTAGGAAGGTTGAGAAACACCGATATAGGTGATTTACTTCATGAATCCAAAGAATCCAACCTTGGGTTGAAAGCTGATTTCTGATAGGAAGGAATGGAGCTTTGATGGGATGAAGGTAAATTTCTGAAAGGAACAGAATCAAACATTGAAACCCATGCTCATTCTGTTTCTTTTTTCCATCCAAGCATTAGCCCACAATGGGCAATTTCCTCATTTAGCCTTTTCTAACTCCCTCGTCCAGAATGCATTTGACGGATTCAAATACGAGAATAGTGGAACATCTACGAGAAGTGAGCTTGACAGTAGAAGCAAAACATCTCCATATGTACTGGCATTATTCCGTTCATGTCTTTCACTTTTGGGTTGGAAACAATTTCAGAGCATTGTAAGAATAAGTGTAGGACATCTGCTGACGGCAATTTGCATCTGCCGGGTTTCATGAAAGCTCCTTGTAAAATGCAGACTGCGTGCAATTAAAACTTTCAAGTTCAGTGCGACCCTCATGCTTCACATTTCACAGAATCAGAGGATCAGGCCTCAGTTTCTCAGTCACCACCTCTCCGCCAACAGAAGGGGTGTTGCGGCTGCAACATCTGAAAACGTTTCCAGTTTCTGATTCTCATTTTAGAAGCAGAAAACAATGCAAATTGGTCTACTTAAGCTATAATGCGGGCCAGGAACAAACTGTTGGTAAAAACAAGGAAGTTAAAAGAGGAACAGCTGTGGCTCGGTCGTAGAGCAAGTGCTTCCCATGGGCAGGTTGCAGGCAGAGGCGGCTCAAGCTGCTCCGTGAAGTAGGCGGTCACTGAGAGCTCCCGTATCCGCAGGCGGATCCGCAACCTTTGCAAAAGTTATACCGGTATCAGCACAAGGGCTTCGCCGCCGTCGCCCACTGCGCCCATTACGCAGACGCAAACACCAGTATTGGAGCAAGAGGAGTTTACGATGCCGCCCATGTCGGCACTCAGGGCTTCGCTGCCGTTGCCTGCTACGCACATTACGCAGGCGCAAACTCCAGTATTGGAGCAAGAGGAGTTTACGGTGCCACCCATGTCGGCACTCAGGGCTTCGCCGCTGGCACCCACTGCACACACTGTGCAGACACAAACTCCAGTATTGGAGCCAGAGGAGTTTACGGTGCCACCCATGTCGGTACTCAGGGCTTCGCCGCTGTCACCCACTGCGCACACTGTGCAGACACAAACTCCAGTATTGGAGCAAGAGGAGTTTACGGTGCCACCCATGTCGGCACTCAGGGCTTCGCCGCTGGCACCCACTGCACACACTGTGCAGACACAAACTCCAGCATTGGAGCAAGAGGAGTTTACGGTGCCACCCATGTCGGCACTCAGGGCTTCGCCGCTGGCACCCACTGCACACACTGTGCAGACACAAACTCCAGTATTGGAGCAAGAGGAGTTTACGGTGCCACCCATGTCGGTACTCAGGGCTTCGCCGCTGTCACCCACTGCGCACACTGTGCAGACACAAACTCCAGTATTGGAGCAAGAGGAGTTTACGGTGCCACCCATGTCGGCACTCAGGGCTTCGCCGCTGGCACCCACTGCACACACTGTGCAGACACAAACTCCAGCATTGGAGCAAGAGGAGTTTACGGTGCCACCCATGTCGGCACTCAGGGCTTCGCCGCTGTCACCCACTGCACACACTGTGCAGACACAAACTCCAGTATTGGAGCAAGAGGAGTTTACGGTGCCACCCATGTCGGCACTCAGGGCTTCGCCGCTGGCACCCACTGCACACACTGTGCAGGCGCAAACTCCAGCATTGGAGCAAGAGGAGTTTACGGTGCCACCCATGTCGGCACTCAGGGCTTCGCCGCCGTCACCCGCTGCGCACACTGTACAGACACAAACTCCATTTCCCCCTCCTGCCGAACTCCTGCTGCTTCTGCTTGGGGGAGGAGGAGGAAGGGCTGGGCGGCAGTGGCGAAGAAGGGGCCGGGGTGCCGCCTCCTTCGGCCGTTTCCCCAGCCAGCCAGCCTCCAATCGAGGGAGGGCGGGGAACGTAAGCGGAAGAGAGGAGCACAGTCCGAGGCAGGCCCACTGGCTTCTTCTTTCGAACTGCAGGAAAGAAGGAAGGAAAGCAGGCAACCATGGACTGACTGAGTGCCTTCCCTTCTGGTGTGGAAGAGAGAGAGAGAGAGCCATCCAGGAAGGGAGCCACCTGGGGGTTCTGTGTGGCAAGTTTGGCCCAGTTCTATCATTGGTGGGGTTCAGAATGCTCTTTGATTGTAGGGGAACTATAAATCCCAGAAACTGTAACTCCCAAATGTCAAGATCTATTTTCCCCAAACTCCAACCGTGTTCACATTTGGACATATTGAGTATTCATGCCAAGTTTGGTCCTGATCCAACATTGTTTGAGTCCACAGTGCTCTCTGGATATAGGTGAACTACAACTCCAAAACTCGAGGTTAATGCCAACCAAACTCTTATAGCATTTTCGCTTGGTTATGGGAGTTCTGTGTGGGAAGTTTGTCTTTCTGCCATTCCTCCCAGGATATCTATGTTGTGTTCATCGAAACAGGCCCAGGTTTCACACTGAGTGTATAAATACATTTAAAAACATATTAACTACATGTATTACTGTGTTAGAGTGTCATTTTGTGCCATTTTGGTTGGTGGTGTGCCCCAGGAATTTGGAAATGTAAAAAATGTGTCACCGCGGCTCAAAAAAGGTTGGGAAACACTGCTCTGAAGAAACCCATGAGGACCAGATAGAATGAATGAGAAGTGAATTGATCACACCCAGGAAAGTATATTGTAAGACTTGCAGGCTAGGGCAACTGAGATGAACATGGCATCGTAGCACCGCTGTGAGGAAATTCCTCCTTCGCCACAAAGTTCACTGCTTGACCTTGAGAAAGTCATTGTCTAATTCCCTAAACTGCGAAATCCAAAGCCCTTTGGGGGGGAGGTCAGGGTATGAAAGTAACTAATGAAAAATAAACGTCTTGAATTCTGAAATTGCTGGGTTTTGTATTCTCCTAACCATCAGCTTCCTCAAATCTAATATTTAATTCAAAGGTTATTTTATATTTATAGACCTCAGCATCTCACTGTGGAAGTGCTAGCATTATCGCAGGCTAGAGCTTTCTAATGCGCAACCGGTCATATTACCTCTCACTGACACAAATGCCAGAAAAGGTGACTTTGACCACATAGATTCACTGTGCTGCCCACATTTGTGCAGTGACTTTTCCCCTGCCGTGGCAACGAAACAAACATATGAATGCTTCAGATTTATCCCTATATAGTAAAACTGTCAAAAGAAAACATGAAAATTATTGTTCATTGCAAGAAAATAAGCATTTTATGTGGATAGTTGGCTCTCCGTATCCGTGGTTCTGCCTCCACTGATGTAGCCATTGCCACTTTTTTCTCCCTCTGAAGCTGAGGCTCAGGCCCGGATCACCCATAAGGCCACACTAGGCCACGGCCTAGGGGCGCAGCTGAGGGGGGGCACCAGATCCGGACCCTCCCAATTTTTTTTTTAAAAAAATACTGTACGTCTATCTTTGGGCGCTTCCGGGAATGGGGCTTCCCTTCCTCCTCCGCAATGCGCCCGGGTTTCTTGACCCAAAAAAGCCAGGCGCATGGCGAGGAGAAAGAGGAAGGCTCACCCCAGAGGTGGATCTTCCCTTTCTCCTCCGCAACGCGCCCCGGTTCCTTGACTCAAGAAAGCTGGGCGCGTGGCGAGGAGGTAGGAAGGGAAGGCTCGCCCCCGGAGCACGCAGAGGAAGAAGGAGGCGCGTGGAGCCGCAAGGAGGAGGAGGTGGTGTGTGTGTGTGTGTGTGTGGGGGGTGCGCTAGAGGTTGGTTTGGGGGTGTAATTCCAAAGTGTGGCCTAGGGCCCCAAATTGGTTAATCTGGGCCTGCTGAGGCTCCCAAGGGTTGATCCCATCCAGTTATTGAATTGAATTTGTTTTGAAATGATCCAAGTTTGCCTTCTCTGCATCTTATGGAAGGGAATTATACTATTTAAATATGCATAGTGCAAAAGAAATCTTTTCTTTTGTCCTGAATTTTCACCATTCAACTTCTGCAGATGACTCTGGATTCTGTAACAGACTCAAGGAATATATTAACCTTTCCCTCTCATGATTAGATATACATTTGTTATGTCTCCCTTTACTTATCTTGTCCCTCTTAAGCCAAACTTTCCCCAGAATGTGGGAAGTGAAGGTGGTAGGAAAAAAATAGCGATGTCTCGGTTTCCAAGACCATCGGAAATATGTGTTTTCCAATGGTCTTAGGCGACCCCTGTGAAATGATTGTTTGACCCCCAGAGGGGTTGCGACCCACAGGTTGAGAACCACTGCTCTACATGGACAGAACCATTGATTTGGCAGCTGAAACGTGGCCACACCACATTTGGAATTCCCTCTGGAAACATTTGGTTAACACAAAATGCCATTTAATTACCTAGGAAAGACCAAAAAAGATGGTGGGAAAACCCCAATGTCCTGGAGAGGGAAGATAGATAGATGGATGGATGGATAGATAGCTAGATGTGTTATAGACCTAGAAAAGGTCAAAAAGATGGTGAGAAGTCCACCATGTCCAGGAGAGGGAAGATGGACGGAAAGGCCAAAAAGATTATGAGAAGACCACCATGTTCTGGAGAGGGAAGATAGATCGGTGGGTGGATGGATGGATGGATGGATGGATAGATAGATGTGTTATAGACTTAGGAAAGGCCAAAAGGATAGTGAGAAGACCACCATGTCCTGGAGAGGGAAGGTAGGTAAATGGATGGATAGATGTCTGTGTTATAGACCTAGGAAAGGCCAAAAGGATGGTGAGAACACATCAATGTCCTGGAGAGGGAAGATAGATGGATGGATATATGTGTTATAGACCTAGGAAAGGCCAAAAAGATGGTGAGTAGATCGTAGATAGTAGATGGTAGATAGATAGATCGATGGATGGATGGATGGATGGATAGATGTGTTATAGACCTAAGAAAGGCCAAAAAGATGGCGAGAAGACACCCATGTCCTGGAGATGGAAGATAGATGGAAAGATGGATAGATAGAAGACACCCATGTCCTGGAGATGGAAGATAGATGGAAGATAGATGGATGGATGGATGTATTGATGGTTGGATGGATGGATGGATGGATGGATGGATGGATAGATAGATAGATAGATAGATGTGTTATAGACCTAAGAAAGGCCAAAAAGATGGCGAGAAGACACCCATGTCCTGGAGATGGAAGATAGATGGATGGATGGATAGATGGATAGATAGATAGATAGATGTGTTATAGACCTAGGAAAGGCCAAAAAGATGGTGAGAAGACCTCCATGTCCTGGAGAGGGTAGATGGATCGATAGACAGATAAACAGATGCGTTGCGGAATCCAGGGTTCCTCCACAGTTGCCTACTCCTGAAAAGGCATAATTTCTAGGGGTGGATATTTCCAGCCGTAATATTTTGATATCCGTTAATTTTTTGTATTTAAAATTACTTTGACCCTATATCGACCCTCGGCGTCCAACCCGGAAGTGACATTTCAAAATCAATGCCCGTTATCGTTATTTCCGTAAAGGGCACGTTTTAGGTCGTTATTTCCACCCTTGCTTCTGAGGTGGCGGGATGGCTTGCATCCACACCTCCCTCCATTTCCCCGCCACCTCAGAGGCATCCTGGGTTAAATATAATGCGGGAAGCCTCTGAAGTGGCAGGGGAAGGAAGGGGTGTGTGGATGGCTTGCCTCCACACCTCCCTTTCTTTCCCCGCCACCTCAGAGGCATCCCGGGTTAAATATATCGCGTGATGCCTCTGAGCTGGCGGGGGAAGGAAGGGGTGTGTGGATGGCTTCCCTCCCAGCTGGCGTAACAAATAATAACGAAAATTCGTTATTAATTACGTTTCAATTACGAAATTTACTTAAAAATTTTCGGAATAATTTCTGTAACGACCCAGCAACGGAAATCCCCCCCCCCCCAGTTTAGAATCATTTTTTAATGGATCAACCACCTAATGCTGTTGATAAGATTGTGGCTGCAACCAGGCCTACCACCTGCTCCCTCGACCCGTGCCCCTCCTGGCTTGTTAGATCCTGCCTGGAGGGGTTACGTGGGCCTCTGTTGAACATCGTAAATAGCTCCCTTGAGCAAGGAGTCTTCCCAGAGTGCTTTAAAGAGGCGGTGGTAGCTCCATTACTGAAGAAACCGTCATTAGATCCTGCGGTTCCCTCCAACTACCGACCAATGTCGAACCTCTCGTACCTGGGCAAGGTAGTTGAGAGGGCAGTAATGGAGCAGTTGCAGTCCTTCTTAGATGATGCAACATGGCTAGACCCCTTCCAGTCCGGCTTCCGTTCGGGGCACGGGACGGAGACGGTCCTGGTCTCCATCACAGACCAACTCCGCTGCCAGCTCGACCAAGGCGGGTCTGCGCTGCTCGTGTTATTGGACCTCACGGCAGCGTTTGACACGGTCGACCACAATCTACTGATCCACCGCCTGGCCGTGGCTGGAGTGAGGGGACAGTTCTTAAATGGCTGACCTCCTTCCTCCACCAGCGGTCTCAACGTGTGAGGAGGGGCGAGGTGGTCTCCGAGGGCTCCTCATTAGTTTGTGGAGTTCCCAAGGGGGCCATTCCCTCCCCTCTGTTATTTAACATCTACATGCAGCCGCTTGCACAGCTGGTGCGGAGTTATGGGCTGGAGTGCCACCAGTACGCTGACGACACCCAGCTCATTCTGAGGATGGAGGGCAGGCCGGGATCCATCCCGATAATTTCAACACTGCCTCGAGGCCGTTACTGGATGGCTGCGTGCCAGTAGGTTGAGGGTGAATCCGGCAAAGACGGAGATCTTGTGGTCGGGCCGCTCGGGTGGTGTAGATGTCCAGCTTCCGACCCTGGACGGTGTGGCGCTATGCCCATCGCCTTCCGTTAAGAGCCTGGGGGTCCATCTGGACTCCCAGCTGACCATGGAGGCCCAGGTCTCCGCGGTCAGCAAGGTTGCTTTTTTTCATCTGCGACAGGCTCGGAGGCTGGCCCCTATATCTCCCGGAATGACCTGGCCACGGTGATCCAAGCTACGGTCATCTCAAGGCTGGATTACTGTAACGCGCTTTACGTTGGCCTTCCTTTGTCGGCGACCCGGAAGCTCAAGTTGGTGCAGAACACTGCCGCCCGGCTCCTGTCTGGAACCCCAGCAGGCCGCCACATCACACCTGTTTTGCAGGATCTGCACTGGCTCCCAATCGAGCACCGGATCTCCTTCAAGGTGTTGGTTCTTACCTTTAAGGCCTTGCATGGCCTGGGGCCAGCGTACTTGAGGGACCGACTCACCCCACACTGTCCCCCGAGATCACTACGCTCCGAGGATGCTAATTTGTTAGAGATACCCTCGGCGAAATCGGCTAAACTGACATCTACTCGCGGAGGCGTTCTCCGTTATAGCTCCTACGCTGTGGAACGCCCTCCCGGCTGGAAAGGGCTATAAAGGACCTGCTCCGTTTAGACGCGCCTGCAAAACTTATTTGTTTAAGCAGGCCTTCGGTGAGTAGGTCCTGCCCATGTTCGCTTTAGCCGCTGTCCTGGGGTGTCACGCTATCTAATTTCTGAACTGTACCTGGGGGTTTTGTATTTTGCTGTTTCACCTGTTTAATTGTCTGAGATGTTTTATCGCATTGCTTGTGTGTAGTTGTACCTTCGGTTCCTGTGAGCCGCCGCGAGCCTCAGGGAGTTGGCGGCATAGAAACCTGAATAATAAATAAATAATAATAAATAATAATTGCAATTCAGAATCCCTTTGTTTTGTGGCCGGCAGACGTGGTCCCCACTTTTCCGTTGTGCTTGAGACCTGCTGTCCCAGAACATGGCTCCTGCACTTCCCAGTACAGGAAACTGTGTTTTTCTTTCTCTCAGCTCATCCTGTTTAAATCTTTTTTTCCCCTTTCCCCTTTTGTCTAAACAAATCCGGTGAAATTTGCAAATGTATAAGGTGAGCGCATGCCAATAAACAAAACCTGTTCCCAGCGAGATGTGTTCTGATTTTATGATGATTGGATTTACTGCAGGAAGTATTCTGAAGATTCGCTGTAATTAGAGTCTGGAAAGTTTAAGGAGCTGTGCTTGAATTTTCCTGACATTTTGTGTGTGTGTGTGTGTGTGTGTTGTGAGTGCGTTTGGTCTTTATAGCCCTCATTCTTTCCTAGAGTCTTGCTCCTAGCGGGAGAAAATCTTTCAAAAAGGAAGATGCCAGAAGGAAAATGTGACTGTAATGTTCTGTCAGTGATTCTTCCAGAGCTTCCGGCATTTCACAAATCAAAACCAGGACATGTGTGGTCAAGCAGCATTGTTTTGGTATTTTAAAAAATAATTTATATCCTTCCTTTTCACCAGATTCAAGGCAACTGTAACTGTCATGCAGTCTTCCCTTTCTCCTTTTTATTTATTTTTGTATTTATTATTTACAGCAGTGTTTCCCAACCAGTGTGCCAGGGCACACCAGTGTGCCGTGAGAGATCATCAGGTGTGCCGTGGGAAATGACATTATAATCTATCTGATGTCATGTATATAGTTTGCTACTCTGTCTCCGGAACCTCAGCGCGCAGGTCCTTCTTTCCGGGAGGGCTGCACAGTAGCGCGGACCTGTTTGGGCCCGTTCCGTTCCGCTCCGGCAGCGAGCACTTCCGGTCCAGCCCAGCCCTGTTGGCACTATGCGAGGTGTGAGTCAGAGAGCAGCGGAGCCCGAACGCTGAAGGCAGGCAGGCAGGCAAGCAGCTGGAGGGGTAGGTAGGTAGGAAGGCAGGGAGTCAGCCAGCTAATGGGGGAAAGGAGAGAAGGGCTTGCATCCACATCTCCCTTCCTTTCCCCGCCACCTCAGAGGCTTCCCGGGTTAAATATATTGCAGGATGCCTCTGAGCTGGCGCGGGAAGGAAGGAGTGTGTGGATGGCTTGCCTCCACATCTCCCTTCCTTTCCCCGCCACCTCAGAGGCATCCCGGGTTAAATATATTGCGGGATGCCTCTGAGCTGGCGGGGGAAGGAAGGGGTGTGTGGATGGCTTGCCTCCATAGCTCCCTTCCTTTCCCCACCACCTCAGAGGCTTCCTGGGTTAAATGTATCACGGGATTCCTCTGAGCTGGCGTGGGAGAAAAATGGGTCCCCCAAAGGCCAGCCAGCCTGACCCGCTTCAGCGAAGCTGGAAGGCACCATCCAAGCCCTCCCGACAGATGGGCATGGAGACTCTGGCTATACATTAAGAAATGTTGTATTACCTCTCTACAAATCTATGGTAAGGCCACATTTGGAGTACTGTGTACAATTCTGGTCTCCGCACCTTAAGAAGGATATAACGGAACTGGAAAAGGTACAGAAAAGGGCAACAAGAATGATCCAAGGGATGGAGCGGCTCCCTTACGAAACCAGGTTGCAACGCCTTGGTCTTTTCAGCCTTGAAAGACGGCGTTTAAGAGGTGACTTGATCGAAGTGTATAAAATCATGCATGGGATAGAAAAGGTGAATAAAGAAAAATTATTTTCTTTGTCACAAAACACTAGGACTAGGGGCACTCCCTGAAGGTCCAAGGTAGGAAAGTTAGGACTAATAAAGGGAAATATTTCTTCACCCAGAGGGTCATTGGGTTATGGAACTCACTTCCAGAAGAGGTTGTGACAGCGGTCAGCCTGGACAGCTTCAAGGCAGGATTAGACAGATTCATGGATACCAAGTGTATCGGTAGTTACTCACAACTGGTGGGCCACTGTGTGATACAGAATGCTGGACTAGATGGGCTGAGGTCCGATTCAGCATGGCTCTTCTTATGTTCTTATGTTCTTATTAAGGCAGGCAGCATCTTTATTAAGGGCTTGGAAGAAGGTTTTGACTAGATATGGTCAAACTTGGGCCTTCCTCCAGGTGTTTTGGACTTCAGCTCCAACACTGTGTCCTGTTCTGGGCACCACAATTTAAAATTCAGATATTAAAATTTTATATTTATTTTACATGTAATATTGCGAATAATATTGCGATATAATTGTTATAATACAACGTGGTATGTAATTGTTGTACTGTGACAATGACATACAGTAGTATGTTGTATTTGATATTATAGTATAGTACACATATAATATTGATAATGTTGTAATGTAATGCAATATAATAATAATATACTATATAACTATATATTTTGTGTTCATCGAAACAGGCCCAGGTTTCACACTAAGTGAGTGTATAAATACATTTAAAAACATATTAACTATATGTATTACTGTGTTAGAGTGTCATTTTGTGTCATTTTGGTTGGTGGTGTGCCCCAGGGTTTTGTAAATTTAAAAAATGTGCCGCGGCTCAAAAAAGGTTGAAAAACACTGATTTACAGCATATCGAACTATAACAAGAAGCATAAAACAGTAAAACAGTAAACAATCAGACAATTGGACAATATTCCGCTAAAACCAGAGGTTAAAGGCTAAATGCCTGCTGGAACAACATCGTTTTGCAAGCGGGGACGGGGGCCACTCTCTGCCATGTCTCCCGGCATGACTCCAGCCCCTCTCTCGCTGAGGCCACGTGGAGGAGGAGGAGCATGAGTGGTGGGCAGGCTTCAGCCCCGCCCGCTGAAGCCAGTCCACTGCTCATGCTCCTCCTCCTCCGCGTGGCCTCAGCAAGCAAGGGGCCAGAGTCATGGCGGAGAGCGGCGCCGGGACGGGAGCCGTGCGCCGCCATGACTCCCATCATGACTCAATCAGGCAGGAGCAAGCTTTTGCCTCTGGGAAGGGGGCGGGGCCCGAGCGATGTCACCCCTCCTCCCTCCCTTGATTGGAGGCTGGCTGGGGAAACGGCCGAAGGAGGCGGCGCCCCGGCCCCTTCTTCTTTTTCTTCGCTGCCCCCCCGGCCCTTCCTCCTCCTCCTCCTCCAAGCAGCAGGCGTTCGGCAGGAGGGGGAGAAAACGGGGGGAGATACTTTTTCGCGGCACACCAGATGATCCATCACGAAACGGTAGTGTGCCGCAGAACAGCAGTTGGGAAACACTGCCTTAGCAAACGCCATTCTTTCCTCAAGACGTGTCCAATGTTGGGGGCGGCTGAGCTTTGTTTGCTCTAAACAAGTCCCACGCATTTGCCTTTCTAGTCGCAGAGCTCTCTTCTAATGCCTCGTATCAAATGAAAGTTCAAGTGTGACCTACCTTTAAACACTGTTACCTGTGTCACTTGGATGTATCTGTGCGG
This sequence comes from Anolis apletophallus, assembly GCA_030556195.1. NCBI lineage: Eukaryota > Metazoa > Chordata > Lepidosauria > Squamata > Anolidae > Anolis > Anolis apletophallus. The sequence continues at coordinate 623,276 of JARBWK010000023.1, forward strand.
CAGACCTTTCATTCATGTATTAGTGCTGCTTTTTGCAGGTTCCCTTTGTTTTGAGCGAATCAGGCCTCCCAAAGAGAGACATAAATAACGTGCATCATTGTAACTGTCCTAAAGAACCGTGTTTATAGGGCAATTTGCTGGAGTGACTGACTCAACCTGATCTAAAACGGAGTTTGCTTTCATGGGTTTAAATGTCATTCAGCCAGTGAAGGCCAAAACCGATATTTCCTCACTGATAGTCATTTGGGTTGTTTTTACAAAGCGCTTCGTTGCCTTTCCGTGGCGCGTTCTCCTAAGAAGGAACGGCAAGGCTTCGTTGAATTGTCAAACATTACAGACCATTTTGCATTTCGCTTCTAAGCGAGCCTTTATTGTGATTAAGTGGCATAAATCAGTAATGAGTAAATAATGTGAAATATTTATTTTCATTAGCTGTTTGCTTAATGGCATTAATGCAATGGGATTGCCCTCCAGCCTTGTTGGTGAGAGGAGAGGAAAGAGCATGTCTGGGTGAGAGATTGCATGGCTTTGGAAAGAGCCACAGAGCACCTTGGGGAGTGCGTCATTCGGTTTGTGAGTGCAAAAGAAGACAAAACCCAGATCCAGTTCTAGTGCTGCCATATGTTGAAAATTTATTTATTTATTTAGTATCAAAAGCATTGCATAAATTAGCCCCTGAGGAGTGGCTGCATACAAATTTGAATAATAAATAAATAAATAAATTATAAAACTGATAAAAATAAAAGGTGTGCAGGCGGCTAATACCTTATGACCAAAAACTGGCATTGTCTGTAGCCTCCAACAATTCCTTCCCTATACATGAGGTAGGGCACGGCGGAGAAACAGACAGAAGCAGTGGCATTGTCTGTTCTGCTCCATAGTCACACACGGTATGGGATTCTTTTAGGTCAGGGGTAGGGAACCTATGGCTCGGGAGCCAGATGTGGCTCTTTTCATGATTGCATCTGGCTCTCTAGAGAAGCCTAGGCCTCAGTTTCCCAGCATGCAGCTTTCTCCCCTTCACCCTTTCCTTCTCCTCTCATTCCTTTTCCCTCCCTCTCTCCCCTTCCTTCTTTCCTCCATTCTCCCTCTTCCATTCTCTTCTTTCCTTCCTTTCTTTCTCCCCCTTCACCCTTTCCTTCTCTCATTCCTTTTCCTTCCTCTCTCCCCTTCCTTCTTTCCTCCATTCTCCCTCTTCCTTCCTCCCTTTCTTTTTCCCCTTCACCCTTTCCTTCTCTCATTCCTTTTCCCTTCCTCTCTCCCCTTCCTTCTTTCCTCCATTCTCCCTCTTCCTTCCTCTTCCTTCCTTCCTTTCTTTTCCCCCTTCACCCTTTCCTTCTCTCATTCCTTTTCCCTCCCTCTCTCCCCTTCCTTCTTTTCCCCATTCTCCCTCTTCCTTTCTTTCTCCCCTTCACCCTTTCCTTCTCTCATTCCTTTTCCCTCCCTCTCCCCTTCTTTCCCCCATTCTCCTCTTCCTTCCTTTCTCTCCCTTCACCCTTTCCTTCTCTCATTCCTTTTCCCTCCCTCTCTCCCCTTCCTTCTTTCCCCCATTCTCCCTCTTCCTTCCTTTCTTTCTCCACCTTCACCCTTTCCTTCTCTCCTTCCTTTTCCCTCCCTCTCTCCCCTTCCTTCTTTCCTCCATTCTCCCTCTTCCTTCCTCTTCCTTCCTTCCTTCCTTTCTCCCCTTCACCCTTTCCTTCTCTCCTTCCTTTTCCCTCCCTCTCTTCCCTTCCTTCTTTCCTCCATTCTCCCTCTTCCTTCCTCTTCCTTCCTTCCTTTCTTTCTCCCCTTCACCCTTTCCTTCTCTCATTCCTTTTCCCTCCCTCTCCCCTTCCTTCTTTCCCCCATTCTCCTCTCCCTTCCTTCCTTTCTCCCTTCACCCTTTCCTTCTCTCATTCCTTTTCCCTCCCTCTCTCCCCTTCCTTCTTTCCCCCATTCTCCCTCTTCCTTTCTTTCTCCCCTTCACCCTTTCCTTCTCTCATTCCTTTTCCCTCCATTCTCCCTCCTTCCTTCCTTCTTTCCCCCATTCTCCCTCTTCCTTCCTTTCTTCCTTTTTCACCCTTCCCCTTCTCTCTTCCTTCTTTCTTTCTCCCCCTCACCCTCTCTCCTCCCTCCTTCCCCTTTCCCCCATTCTCCCTCTTCCTTCCTCTTTCTTCCATTCTTTCTCCCCTTCACCCTTTCCTCTCTCCTTCCTTTTCCCTCCCTCTCTCCCCTTCCTTCTTTCCCCATTCTCCCTCTTCCTTTCTTTCCCCTTCACCCTTTCCTTCTCTCATTCCTTTTCCCTCCCTCTCTCCCCTTCCTTCTTTCCCCCATTCTCCCTCTTCCTTTCTTTCTCCCCTTCACCCTTTCCTTCTCTCATTCCTTTTCCCTCCCTCTCTCCCCTTCCTTCTTTCCCCCATTCTCCCTCTTCCTTTCTTTCTCCCCTTCACCCTTTCCTTCTCTCATTCCTTTTCCCTCCCTCTCTCCCCTTCCTTCTTTCCCCCATTCTCCCTCTTCCTTTCTTTCTCCCCTTCACCCTTTCCTTCTCTCATTCATTTTCTCTCCCTCTCTCCCCTTCCTTCTTTCCCCATTCTCCCTTCCTCTTCCTTTCTTTCTCCCCTTTCACCCTTTCCTTCTCTCATTCCTTTTCCCTCCCTCTCTCCCCTTCCTTCTTTCCCCCATTCTCCTCTTCCTTCCTTTCTCTCCCTTCACCCTTTCCTTCTCTCATTATGTTACTTTTTTCTCACTCCCTTGCTTTTCTTTTCCTCCCTTCCCATTTCCTTCTTTCCTTCCCCCTCCTTGTCTCTCTCCTGCTTTTCTTTTCTTTCTTTTCCATAGTTTGTTCTTCTTTTCTTTCTTCCTCTCCCCTTCCCTCCTTTATTTTCTCTGTCTTTCTTTCTTTCTTTCTTTCCCCCTTCCTTCCTTCCTTCGCCTTCTCTTCCTTCCCAGAGTCCTGAGCATGCCTTTTGCAGAGCCAGGTTTGAAGTGTCCCCTCATTTTGCGGGGGAATCCTTTTCTCATCGTATGTACGCAGGCATGTAGCGGGGGGCTAAGAGAACTAGCCCCCAAATTCTCAGGGTGGTCCCGAGAAGGCCTTACTGGTACATTATTTAAACTGTTATGTTTATTCATCTCATGATCTGATCACCATGCTCATTATATCCCACATTAGTGGGGTTATTGGGATAACAATACAAAAGGTTTGCTAGGGTAGACCCTCTTCCACCCAGTCTCAGCCCTGAAACAAAATCTGGCTACGGGCCCTGTATGTATGTATAGACTCACATTTAGTTGAATTCAGTCTTAAAATACGTTATATATCTTATATGGCTCTCACTGAAATTAATTTCCAAATATTTTGCTTTCATGGCTCTCGGAGTCAAAAAGGTTCCCGACCCCTTTTTTAGGAAGTGCCTAAAAGAATCGCATACCTTGTGTACAAGGAACAGTTGAAATCCCGACAGGCGGCCATCCAGCCTCTGTTTAAAAGCTTCCAAAGAAGGAGCCTCCACCACACTCCCTCCGGAACAGAGAGTTCCACTGCTGAACAGCTCTCACAGTCAGGAACTTCTTCCTCATGTTCTCTTTTAGTTTGAAGCCATTATCCCATTACGTCCTAATCTCCAGGGCAGCAGAAAACAAGCTTGCTCCCTCCTCCCTATGAACACCCCTCACATATTTATACATAGCTATCATGTCTCCTCTCAGCCGTCTCTTCTGTAGGCGAAACATGCCCAGCAGCTCTTGAAGCCGCTCTTCATAGGGCTTGTTCTCCAGACCCTTGATCATTTGAGTCGCCCTCCTCTGGACACTTTCCCACTTGTCAATATCTCTCTTCAATGGTGGTGCCCAAAATTGGACACAATATTCCAGGTGTGGTCTAACCAAGGCAGAATAGAGCATGGATAGCATGCCTTCCCTGAATCTAGACACTATAGAGGCCAAAATCCCATTGGCTTTTTTTAAAGCCGACATTGTTGGCTCATGTTTAACTGGTTGTCCACGAGGACCTCAAGATCTTTTTCAGACATCCTGCTCTCGAGCCACACGTCCCCCATTCCATATCTTTGCATTTCATTTCTAATGCAATTGGAGTATCTTGCATTTTGAAAATACGGTAGTCATGCCCGGATTACCCATAAGGCCAATGAGGCCATGGCCTAGGGGCGCAAGCCAGGGGGGGGGGGTGCCAAAAAACCCCTAGTCTGCGCTTCTATTTCCCCCTTTCTCATGCCCCTCCTTGCTCCTTCTCCCAGCAAAGTCTTTGCTCCGTCCCCCCGTCTCTCTCTCGCTCTCATGCGCATGTGCACACTCTCTCTCACGCTCTTTTTCGCGCTGTCTCGCACGCGCTTTCTCTCTCTTGCATGCTCTCTCTCTTTCTCTTTCTCACGTGCTCTCGCTCGCTGTCTCTCGCGCGCGTGTGCTCTCTCTCTCGTGCGTGCTCCCTCTCTTGCTCTCTCATGCTCTCTCTCTCTCTCTCTCTCTCTCTCTCTCTCGTGCACGCCTTTGGAGTGAATTTGCACCCGCTGCGCTCTCCCCAAGCCTCCAGACTCCCGAGGAGACCTTTAGAGCACAGCGGAGCTTTCCAGCTGGTGGGAATGGGGGCCTTGGAGGTGGCGGGAGGTTGGCTTAAAGGGGGCGTAATTCCAAAGTGTGGCCTAGGGCGCAAAAAAGTGTTAATCCGGGCCTGACGGTAGTTGTGCCTTCAACCTGGGCCCCACCAGAGGCACCCTCAGAGGCAGGCCTTGGAGTGCCAGGCCAACTGAAGGCAGAGGCAAAGTGGGGCCCAGGAGAGCCTTTTGTTCCTGCAATCTCAGCGCAGAGCAATTCATATGGAAATAATACACACTATGCTAATTGTCCCAGCTCTTTATTTTTCCCAAAGCTTCAAGTCAATAAAATGTTCTGTCTTGTTAGAGCCTTTTTATCCTGCGAGGTTTATAGCCAACACTCTAGAATTAAATATGAAAGATTTTCATAATACTGATCATTCCTGTTGAAAGTGCTCACTTAGAGAGGGTTGACTCGGGTTGCCACAACCGCAGCTGTGCGCACTGCCTCTCCTTTCCCCCTTGTCTTCCCTTCATGTCTGCCTGACCCTTTTATTTGGCACCCATTGTTCCTCCGCTGAATAAACTCCCTTTGCAGGCCTATGGAACGGGGCGGGGGGGGGGGGGAGCAGGGGGGGCTCCCCAACCAACCCCTCCTTGCAATGTGGGTGCTTAAATCAGTTCTGTTTGAAGGAAGCGTCCCCTGTCATTTCCGATCTCTTTTGAGGAGGGGGCTTGTATGCAGAAGCACAAAGCGCAATTAAAACCCAGTTATATATTCTCCTAGTTATTAAAGCTTGGATTAACATGACATAAAGTTTTGTCTGGGGACTCCTTTGCTATGGCTCAGGGAGCATTTCCGTGTGACAGTAATAGGCTCCAGTTAATATACTTGAATGATACTAGAATTTGCGTCCGACGACAGAACAAAAGGGGTTTATTTGAAAGCTCGCCTTACAAAGGTGGAATTATCATTGTGAACAATCCACTGAGATCGGGGCTTAATTATTGTATCTCGTGTTCCTTCCGTATAATGAAGTGAAGCCAGGGGAGCCACTCTCTTCCTCAAGTCACCGGAGAAGAGGTTTCCATTCTCTTTAACAGGTTTTTGGGGAGGAGGGGGCCCCTTGGCTTCTAAATTTGCTTGCCACCTGGCCATAGATAGTTGGTGTTTCAGAAACAGGTGTAAAACTCCGAGATTTGGGGCCCACCCAGGCAGCACGGTGTTCCCTCACTTATCGTGAGGGTTGTGTTCCGTGACAACCCACGATAAGTGAAAACCGCGAAGTAGGGATGAAGCCGTTGCCGAAGAGGCCCAAGCCGAGGCTTCCCCTCCTCTCCCTCCTCCTCTCCCTCAGGGGACCCTGGGACCTCCAAAGAAGAGGAAGAGGAAGAGAGGGAGAGGCCCAAGCCGAGGCCCGAAGAGGGCCAAGCCGAGGCTCCCCCTCCTCTCCCTCCTCCTCTCCCTCAGGGGACCCTGGGACCTCCAAAGAAGAGGAAGAAGAGGAAGAGAGGGAGCCTCGACTTGGCCCTCTCCGATGACGAAGCTGCCGCCGAAGAGAGGGGTTCTCGGCTTGGCCCTCTCCAAGGATGAAGCCGCCGCCGAAGAGGGCCAAGCCGAGGCTCCCCCCTCTTCTCCCTCCTCCTCTCCCTCAGGGGACCCTGGGACCTCCAAAGAAGAGGAAGAAGAGGAAGAGAGGGAGCCTCAACTTATTTATTATTTATTTATTTATTAGTTCGATTTATTAGTTCAGTGTTTCTCAACCTTTTTTGAGCCGCGGCACATTTTTAACATTAAAAAAATCCGGGGGCACACCACCAACCAAAATGACACAAAATGACACTCTAACACACGGCTGGGGGGATGGTGGCCTGCTGGTAGAAGCTGCTGGGAGTGCTGAAGCCAGGGAGGGGCAGAGAACGGCTGGGGATGGTGGCCTGCTGGTAGACGCTGCTGGGTGTGCCGACGCTGGGGCGGGGGCGGAGAACGGCTGGGGATGGTGGCCTGCTGGTAGAAGCTGCTGGGAGTGCTGAAGCCGGGGAGGGGGCGGAGAACGGCTGGGGGATGGTGGCCTGCTGGTAGAAGCTGCTGGGAGTGCCGAAGCCGGGGAGGGGGCGGAGAACGGCTGGGGGATGGTGGCCTGCTGGTAGAAGCTGCTGAGAGTGTCGAAGCCGGGGGGGCGGAGGGCTGGGGGATGGTGGCCTGCTGGTAGAAGCTGCTGGGAGTGCGAAGCTGGGAGGGCGGAGAACGGCTGGGGATGGTGGCCTGGTAGAAGCTGCTGGGAGTGTCGGCCGGGAGGGGGCGGAGCCAGGCTGCGCCATGCCCTGACCCTACCCGGCTCACCTCTCCCAGCAGCTGCTCCAGCCTTGAGGGGCAGTGCCAAGCCAGTGGTGCCAGAGCCAGCACAATGCTGGCTTGGCACTGTCCCTCAAGGCTGGAGCAGCTGCTGGGAGAGGTGAGGAAGCCGGGAGGGGGCAGAGCCAGGCCACGCGCCATGCTCCGCCCCTCCCCAGCTTCAGCTCTCCTACAGGCCGTGCCATGCCCTGCCCCCTCCCCCCAGCTTCAGGAGGAGCATGAGCGGTGGACGGGCTTCAGTGGGCGGGGCTCCTCCACGCGGCTTCAGCAGCGAGCGAGGGTGAGAGTCATGGTGGGAGTCATGGCAGATTGGAGGCTGGCTGGGGAACGGCCGAAGGAGGCGGCACCCCGGTCCTTCTTCTTTTTCTTCGCCACTGCCCGGCCCTTCCTCCTCCCCAAGCAACAGGAGTTCAGCAGGAGGGGAGGAAGGGGGGCAGAGAGCTTTTATCGCGGCACAGCAGGAGGTCCATCACGGCACACTAGTGTGCCACGGCACACTGGTTGAGAAAGACTGTATTAGTCGCCCTTTCCCGTAGGCTCAGGGCGACTCACATTCAATTACATATAAACCATAAAGCACAGTAAAAGCAGTCGAGATATTAAAATTGCAGCAACCAGGCATGCAAAACAGTTTACATGTTCAGATACCTATGAACCGAACGCTTGGGTAAAAAGGAGGGTCTTGCAGGCCCTGCGGAATGTCAACAAATTGGTCTGGGCTCGAACTGTGGAAGGGAGGGCATTCCACAAGTCCGGCGCAGCGGCACTGAATGCCCTCCTCCGTGTTGAACCCAGGTGAATCGATTGGCGGCTAGGCACCACCAGGAGATTCTGGGATTCGGATCGCAGTGGTCAAAGAGGACTGTAATGGGAGAGGCGGTCCCTTAAGTACACTGGCCCCAGACCATTCAAGGCCTTAAAGGTCAGAACCAGCACCTTGAAAGTGATGCGGTGCTCTATTGGAAGCCAGTGCAGTTCGCGCAGCACAGGCGTGATGTGGCAGCGAGATGGAAGGCCTGCCACCAGCCGTGCTGCAGCGTTCTGCACCAGCTTAAGCTTCCGGATCACCGACAAGGGAAGGCCAATGTAGAGGGCATTACAGTAGTCTAGTCTTGAGATGACCGTGGCTTGGACCACTGTGGCTAGGTCGTGACGGGACAGGTAGGGAGCCAGCCTCCTCGCCTATCGGAGGTGGTAAAAGGCCATTCCGCTGACAATGGAGGTATGTTTCTCCATTGACAGCTCAGAGTCAAGGGTGACTCCCAAGCTTTTTACTGATGGAGACGGGCGAAGTGTCGCCCCGTCCAGGGTTGGAAGCCGGATCCCTCCCGTACCCGGATGACCCAGCCACAGGATCTCCGTCTTAGCCGGATCCACCTTCAACCTACTGGCTCGCAGCCATCCAGTGACGGCTTGAAGGCAACGATGGAAATTATCGGGTGCGGAGTCAGGCTGGCCTTCCATCCCCAGAATGAGCTGGGTGTCATCCGCATATTGGTGACACTCCAGCCCGAAGCTGCGCGCCAACCGAGCAAGTGGTCGGATGTAGATGTTAAATAACAAAGGGGAGAGAATTGCCCCCCTGAGGCACCCCACAGTGAGGTGGGGCGCCCTCAGAGACAACCTCACCCCTTCTCACTCGCTGAGACCGGTTCCGGAGGATGCCCTCTCCGACGACGAAGGTCCCAAACTCAAGGTCAATGTGCACCAAACCCTTCTAGTGTTTTCTGTTGGTCATGGGGGCTGTGTGGGAAGTTTGGCCCAATTCCGTCATTGGTGGAGTTCAGAGTGCTCTTTGATTGTCGGTTAACTATAAATCCCAGCAACTACAACCCCCCAAAATCAAAATGTGTGCCTTTGATTAGTAGGTGTCTTGTGGTTGCAGTCTTTGGTTTTTGAGTTATATTAATCCTACAAATGACCATGACAGTCTTATTTTTATAGATGTGGAAGGCACGGTTTTCTGGGCTGCAAATACAGTGGAACTTTCCACCCATCCTCCAAACTGCAGTTGGTCTTTGAAGTCTCATCATCCATGGTCCACCCTCCTCCAAACTGCAGTTGAAGATAGAGTGGGTCATGGGGGCTCTGTGTGCCAAGTATGGTCTTTATTGGTCTGTGTTGGGGGCCGCAGCTGTCTTGGGCAATGAGTAGAGGTAGTTGAACTCCCATCATCCATAGTCCGCCCTCTAAACTGTAGAAGGATGGAGACTGGGTCTTGGGGGCACAGGGTGCCAAGTATAGTCTTTATAGGTCTTTGTTCAGGGCTGCAGTGGTCTGAGGGGAATGAAAGCTTTGAAAGTACTACAAACCCCATAATCCATGGAGGTATCTCAAGTCCCATCCATGGTCCACTCTCCTCCAAACGGCAGTAGAATGTAGAGTGGGTCATAGGGGCACTGTGTGCCAAGTTTGGTCTGTATTGTTCTTGGTTGGAAGCACAGTGGTCTGTGGGAAGTAAAGCATGTGAAAGTACTAAAAATCCCATAATCCGTGGTCCACCTCCCCTAAACCTCACCAGGATGTAAAGGGGGTAATAGGGGTTATGTGTGTGGTGACCAGTCATTGGATGAGGGGCGCAGTGGTTTCAGTACGTGGGTGAAGGTACTGCAACTCCCATCTTCCATGGTCCCTCCTCCTTCAGAATGCATCAGGATGTAGAGTGTGTAATGGGGGCTCTGTGTGCCAAGTTTGGTCTTCATCAGTCATTGGATGAGGGTCACAGCAGTCTCGGGAAATGAGTAAAGGTCCCGTCATGCGTGGTCCACCCTCCTCCGAACTTTACCAGGAGGTTAAGTGGGTCATGGGGGCTTTGTGTGCGAAGTGTGGTCTTCCTCAATCACTGGATGAGGGTCGCAGCAGGCTCGGGAAGTGAGTGGAGGTACTTGAAATCCCATCATCCATGGTCCACCCTCCTCTAAACTGCAGTCGGATGGAGTGTGGGTCATGGGGACATTTTGTGCCAAGTGTGGTCTTTATCTGTCTTGGTTCTGGGCCGCAGTGGTCTGTGGGGAATGAAGGGTTTGAAAGTACTACAAATCTCATAATCTGTGGACGTACTTCAAGTCCCATGATCCATGGTCCTCCCTCCTCCAAACTGCAGTAGAAAGTATCATGGGTCATAGGGGCTCTGTGTGCCAAGGTTGGTTAATGTTAATTCAGGCCATACACAAGGTCCCATTAACTGAGGCCTAGTCAGGAAAATCAAGTTGAGGAAGCCTTACTGTCAATTCAGGCTGAGGCCTAGTTTGTAAAATCAGATAAAGGAAGCCTTTTTGTGAAGTACTCTTTCTGGCACCTTTGAGATTTGGGATGTAGGAACATTGGCCAATCAGAGCCGGTTTTGCAAATACTCCCTCAGTGGCAACCAATCCCCTCTGTCTGGTGCTTTAGAATGTTGGAGTTCTGTAGCTGGCCAATCAGAGCCCTTTATGCAAATAATCCCACAGTGGCAACCAATCGAAACGCTGCCAAATATTCCTACACACCTCCCGTCCTCCGTACCTCCCGTCCTCCGCAAACACTGACTTTTATTATATACATAGATTTATGCATTATTTTAGTAGTTATACCCTGTTTTAAGTCTTTATAAACCCTCCCCACATACTTATACACTACATTAACCTCCCTAAACGTGTTGTTCGTGTAATCCTAGGCTCCCGCTTTATCCGCAGAGGCAGCCTCTCCATACAAACAAATGCTCTTAACGCCCATATTGAAAAACCGCAAAACAGCGAGTCCGCTGTAAACACAGCACTCCCTATTTGGCATCCCCCCCCGCGCTTGCCCAGAAGCTCCTGTGCGCAGGCGCAGAAGCCTGTAAACACAGCACTCCCTATTCGGCATGCAGGGAGGTTTGCTACGGCGCGGCGTCGGAGCACACAAGACCCAAAAGCGGAACATCAGCCAGACGCTGTCTGGCGGGCAGAGGAATGCGCCCTTTACCCAGATGGCGCCCCACGCAACGACGTCCTTTGCCTACTGGTAGGACCACCCCTGGATGCTATGTAGACGCCTGTTTTAAGTGTAGTTGCTGTTTTTATGTTTTAGTATTACTGTTTTAAATGAAATTGTGGCTGTATTATATGTTTTTGTGTAAACCGCCCCTAGCCCGCTGGAAGGAACGGTATATAAGAACGAACAATCTGTATCTGTATACCTTTATAAAACGGAATGTTTGTATGTGTGTATGCGGAGGGCGGGAGGGCAGAAGGGCGGAAGCAGCCACTTTCACAGGCCAGGGCGGATATGTGGCAGCCACTTTCACAGGCCAGGGCGGATATGTGGCAGCCACTTTCACAGGCCAGGGCGGATATGTGGCAGCCACTTTCACAGGCCACAGCGACCAGCGGGTGATGGACCTGCACCAAACTTGGTACACAGAGCCCCTAACCCCTTTACGCCCTGGCGCGGGTCGGGAACATGACCCACGGATTATGGGATTTGTAGTACTTTCCAACACTTTGGTTCTCACAGACCACTGAGGCCACCAAAAAGGACCAATACAGACCACACTCAGCACACACAGCCCCCATGACCCACTCTACGTCCTGGTGCAGTTCGGAGGAGGGTGGACCATGGATGATGGGACTTGAAGTGCCTCTACTCACTTCCCAAGTCTGCTGCGACCCTCATCCAATCACCGATCGAGACCAAACTTGGCACACATAACCCCCCATGACTGCCTTCACGTCCTGGTGAGGTTTGGGGGAGGACTGACAATGGATGATGGGATTTGTAGTATTTTTACACCCTCTGTTCCTACAGACCACTGTGGCCCCCAAAAAACACCGAGAAAGTCCACACTTGGCACACAGAGCCCCAGTGACCCACTCTACATCCTACTGAAGTTTGGAGGGGGAGAGAACATGGATGATGGGACATGCAGTACCTTCCCTCACTTCCCAATCCTGCTACAAACCTAATCCAATCACTGATCAACACCAAATCTGGCACACAGAGCCCTCATGACCCACTCTACAGCCTGGTGCAGTTTACTGTGAGACGGACCACGGATGATGGGACTTGAAGTACCTTCACTCACTTCCGAAAAAGAATGCATCCCTCATCCATTCACCAATACAGACCAAACTTAGCACACAGAGCCCCCATGACCCAATCTACATCCTACTACACTTTGGGGGACGGACAGAGATGATGGGACTTGCACTACCTTCAGTAATTTCATGATACCACTGCAACTCCCAATAATGATGGATCAAGACCAAACTTGGCACACAGAGCCCCCATGACCCACTCTACATCCTGCTGCGCTCACAAATAACCGGGCAGGGCCGGGTCCCCCAGCGAGTAAATAAATAAATAAACAAATGCCCAGGCTCCCCAAAGCAGGGCCAATCTGCCTCTGCTTCCTTTGGCAATTCACCCCATGGTTTATGCCTTCCAATGCTGCTCCGCCAGCCGTAATAACAGCCACTGACCCTGACTTTTGAAGATCATTGCTGACGTAGATAGTGCCAGGAAGCAAAGGGTGTCAGATTTCCAATAAGGATAACTTCTGGTGGCTGCGGCCCTTCCATTTAGTGGAAATAAAAATCTAAATACCACAATGACTTCTGTGCTACTCCAGTGCGAGCGGAGGGTAATTAAAAATTAGCTGAAGCGTGTTGCCTTGTGCGTTTTCAAGTGAGTAGCAAATTATCTGTCAAAATGATGAGCACTTTCATTACTGACGTGGATAAACTCAATTTCCCCGCCAATAAGTGAAGAGATCACCCTCTTTTTTTTTGTATGTGAAAGGCATCTCGGCAAAAACCATCCCCGTCTTGTTCCCTCAATGTTGCAGGTAGTGATCTTTACTTAGGAGAAACTTGGAGCCATTTCTGGTCCATGCCACAACTATCCAGATCCAGCTCCCAACCCTGGACGGTGCAATACTTTGCCCGTCGCCATCGGTCAAAAGCCTGGGAGTCACACTTGACTCCCACCTGTCGATGGAGAAGCATATCTCCACCGTCAGCGGAGTAGCTTTCTACCACTCCGGCAGGCAAGGAAGCTGGCTCCCTACCTGTCCCGCCACCAGGGGGGGTCCGAGCACCCCCGGGGGGGGGGGGTAAGCAAACATTATTTTGGCCCCCCCCCCCCCGGCGCTCCCAATGTGCGCTCCATTGTGAGGCGCGCGCGCCGCCCGCCCTGCTGCTGGGCGGCGCTCGCGGCAGCAAGATGCGCAGTGCCTACAGACCTCTCTTGAGGTCCGTAGGCACTGCGCATGCGCGCGAAACCGCGGAGCGCACATGCGCAGTGCCTACGGACCTCAAGAGAGGTCCGTAGGCACTGCGCTGCGAGAGGTGCGTAGGCACTGCGCGTGCGCGCGAAACCGCAGAGCGCACATGCGCAGTACCTACGGACCTCAAGAGAGGTGCGAGGCACTGCGCATGCGCAAACCGCGGAGCGCAGCGCAGCAGCAGGGCGGGCGACGCCGCGGCGCCACAATGGCGCCCACCCCGAGCGCCCAAGATGGTGGTCTCACGCGTCGCGTAGGCCGCGTAATGGCAAAGACCGCCCCTGCCCGCCACGACCTAGCCACAGTGGTCTAAGCCACAGTCATCTCAAGATTGACTACTGTAATGCTCTACGTTGGCCTTCCTCTGTCGGTGATCCGGAAGCTTACGCTGGTGCAGAATGCTGCAGCTCGGCTGGTGGCAGGCCTCCCATCTCGCTGCCACATTACGCCTGTTCTGCGCGAACTGCGCTGGCTTCCAATAGAGCACCGGATCACCTTCAAAGTCCTGGTTCTGACCTTCAAAGCCTTGAACGGTCTGGGACCAGTGTACCTAAGGGACCGCCTCTCCCCATATAGTCCTTCAAGACCACTGAGTTCTGAGTCCCTGAACCTTCTTGTGGTTCCGAGCTACAAAACCCTCCACCTGACCTCAACGCGGAGGAGAGCCTTTAGCGCCATTGCTCCAGTATTGTGGAATGCTCTCCTCCCACACCGTGCGCTGCCCAATCTACTAGCCTTCCGTAAGGCTTGCAAGACCTTCCTGTTTATACGGGCATTTGGGGTTTCCATTACATAGCCATAGACCATTGTAATATTTAGCGTGTGTGCGTTACCATACGGTTTTTAATCATGGATGCCAGTTCCTGTCATTTTCATTGTGTTTTCATTGTGCTTTTAACATTTGTAAGTCGCTCCGAGCCTGACGGGAGAGGCGACTAGTAAGCCGAAATAATAAATAAATAATAAATAAAATATTCAAGCACCCAACCAGGGCCGTAGCCAGGATTTTGATTCGGGGCTGAGTTTGGTTCCGGGGGGGGTGGTCTGAGACTGGGTGGAAGAGGGTCTACCCTAGCAAACCTTTTGTATTGTTATCCCAATAACCCCATTAATGTGGGATATAATGAGCATGGTGATCAGATCATGATATGAATAAACATAACAGTTTAAATAATGTACCAGTAAGGCCTTTTCACGGACCACCCTGAGAATTTCGGGGGGCTGAAGCCCCCTTAGCCCCCCCCCCGGCTACATGCCTGCACCCAACCCTCCTTCCAAATCCCCCCTCCCTTCCCGATACAGGAAAGGGTTCCAGAGAACCTGTGAATGTGTTGCAGTTGTTGATGTATTTACCAACATTTTATTTATCTAGCACAGTGTTTCCCAACCTTTTTTGAGCCGAGGCACACTTTTAACATTAAAAAAAATCCAGGGGCACACCACCAACCAAAATGACACAAAATGACACTCTAACACAGTAAAGAACGGCTGGGAGCAGCTGCTGGGAGTGCCGTACCATGCCCTGCCCCCTCCCCCCGGCTTCAGCTCTCCCACAGCTTCGCCAGCCTTGAGGGGGCAGTGCCAAGCCAGCATTGTGCTGGCTCTGCCACCGCTGGCTTGGCACTTGTCCACTGTGCCCTGCCTCATATACACATGTTGGAGGCTACAGACAATGCTGTTGCTGTTGCCCGTTTTTGGGCAAAAGATATTGAGCCACCTGCATGTCTGTAGAAGGAAAGCACCAGCGCCACCTAGTGTTCACCACCAGAACCAAAATGACACAAAATGACACTCTAACACAGAAAAGAGCGGCTGGGGGATGGTGGTCTGCTGGGAGCAGCTGCTGGGAGTGCTGAAGCCAGGGGAGGAGCCACGCTGCGCCATGCCCCGCCCCCTCCCCGGCTTCAGCTCTCCCACAGGACTATCCTGGCTGCTGCTGACATATAGTAAAATATTTTATCTTTATTTGTTTCCATTTCTCCTTCGGTTAGGTTTAGCAAGTAGTATTCCGGTTTCAGTTCAATGCTGATCTCTAAAATCTTTTGGACATGTGTATGAATTTTCTTCCAAATTTTTAAAATTTTGTGGCATGTCCACCAGCTATGTATGAATGTGCCTATCTGCTCCTTACACTTCCAACATTTATTCCTTAGGTTTTTATAAAATTTTGCCAATTTTTGTGGAGTTAAATACCAGCGGTAAAAGATTTTAAACCAATTTAAAATTTAAACCCCAAAAAATGTTGAAACAAATAAAAACGCAACGCGCATGGAGATGAGGAAGGAGGTTTTAAGTGTGAACGGATTGCTTTCTGAATTACTAGGGCGCAAAAAGGTGTTAATCCGGGCCTGCCTAGGAAGCACCCTCCTTCTCCGTCTGCGAATCTTCCAAGCGTTGGCTCTGATGCAACCAGGCTCCGTGCTTCTCCTGCCCTCCCTTCCAAAGAGGGGCAGCAACAGCGGGAGGCGTCACTCCCCTTCCTGGCGGAGCCTCCTTCGCCTTGCAGTTTCCTCTCCCGCCAGCAGCCACCGGAAGTGAAAAAGGAGCTGCGGGAGGAGGTGCACGCGCAAGGGAGAGCGCGAGCCAGAGAGCTGGCTCACGCCTGCTCACAGAAACGCACGCGCACACACACCCCCATCGAGTGAGGGGAGGGCTCCGGAGGCTTGGCATGTTTCCAGGTAGACGGGGACCAGTCACTTAGCAAGGCCCTGCCGCCGCCGCTCCTGGGCTGCCTCTGCCTCATGCCGCTCTCTCTCGCCACCTGCTGGGGCTCCAACCTGTTCACCTCCAGGAAGAAGAGAAGCGATCTTCAAGACCGATCTTCAAGAAAGGATCCAGAGGTGATCCAGGAAATTATAGACCAGTCAGTTTAACCTCAGTTCCAGGCAAAGTGATGGAAACCATGATTAAAGAAAAAATTACTAGGCACATAGAAGAACAGACATTGCTGAAAGAAAATCAACATGGTTTCTGCAAAGGCAAATCATGTCTTACTAACTTGTTAGAGTTCTTTGAGGGTGTAAATAAACACATAGATAAAGGGGACCCAGTCGATATTGTTTACCTTGACTTTCAAAAGGCTTTTGACCAAGTCCCTCACCAAAGGCTCCTAAATAAGCTCTTCAGCCATGGACTCAGGGGACAGGTCTTGTCCTGGATTGGAACCTGGCTAAACTGTAGGAAACAAAGGGTGGTAATAAACGGGCATTTCTCTGGGTGGAAAGAGGTGAGAAGTGGCGTACCCCAAGGTTCAGTTTTGGGTCCGTTACTTTTTAATTTATTCATTAATGACCTGGATGTAGGAGTGAATTCTGAGGTAGCAAAGTTTGCAGACGACACTAAACTGTTCAGGGTCGTTAAAAATGAAACTGACTGTAAAGAGCTCCAGAAAGATCTCTCGAAATTGAGTGAATGGGCAACAAAGTGGCAAATGCATTTTAACCTAAACAAGTGTAAAGTCATGCACATCGGGGCAAAGAACCCCAACTACACCTACCAATTGATGGGGTCAAAGCTTTCCGAGACAGACCAGGAAAGGGATCTTGGGGTTTTGGTGGACAGCTCAATGAAGATGTCAACCCAGTGCGCAGCAGCAGTGAAAAAAGCAAATTCTATGCTTGGCATGATCAGGAAGGGAATCGAAAATAGGTCAGCAAATGTTGTATTGCTCTACAAATCTATGGTGAGGCCACATCTGGAGTACTGTGTACAATTCTGGTCTCCGCACCTTAAGAAGGATATAACGGAACTGGAAAAGGTACAGAAAAGGGCAACAAAATGATCCGCTGGATGGAGCAGCTCCCTTATGAAATCAGGTTGCAACGCCTTGGTCTTTTCAGCCTTGAAAGACGGCGTTTAAGAGGTGACTTGATCGAAGTGTAAAATCATGCATGGGATAGAAAAGGTGAATAAAGAAAAAATATTTTCTCTGTCACACAACACTAGGACTAGGGGGCACTCCCAAAGCCCAAGGTAGGAAAGTTAGACTAATAAAGGGAAATATTTTTCACCCAGAGGGTCATTGGGTTATGGAACTCACTTCCGGCCACGTAATGGCAAAGACCGCCCCTGCCCGCCACGACCTAGCCACAGTGGTCTAAGCCACAGTCACCTCAAGATTGGACTACTGTAATGCTCTCTACGTTGGCCTTCCTCTGTCGGTGATCCGGAAGCTTACGCTGGTGCAGAACGCTGCAGCTCGGCTGGTGGCAGGCCTTCTATCTCGCTGCCACATCACGCCTGTTCTGCACGAACTGCACTGGCTTCCAATAGAGCACCGGATCACCTTATTTATTTATTTATTTAGTTATTTCTTCGGTTTTGTATACCGCTCCTCCCTGCAGGCTCGGGCGGGGATACATCAACAGAATACATGGGCAGCATGTCCTCGACATGTAGCCCTACAAATACATAAAACGAGATTAAAACACAGTCCAACGAATTCGAATACAGGGCATATTTAGCAATATGCTGACCATTGAAGCCTAAGGGAATGCCAGTCCGAAGAGGACAGTCTTGCAAGCCCTTCTGAAGGGGGCTAATTCCAGGATGGCTCGGGTATTGTCCGGTAGAGAGTTCCACAAGGCTGGAGCTGCCGCGGAGAAAGCTCTCTGGCGAGTCGCGGATAGGTGGCAGGAGCGGACTGATGGTATAGTCAGTAGGTTGTGTTCCTCTGACCGCAGTGATCTCGGGGCATATACGGGTAAGGCGGTCCCTCAGGTACGCAGGCCCTAGACCGTGCAAGGCCTTAAAGGTTAATACCAGCACCTTGAAGACAATTCGGTACTCAATAGGGAGCCAGTGCAGCTGCCGGAGGATGGGCGTGATGTGCTCGCACCGACGAGCCCGTCAGCAAGCGGCGGCATTCTGCACTAGCTTGAGTTTCCGGATTGTCGACAGGGAAGGCCAACGAGAGGGCGTTACAGTAGTCTAGTCTCGAGATGACCGTCGCTTGGATCACCGTAGCCAGGTCGTTCCTGGACAGGTAGGGTGCCAGTCGCCTAGCCTGTCGTAGGTGATAGAAGGACCCCTGCAGACCGCGTCGACCTGAGCCTCCATGGTCAGCAGGGAGTCCAACTGCACACCCAAGCTCTTAACCAAAGATGACGGGCTAAGTCGCTCGCCATCCAGGGTAGGCAACCGGCACCCACCCAGCCCAGGGCGACCGGGCCATAGGATCTCCGTCTTCGACGGGTTCACCTTCAGCCGGCTGGCGCGCAGCCAACCAGTCACGGCTTCTAGGCATCGATGGAAACAATCGGGTACGGTATCCGGCCTGCCGTCCATTCTCAGCAGAAGCTGGGTGTCATCCGCATACTGATAACACTCCAGACCAAAGTCGCGGGCCAGCTGGGCCAGGGGTCGCATATAGACGTTGAATAATAAGGGGGGAAAGGATGGCCCCCTGGGGGACCCCCACAATTAAGTGGGGACCTCCGGAGACCTCCCCACCCCTCCACACGTTGTCCCCGGCCCCGGAGGAAGGAGGCCACCCATTGAAGTGCGGTCCCCCCCACTCCGGTGCCGGCTAAACGGTGGGTCAACAGTGCGTGATCTACCGTATCAAACGCTGCTGTCAGATCTAACAAGACAAGCAGGGCTGACCCGCCCTGGTCCAGCTGGCGGCGAAGTTGGTCTGTAATGGCGACAAGCACGGTCTCCGTCCCATGCCCAATACGGAAGCCGGACTGGTAGGGATCAAGTCCAGCTGTGTCATCTAAGAACCGTTGCAGCTGATCCGCTGCTGCCCTCTCAATTACTTTGCCCAAAAAGGGCAGGTTGGACACCGGCCTGTAATTGAGGGAGCCGAAAGATCTAAATTCGGCTTCTTCAGCAGCGGTCTTACCATAGCCTCTTTCAGTCCCCTGGGAAGACTCCTTGCTCAAGGGAGCTATTTATGATCGTGCCCAGGGGCCTCGTAGCCCTCCCGGCAAGATCTAATAAGCCAGGAGGGGCACGGGTCGAGGAGCAAGTAGTTGGCCTAGCTGCAGACAGTAACTTATCAACAGCTGCTGCGTCCAGCTTCTGGAACCGGGTGAAGGTGGGCCCGCCGAGTGGCGGCGGGGTCTCGAGCTCACTAACCGTATCAACCGTGGCTGGAATGTCCCGGCGGAGAGTCGAAATCTTGTCAGTAAAATAGTTCTGGAAAGCCTCAGCTGTTGGAGCCAAACCCCTATCATTTGGGACAGTTGGGATTGTTGTCATGGACCGAATTATCCTAAAAAGTTGAGCTGGGCGTGAACTGGCTGACTCTATCAAGGAGGTATAGTAAACTTTTTGCCTCCTTGATAGCTCGCTCATAAGCCTCCTTAAACTGCTTATAAGCCGATTTCGACGCCGTCACGGAGACTCCGCCACACGTCCTCTAGCTGTCTCCTCCTCCTCCGTTTCATCGCCCGCAGCTCCTCGGTGTACCATGGCGAGCGATTTCTCCGGGAATGAGAGAGCGTCTGGGGCGATCTCGTCTAGGGCAGTGGCAAGACTGGTATTCCAGGATTCCACCAGCCCATCGACCGAACCGCAGGGAGAGTTCCCAGTCCCTTAGAGCATTCAGGAACCTAGTGGGTTCCATAAGTCTCTTCGGGCGAACCAAAATAGGTTCCGCACCCTTACCGGGAGGGGGGACCGCACCCAATCGGACTTCCAAGACACTGTGATCCGACCATGGAACCTCCGTAACGGAGGTTAGGATCACTTGAATTCCGGCGGCGAAGATCAGATCTAATGTATGTCCGGCGCAGTGCGTGGGGCCGGTCTTACACAGTGAGAGTCCTAGTGCCTCCATGGTGGACACCAGGTCCATGGCTGCTGGTGATGGGGAGGTGGTGTCGGCGTGGACATTGAAGTCCCCAAGACAATAAGCTTAGGGAACCTCAATGCCCACTCCGCAACCACCTCCAGCAGCTTAGGCAGACCTCCTGCCGGTGCGTTGGGTGCACGGTACACCAGCAGGAGGGCTACACTCTCACCAAGGTCCCACACCCGGCCCACACACTCCACTCCGGGGATGTTCGCCGTCGGGATTGTCCTGGAATTAAACTTGTCTCGACTGAGAATGGCCACCCCTCCCCCGCCCCTCTGTCCTCGTCTGACTACTGGCCACAAACCCAGGCGGCGTTAGCTCGTGCAAGATGACATTATCGCCTCTTGTAGCCATGTCTCCGTGAGACAGGCTATATCTGCCTCCCTCTCTAAGAGGAGGTCCCTGATGGTTCCGGACTTGTTGCGCACGGACCTGGTGTTGGCCAGTATCAGAGTTGGAGGAGAGGTAACTCTGGGCTCCCCAACTGCGTGCCTGGGGATAGCCCGTAGGTCAGAGGGCGGGCGAGCCTTCCTTCGGCTCCCCCGCCCTCTCTCATAAGGCCTACGGCTACCGTCCCAATTGGGGGGTGCTGTTGTTGTCCCTCAAAGCGTAGGCCAGAGGAGTCAGAAGACTGGAGGGGAGGGGGGGCTGCGGCGCCGAGCGATTCCCTACGGCTCCTGTTGTTGAACCCTGCTCCCCAGAAGGTCCTAGGCCTATGTCTCCCACCCTCGGGCTTAGTGTGAGCTACTGAGGGAGGGCGGGCCCGGTTGTTTTCAAGGGCCTGGTTGTTAGCAGGGACTCTCCTCGGGTCTGAAGGTTGCCCTAGAGGGGGTTGCCCTAGAGACAGTCTTTGCCTAGGGGCTGGTCTCGTCTCAATAGGGGCCCTCCTAACCTGCGAGGGTGTTCCTGCTCCTCTGGCCTGATCATTGCAATCATTGCAGTCAAACAGTTTTAAGGCACCTCCTGTTGAGTGCCTCCGTTGTTCCAAGGAACCCAGTGTTAAGAACTGGGTCCTCTCCTGAAGATTGGTGGCTGGCATTGCTGCTGATGGTGATGGAGGTGGAGATGATCTTCCGGCGCCTAGGTGGCGCTGTTGCTCTCCTCCCTCCTGATCAGCGGCCCCCTCCGTCCCGGACATTAGTGCCGACGATGGACTTCCTTCGCGCCGCCTACGTCGGCGGCGGCGCTTCCGGCGGCGTCTCCTTTTCGTCCCGCCTCCTTCCAGCAGGTGGGAGGCTGGCAAGAGCTCCTGCCACGCCTCCTTCATCGCCTCAGGCTCATCCAACTTCCTGTCAATCAGGTCAGTGGGTGGGTCTTCCGCTGAGGGGGCGGTCGTACCGAGGCTCCTTTTCCGGCGCCGGCGTTGATGGCGCGTGCGCCTGCGCCTTAGGTCTTTCCGGCCGGCTGCAGTGGGGGAGCAGCGTGGCCTCCCTGAGCGTCCTCAAGGCCACGCGCCATCTTGCCTTCCCCCCTCAACTCTTCCAACTCTCTCCTAACAGATAGCGAGAGGGAGGCACGTCTCGGCCGGGGGAGCGTCCAGTGCTCCAGCACCCGGTCGATGTCGAAAGATGTCTCAGCCGCCGGCCCTGTCTCGGCTCCCGGGGCCGGCCGCTGGATGGGACAGGGCACCACCGATCTTCGGCACGGTGACCACGGGCAGGGCCCATCCATCCCACCGTCCACCAGCTCACCCATCCGAGGAGGGCCATCGTTGGACACAATCGTCTGTCGGTCCTGGTATTCCATCTGGACATCCCAGGAATGGTCCCAAAGGTAGTCCGGGGGGGCCCCGGGGCTCGGCGTCCGGCTGGGGACCCCCTCTTCCTCCCCCTCGGCTTCCTCCCCGTCCGATGTAAAGGACGGGGGATGGCCGACCGCCGTGGTAAAGTCCTCCGGAGTGCCAGATATGGCACGCTGTAGCTGTTCCCCAAATTCCCTAAATCTAACTTCCAGCAGGCCGAACTCCCTCCAGAGTTCATGCAGGGGCAGGGGTCCGATGGAAACAGGACACCCAGCCCTCCGGTGATCTCGTTCCTGCTGGGGTAATGACCAGGGTGGGGGGGGGTGGGGGGGCCGTCAAAGGGCCTTTCTGTGTCCTCAAGTCCGCCTCCAACTTCAGGCAGTAGATGTAAAATGCCTCGTCATCATCCTCATAGGCCTCCTTCAACTCCCTCGGCTCAGTCTCTCCACGTAGAGGACCCACACCGGCCCCTAGTGGGGCACGGGGGTCAACTCTCGCCGACGGTGGTCTTTCCCCTGCGTTTGGGGAGGTCTCGAATGTCGTAGGAGCAGATATCGGTGGGCACCGGAGGAGCGCTCCTGCAAGCTGCTCCTGCACCGGCGCCATCTTCAAATTCAAAGTGCTGGTTCTGACCTTCAAAGCCTTGAACGTTCTGGGACCAGTGTACCTAAGGGACCGCCTCTCCCCATATAGTCCTTCAAGACCACTGAGTTCTGAGTCCCTGAACCTCCTTGCGGTTCCAAGCTACAGAACCCTCCACCTGACCTCAACGCGGAGGAGAGCCTTTAGTGCCATTGCTCCAGTATTGTGGAATGCTCTCCCTCCCACAATCTGTGCGCTGCCCAATCTACTAGCCTTCCGAAAGGCTTGTAAGACCTTCCTGTTTATACGGGCATTTGGTCAGGAATAACTCTGGGGTTTCCATTACATAGCCATAGGCCATTGTAATATTTAGCGTGTGTGCGTTACCATACGGTTTTAATCATGGATGCCAGTTCCTGTCATTTTCATTGTGTTTTTATTGTGCTTTTAACATTTGTAAGTCGCTCCGAGCCTGACGGGAGAGGCGACTAGTAAGCCGAAATAATAAATAAATAATAAATAAAATATCCAAGCACCCAACCCTCCTTCCAAATCCCCCCTCCCTTCCCGATACAGGAAAGGGTTCCAGAGAGCCTGTGAATGTGTTGCAGTTGTTGATGTTATTACCAACATTTTATTTATCTAGCACAGTGTTTCCCAACCTTTTTTGAGCCGAGGCACACTTTTAACATTAAAAAAAATCCGGGGGCACACCACCAACCAAAATGACACAAAATGACACTCTAACACAGTAAAGAACGGCTGGGAGCAGCTGCTGGGAGTGCCGAAGCCGGGGGAGGGGGAGGAGCCAGCCTTGAGGTGGCAGTACCAAGCCAGCATTGTGCTGGTGTCACGATGCAAGGACTCGGCCGACCCCTTAATCACACACACAGAGACGGTAATCAGCTAACTACTTTATTGAAGAATAAGAAACAGTTGAAAAGGTAATTGTCCATAAAAATATCAAAGGTAATCCAAAAGTATAAGGTAATGTCCAACAGCAAACTTGGCATGGAAGTTTCCAAAGACTTGGCAGGGCTCCGCCCAAACTTAGCTACGTGGTCTTGGCTCGCTACACATCTGCATAGGATAGACGAGGCCGAGGTACTGAGGATCCGTTCCCACGGATCCTATACTTAATCTTCTTGGCGAGGCCCCCGACGCTCTAGGCTTCTCCAATCTGTGCTGCGGGACCTCGGCCTGTCTAGGCTGTGGAACCAGCCCCTCCTGCTAGCCTCAATGCTCCGTCTCCTATCAAAGGTTCGACCTTGCCTCCCAGCACCTGGTTCCCTATCTTCGTGAGAGCCGAACTCCCCATCTGCTTCGGGCCTCTCCCTCCGTTGTTTCCCACATTCTTTCTTGCGATCCTCGCCCCGGCCGTTCATAATCTTCACTATCACTGCTTTCGAAATCCGTCTGGCCTTCCTGCATCTTGTAAGGATCAGGCCAGCCGTCATCCCAGGCCAGGCTTTCTGTGGGGGAAGAAGGCCCAGCTACCTCAAAATCCCCTTCTTCCAGTCCCTCCAAATCCTCCTCAGAATCAGCTGGCTCCAATGCAAGTGGGACCCCCGGTGCTGCCCCCTGCCCCCCAGGCACGAAAGAGAACTGGGGTGCTACAGCTGGCTCTGCCACCGCTGGCTTGGCACTTACCTCCTCAAGGCTGGAGAAGCTGTGGGAGAGCTGAACCCAGGGGGAGGGGGTGGAGGCAGGCCGCGTGGAGGAGGGGGTGGAGGCAGGCCGCGTGGAGGAGGAGGAGCATGAGCGGTGGACGGGCTTCAGTGGGCGGGGCTCCTCCTCCGCGCGGCTTCAGCCAGCGAGCGGTGAGAGTCAATGTGGGAGTCATGGCGGATTGGAGGCTGGCTGGGGAAACGGCGGCGCCCCGGCCCCTTCTTCTTTTTCTTTGCCGCTGCCAGGCCCTTCCTCCTCCTCCCACAAGCAGCAGGAGTTCGGCATGAGGAGGTGGGAAGGAAGGGGGGCAGAGAGCTTTTCTCGCGGCACAGCAGGAGGTCCATCACGGCACACTACTGTGCCACATCACAGCGGTTGGGAAACACTGATCTACCACCATCAGTATACATGGCACTCTACAAAGTAAAAGGACAACAGCACAAACAAACAACCTTGCTGGAGGTGTATAATTTAATGCAACAAGCATTCATAGGAAGAAAGAAATCATTTATTTATTTTTAAATATTTTTTATTAATAGCTTTAAAAAGAATTATACAGTGTGGGCCTGTTTTTGGCTGATGAGATAGGGTTGTTGTTGTTGTTGTTGTTGTTGTTGTTGTGGTTGTTGTGTGCTTTCAACTCGTTTTAGACTTAGGTTGACCCTGAGCGAGGGCCAGGTAAATGACCTTGTAGGGCCATATCCGGCCCCCGGGCCTTGGTTTTAGCACCCCTGATGTAGATTGTCAGAGGATAATGTTTTCATGATGTCATTTATATATAAGTTAAAGACAAAAGGGATTAAAATGCACCCTTGTCTCACCCTAGTTGATGTTTTGATTTCATTGCACTTATAATGTATAGAAAAACCACAAACAAAGTTAAAAACTTGACATTATGCTAAATTTCCTTTGTCCAGAATCTGGCTACTTAGAGTGCCTCTGGTGTCTCTCATTCAAGCCCTGACCATAGGAAGCCTAGCACGAGCATGAGCCAAGAAGACCGCACAATGTCCTCATAATTTTATTTTTATACCCCGCCAACCATCTCTCCAAGGGGACTCGGGGTGTAGGGTTGCCACCTGTCCCGTATTATACGGGATGTCCTGTATTTTTCTGAATTTCATGTCCCGTATTTTCAGCTCCTGTCCCGTATTGACAGGACAGGACAGGTAGCAGCAGGAGATGAGGCCGGGGCAGCAGTGCGGAAGGAAGGGATTCCTCTACGTGAATGCCCGGTAGCTGCCGCTCTCCCCACACAAACACCAGGCCTGATCTGGCTTACTCACCCGAGCCGACAGCACTGCCATCTTGGCGCCTTCCCTAGCCGCTCTAGCCGTCCCTCTTGAGCATAAAGAGAGGCGAGCGTAGAAGGGCAGTAGAAAGGGGAGGGGGTGATTTGATTGCATGTGCCGGGAGTGACGGACCGGAAGAGGCGGGCCTTCCTGGAAGGAAGGAAGGGAGGGGGAAGGGCTGGGGTGGCGGCAGCAGGAGACGCTCATGGAGAGAGGGAACCAGAGTGAGGTTCGCGTACATGGCTGCTTGAATCTTGGGCCAGCTGGGGATTCTGGGCCTTGCGTAATGGTTGCCACGGTGGCAAAGGAGGAGGAGGTAGCTGCGCAGGAGATGATGTGGTGCCATGTCCGTGGAGGCGGCGGTGGGAGGTGTCGCTGAGAGCGCGGGGGAGAAGGCCATGTGAAACATAACCTCAGTTATGTTTTATGAAGTGTCTCTTATTTTTGTGAAAAATCCCGTATTTTTAGATAAATGTCTCTTATTTCTTATATCAAAAAGTGGCAACCCTATCGGGGCGGCTTACAAAGGACAAGCCCAAAAATTACAAAATAGAGATAATAGGCAAATGGCAGGCAGGCCCGGATTATCCATAAGGCTAACTTAGGCCATGGCCTAGGGGCGCAAGCCGAGGGGGGCGCAGACCATGGACCCCCTAATTTTTTTAATGAATAGTTTTTATTAGGTTGTTTTACATCAGTGATAAAATCATATAGGTAGCAATAGAGTAGGAAAGAGAAAAAAAGAGAGGGCAGGGGAAGAAAGGGGAGATTGAGGGGAGGGGGGTGACGGGGCATAAATTGAACAGTGAAGAAATAAAGATACATCTTACGGTTGATCTTCCAGTCAGGTCAACAGCGGATTGAGTCCTTATTTGAAAGTTTTTTATTCTATGGTCTGTTTCGCATCCTTCGGTCTTCTTCCTTGGTGGTTTCACTTTAATGTTATTGAATCTTTGTTTCTTTCATGTATGCGCTTACTGGCTGCCAATTTATTCTTTTTTTAAGACTTTGATTATTTACTATACTTTTTAGCATGTCAAGGTCCATGAGTTCATTTAATTTGATAGCCCAATCTATTGGTTCTGGAATGTTCTCATTCTTCCAATTTCTTGGCAGGGCTTTCCTGGCTGCTGCCGACATATAGTAAAACATTTTATCTTTATTTGTTTCCATTTCTCCTTCGGTTAGGTTTACCAAGTATCAATCAATCAAAACTTTATTACGGTCACAGACCAGCACAAAGCGGGCACAAGCGCCCAAAGAGGAGAAGGACAACTCCCCAGTAAACAGTTATTTAAAAGGTTTAGCAAGTAGTATTCCGGTTTCAGTTCAGTGTTGATCCCTAAAATCTTTTGGACGTGTGTATGAATTTTCTTCCATTTTTTTTAAAATTTTGTGGCATATCCACCAGCTATGTATGAATGTGCCTATCTGCTCCTTACACTTCCAACATTTATTCCTTAGGTCTTTATAAAATTTTGCCAATTTTTGTGGAGTTAAATACCAGCGGTAAAAGATTTTAAACCAATTTAAAATTTAAACCCCCAAAAATGTTGAAACAAATAAAAACGCAACGCGCATGGAGATGAGGAAGGAGGTTTTAAGTGTGAACGGATTGCTTTCTGAATTACTAGGGCGCAAAAAGGTGTTAATCCGGGCCTGCCTAGGAAGCACCCTCCTTCTCCATCTGCAAATCTTCCAAGCGCGTTGGCTCTGATGCAACCAGGCTCCGTGCTTCTCCTGCCCTCCCTTCCAAAGAGGGGCAGCAACAGTGGGAGGCGTCACTCCCCTTCCTGGCGGAGCCTCCTTTGCCTTGCAGTTTCCTCTCCCGCCAGCAGCAAGCAGCCACCGGAAGTGAAAAAGGAGCTGCGGGAGGAGGCGCATGTGCAAGGGAGAGCACGAGCCAGAAAGCTGGCTCACGCCTGCTCACAGAAACGCACGCGCACACACCCCCATCGAGTGAGGGAGGGCCCGGAGGCTTGGCATGTTTCCAGGTAGACGGGGACCAGTCACTTAGCGAGCCCCTGCCGCCACCGCCGCCACCACTGCTGCTCCTGGGCTGCCTCTGCCTCATGCCGCTCTCTCCCACCACCAGCTGGGGCTCCAACCTGTTCACCTCCAGGAAGAAGAGAAGCGATCTTCAAGACCGATCTTCAAGAAAGGATCCAGAGGTGATCCAGGAAATTATAGACCAGTCAGTTTAACCTCAGTTCCAGGCAAAGTGATGGAAACCATTATTAAAGAAAAAATTACTAGGCACATAGAAGAACAGACATTGCTGAAAGAAAATCAACATGGTTTCTGCAAAGGCAAATCATGTCTTACTAACTTGTTAGAATTCTTTGAGGGTGTAAATAAACACATAGATAAAGGGGACCCAGTCGATATTGTTTACCTTGACTTTCAAAAGGCTTTTGACAAAGTCCCTCACCAAAGGCTCCTAAACAAGCTCTTCAGCCATGGACTCAGGGGACAGGTCTTGTCCTGATTGGAACCTGGCTAAACTGTAGGAAACAAAGGGTGGTAATAAACGGACATTTCTCTGGGTGGAAAGAGGTGAGAAGTGGCGTACCCCAAGGCTCAGTTTTGGGTCCGTTACTTTTTAATTTATTCATTAATGATCTGGATGTAGGAGTGAATTCTGAGGTAGCAAAGTTTGCAGACGACACTAAACTGTTCAGGGTAGTTAAAAATGAAACTGACTGTAAAGAGCTCCAGAAAGATCTCTCGAAATTGAGTGAATGGGCAACAAAGTGGCAAATGCATTTTAACCTAAACAAGTGTAAAGTCATGCACATCGGGGCAAAGAACCCCAACTACACCTACAAATTGATGGGGTCAAAGCTTTCCGAGACAAACCAGGAAAGGGATCTTGGGGTCTTGGTGGACAGCTCAATGAAGATGTCAACCCAGTGCGCAGCAGCAGTGAAAAAAAGCAAATTCTATGCTTGGCATGATCAGAAAGGGAATCGAAAATAGGTCAGCAAATGTTGTATTGCCTCTCTACAAATCTATGGTGAGGCCACATCTGAGTACTGTGTACAATTCTGGTCTCCGCACCTTAAGAAGGATATAACGGAACTGGAAAAGGTACAAAGAAGGGCAACAAGAATGATCCAAGGGATGGAGCAGCTCCCTTATGAAACCAGGTTGCAACGCCTTGGTCTTTTCAGCCTTGAAAGACAGCGTTTAAGAGGTGACTTGATCGAAGTGTATAAAATCATGCATGGGATAGAAAAGGTGAATAAAGAAAACTATTTTCTTTGTCACCCAACACTAGGACTAGAGGGCACTCCCTGAAGCTCCAAGGTAGGAAAATTAGGACTAATAAAGGGAAATATTTCTTCACCCAGAGGGTCATTGGGTTATGGAACTCACTTCCAGAGGAGGTTGTGACAGCGGTCAGCCTGGACAGCTTCAAGGCAGGATTAGACAGATTCATGGATACCAAGGGAATCAGGAGTTACTGAAAAGGACATCCAAGTGCCACCTCGGAGTTGGTTGAGGTAGGCAGGATTTCCTGGGTACTGGTTGTGGGGGGTCGGGAGCAGGTGAGGATTTTGCCCTCCCTTCTGCTCGAGATCCCCGTGTACAACTGGTGGGCCACTGTGTGATACAGAATGCTGGACTAGATGGGCTGAGGTCCGATTCAGCATGGCTCTTCCTATGTTCTTATGTTCTTAAGCGTGTCCTGAGTGTGGGTCGCCTGGAGGGGCGGGAGGCTGCTAAAGAGGGCTCAGTCTTGGCTCTCAAGGTGGAGGTTTCGAGGCGAAAGGGTCGTGGATTGAGCTTGAGGCGAGGGGAGGGGGATCAGGTGCCGTGTCCCCGCGCATTGTACTCCCTCCTGCCCCTCCCTCCCTCGCTTGGGCCCCCTAATCCTAAAGTGAACTATCAAGAGGTTTTATTGGCAAGTTGAGATTTATGTTTTGTCTTCCTCTTGAAACCGAAAGCAGGTGCTGTTTTTTTTAAAAAAAAAAACCAGAAAGTAGCCACGAAAAAAGTAGCGGTAGAGGTTGGCTTAAAGGGGGCGTAATTCCAAAGTGTGGCCTAGGGTGCAAAAAGGTGTTAATCCCGGCCTGATGGCAGTTTTCCAGATGGTGTTGGATTACAAGAACCAGCATCCCTCACTATCGACTATTCCAGCCAGAGCTGAGAAGGGTCCAGTAACATCTGGAGCGGCTCAATTTGCTCGCCATGGCCATCTCTTTGTCTCCGAAGATCGCTCACTCTCACTCATGCCTGGGATATTTTATGTGTCTTCGCACACGTTTTGATAACTCCCATTAAGCAGCCTTCGTTCAGAGATGGGCTCAGGTGGGGAAAAATAATTTCAATATGCAAGTCTGTCTGAGGGAGAAGGTTGGGGCGGCGACGTGTGTGTGTGTGTATGTGTGTGTTTGAATCAGGCAGGAAATATGACTAACCTGCTTTTCTTTCCAGCTGTGGGAAACATAGATAACATTGTCTCTGCTAATAATCAAGGCTCTCATTTTGCACCTGAGCCTTTCTGTGAAACTGGCCATAGCAATTGTTCATTCCTTAATATATATTATTTTTCCGCCAGAACTTTGTGCAATGAGAAAAAAAAAGTCCTTCATGCATCGGGAGCCAGCGTAATGTAATACTTGTCTTATCTTCACACTTACTCAGCAGGTATTTACAAAAGGGCAGGGGGAAAGTCTTTCAACTCAATCCTGTTAACTCTGCACAGGATGTGTCCGGATCCGATATGCTTACCTGCGCCTGTCCAACCTCGGGGCCGTGCATCGCTTTCGTAAAGCCTTGGCCCCTTCAGCCGATGTATTTCCTTTCCTAAGAAACCTTATTGACTTTGTGCTGCTCTGTGTCTTTAGGGCTACAAATGAAAAAGCTGTGACAACATGATGCCTTATGAGAGCGATCTGTAACTCCCTCTCTTGCTATAGACCGGCGCGCCCCAATATGATGGAAGGGGTCCAGGCGCAGCAGCCAGCTTTCCCCCAGCTGTAGCCGAGCATGGGCTCATCCATTCTCTGCTACTCAGCTGGGAGCCTTAGCAACGCCAGCCTGGTTTTGTGAGTGGCATGTTGACCAGCGGCAGGTTGCGAGATCCCAGTGGGATGGGGAGTGTTTGCTATAGCGTTCCTTCAAAAGAGCATGTAAGCGTGTTTGAAGCATTGCCTTCAAAGTCCAGAGAGTGCCGCGGGGTGGTAGCTAGTGCGGACCACTTTGGATCCCGCTGGGCCACTTCCCTCCTTCCTCCTTATGTTTAGAACAGGATGGGCAACTTCTTGTGGTCTAGGGGTGCATACCTCTCTTACTACTGCGATGCACTCGACGTGGGGCTGCCTTTGAAGGTGGCTTGCAAAGATCGGCAGACAGGTTACTAGCTGGGGCTAGCTATAAGGAGCATACCTTACTTACTTACTTACTTACTTACTTACTTACTTACTCGTATCTTGCTGGAATTTAACGCTCTTAGTTGAAGAAACAGTGAGACCACACAAGGGGTTAAATCAAAGTCCTCAGTTTTATTTATTTATTCGATTTTGTATACCTTCGTGCAGGCTCGGGGTGTTTTACACAACAGCTAGTTCAAATACACATAAAAATACATAGAAATACATAAAATGCATATAAAATATTGATCAAATAAGGACATGAACATGGTATCTGGAGAACTTAATTGAAGGCAAGCTTAAACATAGTTGTTTTACATGCCCTCCGGAAAGGAACTAACTCCGTGATGGCACGAGCATCGTCCGGCAATGCATTCCATAGTGCCGGGGCCACCGCGGAGAAAGCTCGTTGTCTTGTCGCAGGGAGATGACAGGAGCGGACTGATGGAACTGTCAGGAGATTTTGTTCTTCTGAGCGTAGTGATCTCGGAACGTACGGGGTGAGGCGGTCCCTCAAGTACACTGACCCTAGACTATACAAGGCCTTAAAGGTCAAAACCAGCACCTTGAAAACAATCCAGTACTTGACTGGTAGCCAGTGCAATTGCTGCAAGATGGGAGTGATATGCTCTCTTACCGGTGCTCCCACCAGTAATCGAGCGGCAGCATTTTGCACCAGCTTGAGTTTCCGGATTGTCGACAAGGGAAGGCCGTTACAGTAATCTAGCCTCGAGATGACCGTCACTTGCATCGCGGTAGCCAGGTCATCCCTGGATAGGCAAGGAGCCTGTCGAAGATGGAAAAAGGCTATTCTGCTAACTGTGGAGACCTGGGTCTCCATGGATAGCAGTGGGTCCAACTGGACCCCCAGACTTTTTACCAAGGGTGACGGGCTTAGTTGCTTGCCATCCAGGGTAGGCAACCGGCACTCACCCACGCCATGGCGACCCAACCACGGGATCTCCGTCTTCGATGGATTCACCTTCAGCCGGCTGGAGCACAGCCATCCAGTCACGGCTTCAAAGCATTGATGGAAACAATTGGGTGCGGTGTCTGGCCTGCCATCCATTCACAGCACCAGCTGGGTGTCGTCAGCGTACTGATAACACTCCAGGCCAAAATCACGAACCAGCTGGGCCAGCGGACGCATATAGATGTTGAACAATAAGGGGGAAGGGATAGCTCCCTGGGAGTCTCCCAGAGACCACCTCCCCCCTCTCCACCCGTTGTCCTCGATCTTGGAGGAAGGAGTCCACCCATTTAAGGGCAGTCCCCCTAACTTTTGCCTGTTTAAATGTGTGTGCTTTAAGGTGGTGTAACGTCCAACAACACACACACACACACACACACACACACAAATATCCTTCCAAATCTACAGGCTAAGATCCAAATCTATGACATTATAAACTGTAGCTCTGCAGCAGGCAAAGGAGCACAAACACAACCCGAAGGTATGCATTCCAATAAGACCGTGAAGCCTGCAGAAGGAGCACCTTCATTCCTTCTTATCAGGGTCCATCTCTTCCAGTTGGTGAGATTGCAAATTCAATAGACCGGGCATATTGATCTCCAGATATTCAATCTATATCAACTCCCCCCCTTTTCTCTTTGTTTGCTTAATATGTGTTTCAGATATCATTTTAACCCCATGCCTTTATCTCTGTTTATCCTTGTCCTCTCTTGCAATATAAATGTGTTTTGAGCAAGTGATAAACATAGGCCTGGGTGACCCCCCCAAGTTCAAAACTAATTCTGGAATATGGGAATACTGACGATGGTCCCTACCATCCCAAACAATGACAATCAGTCTTCGGCGTTGAGTATTTATGTCACAGCGGATAGGCAACAGAAATATAGAAGTTTAATTCCCCATCGGCCCAAAAACTCCAGTCTCTGTTCGAGTGAATAATGAAACTCTCATTCAATTCACAAGGTAAATATATAACTTTGTATTTTGAATTTAACAATAACTGGCAAAACATCGAAAAACAACAGCCATCACAGCTACCTTTCTAAACATCCTTTCCTCAGATACAAATATTAAATCCCAACTGTCACTTTGTAACTGACATTCCTCAAGGTTCCATTTAGCAGTCTTGAGACAGCGCCATCTGGTGTCAAACATGTCACACTGCAGGTCATCTCAAACTGCGAAAATATATCTTGTGCTGACTCATGAATTGCTATTCAAAATGCAATAATCTGACAATCAGGCCCTTACTGCCGAGGCTATCCAGAGTTTCTTTGCGGGCAAGATTGCGACCCTCCACCGGGACCTTCCGGCCACGATTGATACAGTTAGCGAACTTGAGACCCCGCAACCTCTTGCCGGGTCCACCTTCGACTGGTTCACCCCACTGGACACAGGCTGTCGATAGGATTGTGGCTGCAACTCGCCCGACCACCTGTTCCCTCGATCCGTGCCCCTCCTGGCTGGTGAAAGCCAGTCTGGAGGGGTTACGAGACCCTCTGTTGAATGTAATCAATACTTCCCTGGAGCAGGGAGTATTTCCAGATCCGGCGCAGTCTGGCTTTAGGCCGGGACATGGCACTGAGAAAGCCTTGGTCGCCTTAGTGGATGATCTACGCTGGGAGCTTGACAGGGGGAGTGTGTCCCTGTTGGTTCTGCTGGACCTCTCAGCGGCCTTCGATACTGTCGACCACGGTATCCTTCTGGGACGCCTCGCTGGAATGGGCCTTGGGGGTACTGCTTTGCAGTGGCTCCAGTCCTTCCTCGAGGGTCGTTCCCAGAAGGTGTTGCTAGGGGACTCCTGCTCGACCCCACGGCCATTGTACTGTGGGGTCCCGCAGTGTTCAGTACTGTCCCCTATGTTATTTAACATATACATGAAGCCATTGGGGGAGATCATCCGGAGTTTCAGGGTGCGGTGTCATCTGTACGCAGATGATGTCCAACTCTGTCACTCCTTCCCACCTGCTACTAAGGAGGCTGTTCAAGTCCTGAACCAGTGCTTGGCCGCTGTAACGGACTGGATGAGGGCGAACAAATTGAAATTGAATCCAGATAAGACAGAGGTACTCCTGGTCAGTCGCAAGGCCGAACAGGGCATAGGGTTACAGCCTGTGCTTGACGGGGTGACACTTCCCCTGAAGGCGGAGGTTCGCAGTCTGGGAGTGATCCTGGACTCATCGCTGAGCCTGGAGCCCCAGGTCTCGGCGGTGGCTGGGAGAGCTTTTGCACAGTTAAAGCTTGTGTGCCAGCTGCATGGGTACCTTGGGAAGTCTGACTTGGCCACGGTGGTATTTCCTGCGTGTGCGAAAATACCAGCAATTGAGTCCCCGACTTTGGTGAAGATGGCGGGTCTCCCTTCTCCTTTTGGGTCTTCTGCTGGGAGTCTTGGCTGAGGCAGCAATCGCGTTGCCGGCCTTGGGCCTTGGGGAAGATGGAGGCACCACCACAGGCTGCAGAAGACCCAAAAGGAGAAGAGAGACCCGCCGTCTTCACCAAAGCCGGGGACTCAATTGCTGGCATGGAGGCCTCTAGAGGCCGGGCCACCACACAAACTAAGGCCCCGGCTTCGCCTAACACACTGGGCCTCACTCTTCCTTTTGGGTCTTCTGTAGCCAGCGGCAGCGCCCGCCCACAGAGATACCCATTCTCCCGCTGGCCAGCTTACCGGTCCGGCGCAGGACACAGGGAGTCTTAGCCGAGGCAGCAATGGGGCTGCCGGCCTTTGGGAAGATGGCGGCTCTTCTTTCTGTTTACTCTGTGCCGGCGGTTGGGGGGGGGGAGGAGGGAGAAGGGCTTTGCATGTGGGAGAAGTGTTTCTGCGCATGCGCAGTGCATCGGTAAGGTGAGGCATCATTGGAATTGTAGTCCAATTGTTTTTTATTGTTTTTAACCGTTTTGTTTGAGTTTTTTTGGGGGTGGTGGCAAACATACCTCATAGGGTTTTCTGGGTATGTGGGCTGTTTTTGTGTGTCTGCCTTGTGTGGTTTCTTTGTCTATAGGACTGTCAACACAACATGAAGGATTATATATATATAGATTATGTTATATTACATTACATTACTATATGTGTGTGTGTGTGTGTGTGCATGCGCAGTGCATCGATAAGGTGAGGCATCATGGGAATTGTAGTTTTTATTGTTTTTAACCGTTTTGTTTGAGTTTGGGGGGGGGGTGTTGGCAAACATACCTCGTAGGGTTTTCTGGGTATGTGGGCTGTTTTTGTGTGTCTGCCTTGTGTGGTTTCTTTGTCTATAGGACTGTCAACACAACATGAAGGATTATATATAGATTATACATTTATGTTATATTACATTACATTACTATATGTGTGTGTGTGTGCATGCGCAGTGCATCGATAAGGTGAGGCATCATGGGAATTGTAGTTTTATTGTTTTTAACCGTTTTGTTTGAGTTTTGGGGGGTTGGCAAACATACCTCGTAGGGTTTTCTGGGTATGTGGGCTGTTTTTGTGTGTCTGCCTTGTGTGGTTTCTTTGTGTATAAGACTGTCAACACAATATGAAGGATTTTATATATATAGATTACATTACATTACAATATGTGTGTGTGTGTATATATATATATATATATACAGTATGTGTGTGTGTGTGTGTGTGTGTGTGTATATATATATATATATATATATATATATATATATATATATATGAGAGAGAGACCCCCTTGGGAAGTCAGCGCTTGTACCTTTCATTCTCTTGCAGAATTTATTCTTTCTCTGAACCTGGGTTTCTGTTTTCCCGGCGCAATGTACGTGCAGATCCATTCAGCGATGGGTGAGGCAGAACAGATGTGTGCTCTTTGAAAATGAAACCCAAATAAGAATTAGGACCTCTGACCATCTGCCTGGCTTAATATTATCCAGTTCTGTTCCTCACATTTCGCCTATAGGCAATGACTGGTCCATGTAAACTCTGAGTAATTAAACTACACAGCATTTCCTAGAGTTATATATATATGCGTGCTTATGCATGTGTGTATGTGTGTGTGTGTCTGTAACTTTTTTACCCGACGAATGCCACCTTTGTTGCTGCCAACCTCAGCAGCCTCCTTTTAGACTCACGAAGCACATCCTGACCCCATGGTGAGCCCATTTGATGAAGACTTTGCAGCAATTAATTATAAAATCATTTCAGATGGAGGCAGGCCGCGTGTTGTAGCAGCCCAGCTGGACTGAAAGGCTTTAGACTTCCACCTGTCCTCTCTTCCTAGGAACTGTTAACATCAAGAAGTGGCTTTTCCCGCTTCCCTGGAAAGGTGGGGTTGGGCAGGGGTGTGGGAGAAGTATTGTTTGGGAGAAGAAAATAGGTTGCGGCGCTCGAGTCCTCGTACGGTTAATCTGCACACAAACCCCGTGAAGGGAAAAAGAATTATTCCTGCTGACGACGGCTAATGTTCCGTGAAAATAAAAACGCAAGCTGCTTTGCACCTGGTTTGTTAAAGTGCTGAAGGAGCAATGTTCCCCCCAGCAACTCGGTAGTTGCGTCAAGGAAGCTCTTGGCTCCCTCCAGTCCATGGCCGCCTCTTGGCCACAGGCGTTACTTGACCAGGAGTCCATTCACACCTACAGAATTATAGCACAATTATTCCAGTTCGATGGCCATTGTTCCCTCCTAAGGAATCATGGGGTTTGTCATTTGGAGCAGCACGTGGAGCTATATTAGGCTTTTTCGGAGTCTAAAAGTTAGCCCAGGAAATAGCTATTCTATTTTTATGTTTATGTCTGTCATGTATCATCTTCTGTAGCTGAGGGTGGTTGGTGGTGGCAGGCCTAGCAGTTGGTGATGGAAGGGTGTGACAACCTCTTGTTGACCGGCCCCAGACTGGACAATCTTTCGGAATCTAAACCGCTAACCCTAAATGCAAGGGGGGCCTCGAAGTTACCTCAGCAACTTCTGTCTTATGGCAGGGTAGACTATCTCCCCACTAACCATTGAATTGCAGAGACTTTAAATTTCTCAGTAACCACTTGACCACACTGCCACCATTTGTCTGTCTGACCACTGACCTTGAGGGCCACCACCAATAAAAGAACTAACAGAGGTGTTTTTCTTTTAAGATGTAAATAATTTATTATGACACAAATGGGTACAAATCTTGATTGGTTTTATACTTCCTCAGAGGCACAAACTTATTCTGTTACACAAAACACAACTGGGGTAATACTATAGGGTTCCCACTAACCCTCTATAAACCTCTGAACTCTTCCATCTTTAACTAGGGTCTCTACACCCATAAAACTGGACTGCTCTCTTGCAGACCTTAAGACTAACTAAAGACTGAACTGTTCTCTTACAGTCCTTAAGACCAACTAACTCAAAACAAACTCCTCCCCCCCTCTCATGGCAGTTGGCTTCCAACCGCTCTTTACCAACTGTAAAATTCATACCTTGAACATTCTAAAAGGCTCTGGCCCTGGTTGCTATGGCGACAGCTCTTCAGAGCTTCTGCCAAGCCTCCCTTCTGTCTCACCCACATCAACAATTCATAGGATATTCCTTTGAACTACACAAAACAACATACATTTAACATATGTTATACAACATTTACACACCAATAACCGACATCATTACAAAGGGTTAACGTAATGCCGGCTGCCTACCCTGGATGGCGAAGCATTGTGCCCATCGTTCTTGGTAGAGTCTGGGGTCCAGTTGGACCCACTGCTGACCATGGAGGCCCAGGTCTCCATGGTCAGCAGATCTGAATTTTTCCATCTGCGACAGGCTAGACGGCTGGCGCTCTACTTTTCCGGAGGCGACTTGGCCACAGTGCTCCAGGCGACGGTCATCTCAACACTGGACTACTGTAACGCCCTCTACATAGGCCTTCCTTTGTCCATGATCCAGAAACTGAAACTGGTTCAAAATGCTGCAGCTTGCTTGCTCGCCGGAGCTCCGGCGAGATGCCACATAACTCCCATCTAGGTGCCACATAACTCCCACTGGCTCCCAGTGGAGTACCAGATCATATTCAAGGTGCTAGTTTTAACCTTTAAGGCCTTATATGGTCTGGGGCCTGTGTACTTGAGGGACTGTCTCTCTCCGTATGTCCCGCAGAGATCACTTCAATCTAAAGATCAAAACCCATTAGAGGTTCCCCTCATCCGAACCTATCACCTGTCTTCGACCCGACAGAGAGCTTTACCTGTAGCAGCCCCTACACTTTGGAATGCTCTTCCGGACAATGTCCGGGATCTTAGGGAGCTTTCGGCCTTCCGAAGAGCCTGTAAAACAACCCTCTTTCGGCAGGCCTTCAACCCTTAGTGCTCTATGTCAGTGTTTCCCAAGCAGTGTCCATGGCACACTAGTGTGCCGTGAGCGACCAGCAGGTGTGCCGTGGGAAATTGGAACCTCCAATACCTTTTCTTCCCCCTCCTGCCGAACACTTTTTCTTCTCCCCTCGGGCTCCCTTCTTCCCAGCCTCACTCTGCTCGCTTTGCCTCGCTTTGCTCTGGGGTGAGTCTGCGCAGTAGCGCCTGCACGGGTCACATCTTCCTCCCTCCCCCTCCCCTCCCGAACACGCTCACGCTGCCCCCTCGGATCAAAATGTCGGCAGAAGCGGCAGTGGAGAAGAAAAAGTAAGTGTTGGGCAGGAGGTGAAGAAAGGGCGCGAAGGGGAAAGGGGAGGAAGAGGTCTCTGTCGAAAGCTGGCATGGGCAAACTTGGACCTTCCAGGTGTTTTGGACTCCAACTCCCACCATTCCTAGCAGCCTGAGGCCCTTTTCCTTTTTCCCCCTCAGCCACTTAAGCAGGAAAGGGCCTCAGGCTGTTAGGAATGGTGGGACTTGGAGTCCAAAGCACCCAGAGGCCCGGAGTTTTCCCATGCCTGTTTTAAGGACATTAAAGTGGTGAGCCTCCTTCCAACATTGTGATTCTGGATAGAAAACATAACATAACATTGTTTGAGTCCACAGTGCTCTCTGGGTGTGGGTGAACTACAACTTCCAAACTCAAGGTCAATTCCCAAGCAAACCCTTTCAGTACTTTCAATATGCCAAGTTTGGTTCAATTCCATTGTTGCAAGAGTTCAGGATGCTCTTTGATTGTGTGTTAACTATGAATCCCAGAAACTGTCACTCCCAAATGTCAAGGTATATTTTCCCTAAACTCCATCTGTGTTCACATTTGGGCATATTGAGTATTCATGCCCAGTTTGGTCCTCATCCAACATTGTTTGAGTCCACAGTGCTCTCTGGATATAGGTAAACTACAACTCCAAAACTCAAGGTCAATGCCCACCAAACTCTTATAATATTTTCTCTTGGTTATGGGAGTTCCGTGTGGGAAGTTTGTGTCTTTCTGCCATTCCTGTCAGGATATCTATGTCATGTTCATCGAAACAGGCCCAGGTTTCGCACTGAGTGTATAAATACGTTTTAAAACATATTAACTATATGTATTATTTATTTTTTAAATTTATTATTCGTTCTTATATGCCGCTCCTTCCGGCGGGCTCGGGGCGGTTTACATAAAAACATATTACTGTGTTAGAGTGTCGTTTTGTGTCATTTTGGTTGGTGGTGTGTCCCAGGATTTTGTAAATGTAAAAAATGTGCCGCGGCTCAGAAAAGTTTGAAAAACACTGCTCTATGTAATCCATGGCCGTAGTGGTATTTATTTATTTATTTATTTATTGCTTGGACTTTTATGCCACCAAACTCCCTGAGGCTCGCAGCGGCTTACAAAGCCAAGAGGCAACAAAATACATCATCAGTACACAAACAAGGAACAACACAACAAAAAAGAAAAGGGAAAAGAAAGGGAAGGGACAGGAGAGTGTCCAGCAGGAGAGTGCCCAGCGGGTCAAGCGGGCCCTACTCTCCCATCAAAGGAGGGGAGCAAAGGTGGTCTCACAGCGATCCCACAGAAGTGGTCCGAGGTGGCCAATCCCCCATTGTCCAGGAGTCCGGCTAGAAATGCCCGATCCACCCGATTGGTGGTCTTCCTCCGCTGTGAGCCTGCAGAAGGGGCCTCCGTTGTCTAAAGCCCGGACCCCAGAAAGTTCTGGCACGCCGCAAGTTCCAGGGCCTGGGCTCAAGCGGTGCAGGCCTCCCAGCTCTCGGACAAACAGTGGCAAGCGACCCCGGGCCAAGGAGTCTACTGCTCTGCGGCCTCCGACGCCGCCTTCTCCGGACGGCCACCAGGCCGCTCAGGCTCGATGAACCTGTCAACCCCCGGCCGTCAGAGAAGGGCGGGGGGGGGGTTGTGGCCAGGTCGCCGGTAAGGGGGCGGCCGGCAACCGGCAGGCTCGGCGTCGGGGCCGCGCCTCCGGAACCCCCGCCAGGACTCCAGAGACGTGGTATGGCTTGTTCAATTGCAACTGGGGGCGATTGTTCTATTGTTCTACTGTTTTATTGTTTTATCAATCAATCAATAAACCTCCCCATTTCCCCCACTCTGAATCCGTTTTTGGAGTCGAGTGCTGTCTGGGGCTGCCTGACAGTCTGACTTTGCAGAAACTGGTGGTCCTTTTTGAAACTGTAAAAGGAACTTTTGAAAGAAGTTCCTTGAAGAGAATCCCTTCCGAAGCCCCCTCCTTCCCCATCTCAACCAAGCTTGTTCGGTGGATTATTCAGCGACGTTTTATTTACATAAAGCTCGTCACGTTTTGGCGAGGATTAGAAGGAAGCCGTACATTGTGTGACATTCTGTCAGTTCCGTGTTGTGAAAAAAGCCATATTGACACTGATGGCTGTTTAACATACTCCAGATTCTGTTTTTGAAGAGAGCGCTCTGTGTTTCGGAAGTGGGCTCCACGCCCTTCTGCTGCTCAGACTCCTGAGTTTTGGCGGCGATGGGAATCCACCTGTGCCGGGGAAAGGGAACAAAGTCTTACCCTGGAAACAAAAAGGGCACTGGAACATATTTATTTATTTATTTATTGTTCATTTTTGTATTCCGCTCCTCCCAGCAGGCTCGGGGCGGATAACAACAAATATAACTGGCAACATGTCGGCATGTAGCCCTACATTAAAAGCGTAAAAAACATAAAACACATTTTAAACACATTACATCACCACACAGGTATGGGAGGACATGCGACATAGTTCTTAGTCCGGTGTGCCTAATTGAAGGCTAGGCCAAAAAGGGCCGTCTTACAAGCCCTCCGAAAAGGGGCCAGTTCCG
Organism: Anolis apletophallus; assembly: GCA_030556195.1. NCBI lineage: Eukaryota > Metazoa > Chordata > Lepidosauria > Squamata > Anolidae > Anolis > Anolis apletophallus. The sequence continues at coordinate 663,983 of JARBWK010000023.1, forward strand.
AGATAGCTCGGGCACTGTCCGGGAGGGCGTTCCAGAGCACCGGCGCCGCTACGGAAAAAATTCTCTGTCTAATCGTCGATAGATGGCAGGAGCGGATTGATGGCACTGACAACAGATTCTGTTCATCCGAGCGCAGTGATCTCGGGGGAGAATACGGGGTAAGGCGGTCCCTCAGGTACGCAGGCCCTAGGCCGTGCAAGGCCTTAAAGGTCAAAACCAACACCTTGAAGGCAATTCGGTACTCAATAGGAAGCCAGTGCAGTTGCCGGAGGATAGGTGTAATGTGCGCCTCACTGGCGTTCCCGCCAGCAAGCAGCAGCGGCATTCTGCACTAGCTTGAGTTTCCGGATTGTTGACAAGGGAAGGCCAACGTAGAGGGCATTACAGTAGTCTAATCTCGAGATGACCGTCGCTTGGATTACCGTGGCCAGGTCGTCCCTGGACAGGTAGGGTGCCAGTCGCCTAGCCTGCCGGAGGTGAAAGAATGACGTCCTGCTGACCACGGAGACCTGAGCCTCCATGGTCAGCGAGGAGTCCAACACAACCCCCAAGCTCTTAACCGATGGCGATGGGTTAAGCCGCTCGCCATCCAGGGTAGGCAGCCGGCACCCACCCAGCCCAGGCCGACCAGGCCACAGGATCTCCGTCTTCGACGGGTTCACCTTCAGCCGGCTGGCACGCAGCCAACCAGTCACGGCTTCAAGGCATAGATGGAAACAATCGGGTATAAACGTTGAATAATAAGGGGAGAGGATGGCCCCTGGGGACCCCACAACTAAGTGGGAGTCTCCCGGAGACCTCCCGCCCCCTCCACACGTTGTCCCCGGTCCCGGAGGAAGGAGGCCACCCATTTAAGGGCAGTCCCCCCGACCCCATGTGGTGTTCCTGGCAGCTTCTGTGCCGCCATACATTTCATTGCATTTTTGTTATTTGCACTTACACACACGTGGAAATGTTCACTCCAGTGAGTCTAAACCAGGGGTGGGCAATTATTTTTTCCAAGGGGCCACCCGAGAGCCAAAAAATATGATGGAGGGCCGCACCTAATGGCTGAACTACATCCTTCATAATATCAATTGAATTTCTTTAATAATAATTAAAAAGGCACTACATTGCATTTTTGATATATTAATAAGACTGATAAGAGTATATGTTATGAGCAACGAAAAAGAGAGGTCGTTATAGGAAAAATGGCATGGATTCACTCAAATTTTACAAAACAATGGTTAGCAAAATGTGAACATCTGTGATTCATTATATCAGGGGCCGGGAACCTTTTTGACTCAGAGAGCCACAAAAGCAAAATATTTGGAAATTTATTTCAGTGAGAGCCACAAGCTAAAACGCCCGTACCTTGAGAAGTCTGACTTGACCACGGTGGTCCACGTTCTGGTTACATCCCGTATAGATTACTGCAATGCTCTCTACGTGGGGTTGCCTTTGAAGACTGTTCGGAAGCTGCAACTAGTCCAACGGACAGCAGCCAGGTTGATAACAGGAGCGGCATTCAGAGAGCGCACAACTCCCCTGTTGCGCCAGCTCCACTGGCTGCCAGTTTGCTACCGGGTACCATTCAAAGTGCTGGCTTTAGCCTTTAAAGCCCTAAACGGGTCGGGTCCAACTTACCTGTCCGAACGCATCTCTCCCTATGAACCATCGAGATCTTTAAGATCATCTGAGAGGCCCTGCTCTCGGTCCCGCCTCTTCTTCGCAGGCGCGACTGGCGGGACGAGAGACAGGGCCTTTCAGTGGTGGCTCCTCAGCTTTGGAACGCCCTCCCTAAAGACATCCGATCGGCCCCTCCCTCCTGACGTTTCGCAAGAAAGTCAAAACCTGGCTATTTGGCAGGCATTTCCTGATGAAATATAAGGCTTAATGAGATATATGGAATGACGACGATGCGATGGAAACTGATTTCAACATGACGCTGAGACTGCAATTGTGTTTTTAATTGTTAAATTGTTATTATATGTGTTTTTTTGGGGGGGGGTTGACTTGTTGCTGTGTTGTATTGAGGGCAGAGACTGCCTGTGTAAACCGTCCCGAGTCGCCTGACAAATAATAAATAAATAATGATGTTGATAATATTCATTCTGCCTCTGGTAATAATAATAATAATAACAACAACAACAGGTTCCTAGAATAGGAGGAGACTTCCAAGGGCCATCCGGTCCAACCTCCTTCTGCCAGGGCCCTTCCACACAGGCCGATAACCCTGAATATTAAGGCAGAAAATCCCACAATATCTGCTTTGAACTGGGTTATCTGAGTCCACACTGCTATATAATCTGGTTCAAAGCAGTTAACATGGGATTTTATTCAGATGTGTGGAAAGGAACCCAGATAACCCAGGAACTTTCCACACAGGCCTATAACCCTGAATATTAAGGCATAATATTCATTCAGCCTCTGCTAATAATAATAATAATAATAATAATAATAATAATAACAACAACAACAACAGGTTGTTAAAGAGGAGACCTCCAAGGGCCATCCAGTCCAACCTCCTTCTGCCATAAGGGAAAAACACAAAGCATTCCTCACAGATGGCCATTCAGCCATACTTGGCATACTGAACTCTCATGAGACCAACAGAAAGTACTGAAAGGGTTTGCTGGGCATTGACCTTGAGTTTTGGAGTTGTAGTTCTCCTACATCCAGAGAGCACTGTGGACTCAAATAATGATGGATCAGGACCAAACTTGGCACGAATCCTCAATTTGCCCAAAGAGGCAGAAGAGAAGAGAAGAGAAGAGAAGAAGAGGAAGACGAGGAGGGAATGGAAGCACCCTCCGGCCTCGGCCCTGCCCCTTTCCCACTCTGGCCCTGCCCCCTCTCCATCGCTGCACTCCCACTCCTTCCCTCTTCCATTCAGGTGGTGGAAGGGGGAAGGAATGAAAGGGGGAAAGAGGGAGGGAGGGAAGGAAACAGGAAGACAGGAAACAGAAGAAGGGAAAGAGCGCTGAGGCAAGAGGGAGGGGGGAGCGCGCGAGGAGGAAGTGAAGGGAGGAGGAGGGCGAAGGCATGCTCTTGCTCCTGGCCGCCTCCCCTCATTTCCCTTCCCCTCCACTTGCCTGCCTGCCTGCTTCTTCACGTTTGTAGCCGCCCCAATGGGAGTTTGCCTCCCTCTCTTCAGGATGAAGCCTTGAGGGAGCTAAGGGCCGGACAGGATCGGCTGCCGGGCTGGATCCGGCCTACGGGCCGCTGGTTGCCCACCCTTGGTCTAAACTCTTAGAGAATGTTAAAAGTTGCTTTGAGAATAAATATCCACCGGTAAATCACTAAGTCCCTTCCTGATCCATTGAGTTTGGGCTGGGATTTCAATATATTTGCGCTTCTGTTAATTTTGAGCAGAGGATGAGGAGGTTGTTTAATTGCTAATACTAATCTCTCTCTCGGCATTACTTCGCAAATGAAGATTCTTAGGAAGGACTCATCCCATGCTTTTTACAAGCGCGTTGATGACTAAAAAGGCCAATCTGAGATAGGCAAGTCCGGTTGCAGAAAGTACAGCAGAAAGTCTCCTTGGGTGATGTTGTTTCCAAATTGCGGTGCTTTCTGTGTTGTCGTTTCTCTTCGAGACCCATTTAGCATGTCTTCTCGAAAGAGGCCGCAACATTGTGGAGAGTGCGTCTCCATGCCTCCCGATGTGAGGCCAGGGTGGACCATTGTTGGTGATCAATCTGGCCGAGCCTGAGATGTTGTTTCAGGGAGTCCTTATGTCTCTTTTTGGGGGCACTTCTCTTGCACTGACCTGTGGCAAGTTCACCATAGAGTAGTATCTTTGGGAGGCGGTGGTCCTCCATCCTGTTTTCAATAGCACTGCCTCAGTGCTGGTGATCCCTGCTTGCTCAAGGACAGCAACATTAGTCACATAGTCGGTCCAGTGTACACTTAGGATTATGCGAAGACAGTGCTGATGAAAGTGTTCAAGGAGTCGTAGGTGTTGGCGATAGGTGACCCATGTTTCAGACCCATAGAGGAGAATAGACAGTACGATAGCTCTGTGCACACTGCTTTTGGTGCTTTGCCTCAGGTGCTTGTTGCTCCAGACTCTTTTGGGAAGCTTTCCAAATGCACTAAATGCCTTTGCTAATCTATGATCTATCTCTTGATCAATCTTGGCGTCTGAAGAGATGATGCTTCCCAGGGAGGTGAACTGCTGAACGGACTTAAGCACAGATGTGCCTATGCTGACGTAGTGATGGTGGTGTTCTTCCTGTGGTGCGGGCTGGTCTCCCTTAATTTTATTTAATATTAAATATATTTAATTCCATCCTCCCCTCTCCCCTTATTTTTATTTAATATTAAATATATTTAATTCCATCCTCTCCTCTCCCCTTATTTTTATTTAATATTAAATATATTTAATTCCATCCTCTCCTCTCCCCTTATTTTTATTTAATATTAAATATATTTAATTCCATCCTCCCCCCCTTATTTTTATTTAATATTAAATATATTTAATTCCATCCTCCCTCCCCTTATTTTTATTTAATATTAAATATATTTAATTCCATCCTCCCCTCTCCCTTATTTTTATTTAATATTAAATATATTTAATTCCATCCTCCCTCCCCCTTATTTTTATTTAATATTAAATATATTTAATTCCATCCTCCCTCTCCCCTTATTTTTATTTAATATTAAATATATTTAATTCCATCCTCCCCTCTCCCCTTATTTTTATTTAATATTAAATATATTTAATTCCATCCTCTCCTCTCCCCTTATTTTTATTTAATATTAAATATATTTAATTCCATCCTCTCCTCTCCCTTATTTTTATTTAATATTAAATATATTTAATTCCATCCTCCCTCTCCCTATTTTATTTTTATTTAATATTAAATATATTTAATTCCATCCGTCCCTCCCCCTTATTTTTATTTAATATTAAATATATTTAATTCCATCCTCCCTCTCCCCTTATTTTTATTTAATATTAAATATATTTAATTCCATCCTCCCTCCCCTTATTTTTATTTAATATTAAATATATTTAATTCCATCCTCCCTCTCCCCTTATTTTAATTTAATATTAAATATATTTAATTCCATCCTCCCTCTCCCCTTATTTTAATTTAATATTAAATATATTTAATTCCATCCTCCCCTCCCCCCTTATTTTAATGTATCCCATCTCCCCATATTTCATCTTTAAATATATTTAATTTTATATTTAATACATGAGGGGAGATGGGGGAGGGAATGAGGAGCACCCTGAGGAGCCCCCTGCTTCGGCCTACCTTTTCCAAACGCGCAGGATCCAGGAGTACCCGGACGACGAGAGAGGCGATGACCGACTGAGTCGAAGAAGGTCCTAATCGCGTCTGTGGGCCTCAGCGATCCAGTAGTAGAGTAGCCGAAGGGTATCGCGAGAATACACAATCCACACGGGATTTCGCTGTCAACGCTGGCGTGATCTCGCGTTGACAGCGAAATCCCGTGTGGATTGCGTATTCTCGCGATACTTGCTCCGATCCCGGAAGTAGGTATTTTTTTAAAAAATTATTATTTATTTTATTTTTCAATTTTTATTTTTTATTTAAAAGCTTAGGGGGCCGTAGGGAAGGAGCTGGGGGGACGTACATGGACCCCGGGCCGCCAGTTGGACAGCCCTGGGCTAGATAGTTTAGAGTCTTAGTGCGAGCCCTCAGACGGCTTAAATTGAAGAAGCTACCATCAGTACGATAGCGTATATATACGCCGTCTTCTTCTTCGAGGTCTGCCATAGCCCTTTGGAGCATTCAGCATGATGCTCGCGGCATTAGGAAGGCTGAGAAACACTGTGCTAGTGGGTTCAGCAAGCCTCCTCAATTGAAGAATGTGCTTTGGGTGAGGAATAATAAGAGCAGCATACAAAGAGGTGTCCCGCTCAGACTGGAGAAGCCTTCTCCACAAAGACCTCACAGTGGAAAGCATTCCTCAGAGAAAGGACCACAGAAGAGAGCAATCTTCCGCCGGCATTGCTAAGAGGATTCCGAAGAAGTGCTCCCTGCTGGGATCCAGGCCCCCAAACACCTTTCTTTTATTTATCACACAGCCAAAGAACAACACTGATTCCTTCTTCTTTGTCCCAGCTGCACCACTCCTCCTTTCCTCCAGCCACATTGCCAACGCATGTCTGTCCTCTCTTTTGAGGAATGTCTTGGCAGATGTCGCGGGTTTATATAAGGCATTCCATCCAGCATGGTCGGAAATAGGATCTTTATCAAAACACACCGACATTCCGTTCTTTTAATGGGACTTCTGTCCCCTTCCTCTGTGTCTATCTATCCAGGTCTAGGGGAGAAGGTTGTTGATGTGAAGTGATGGATTTTGCGATCTGCTGAGTGCTGTCCTTGGTCAGGGCCCCAACGTGCATTGTGCTCCTTCGTCATTCCGAGGCCGGCAGGCTTGATGAAGAAATATGGAGACCATGGTTTGGAATGATATTCTGTCACTTCACATTCTGGATGTGTGGAAAGGGTGACATGGAGGTCGTACCTACAATCCAAACCTTGGCTTTTTTGGAAAGATGTTTCTATATTAGAACCCTGATGAGTTAATGAGCATTCAAAATTCACATTGACACAATAATCATTGGTACATAATGATATAAGTAAGTAAACCTTGCAACAGAGACCCTCTGTTGAATATAGTCAACTGCTCCCTTGAGCAAGGGGTTTTTCCAGAGGAGTTAAAAGAGGCGGTGGTCAGTCCATTGCTGAAGAAGCCCGGGTTAGATCCCGCGGCTCCCTCCAATTACCGCCCAGTGTCCAACCTTCCGTACCTGGGCAAGGTAATTGAGAGGGCAGCAATGGACCAGCTGCAGTCATTCTTGGATGAGACAACCTGGCTAGACCCCTTCCAGTCCGGCTTCCGTTCAGGCCATGGGACGGAGACTGTCCTGGTCTCCATCACAGACCTACTCCGTTGCCATTTGGACCGAGGCGGATCGGCGCTGCTCGTGTTATTGGACCTCACGGCAGCGTTTGATACTGTCGATTACCAACTTTTGACACACCGCCTGGCGGTGGCGGGGGAGAGGGACAGCCCTCAACTGGCTGTCCTCCTTCCTCCAAAACCGCCGGCAGCGAGTGAAGTGGGGAGGGGTGGCCTCCCGAGGGTTCCCCTTATGTTGTGGGTCCCTCAGGGGCTATCCTCTCCCCGCTGTTATTTAACATCTATATGCGACCACTCGCCCAACTGGTGCGGAGTTTTGGGCTGAGTGCCATCAGTACGCTGATGACACCCAGCTCATTCTGAGGATGGACCCCGAGGTGGTCTCTGTACCCGATAATGTCCATCTCTGCCTGGAGGCCGTTACTGGATGGCTGCGAGCCAGTAAGTTGAAGGTGAACCCGGCGAAGACAGAGATCTTGTGGCTGGGCCGCCTGGAGGGGTAGAGACCCACTTGCCGACGTTTGACGGTGCGGCCCTTCATCCGCAAACCGTCGGTAAAAGTTTAGGGGTCGGCTGACGCCCAGCTGTCTATGGAGGAGCAGATTGCCTGCGCCTGCAAGACAGCCTTCTTTCATCTACGCCAGGCAAAACGTCTGGCTCCTTACCTCTCCCGTTGCGACCTGGCCACGGTGATCCAAGCCACGGTCATCTCGAGGCTCGATTACTGTAATGCGCTGTACCCTTGTCGGCAATCCGGAAGCTTAAGCTGGTGCAGAACGCTGCAGCGCGTCTGCTCTCGGGAGCCTTAAGATCCGACCATGTGACTCCACTCCTGCGCGAACTGCACTGGCTTCCAGTTGAATTCCGGGTAATCTTCAAGGTGTTAGTTCTAACTTTTAAGGCCTTATATGGTTTGGGGCCAGTGTACCTGAAGGAGCGGCTTACCCCTTATGTGCCCAGGAGATCACTGCGTTCAGAGGGACTTAACCTTCTGGATGTGCCTAATATCAGGGTTTGCAGACTGGCTACTACACGCCGGAGGGCATTTACCGCTGCCGCGCCAGCTCTGTGGAACGGCCTCCCCGAAGAGATCCAGGCCATCCGGGTTCTTTTGCCGTTCCGCAGAGCAGTAAAAACATGGCTATTTAGGCAGGCATTCGGCCCATAGTCAACTGCCACTATCTGCATTATCTGCACTGTGGTTCGCTGTTAGCATGCCATTGCCAACTATTGCTATTGGCTGGTAATATGTTTTAATTCGGTGTTTTAATTGTTTTACTGTATTTTAATGTATTTTACTTGTTTTATTTGCACTAATTTTGTGAACCGCTCTGGGTGCCAGAGAGAGCGGTATATTAAGCCGAACTTAATAAATAATAATAAATAAATAAATAAATAAATAACATAGACATTCACGGTGGAAACCAATTCGAGGTATTGTAGGATATGGGGAGTAGACCAGGGAGGGGAGAAAAACTCAGTTCATCAAGTCTCCTCTGGAGAAATTAAAGTTCAGTCCTGGTGTCCCACTGGTGGCAATCAACTAAGTGGGTACCTCCCAAATTCAAAGCGACTAATGTTCACAAATAATGCAAATCATTCGAGGTATTGTAGGATATGGGGTATGGTCGATCTGCAGGGCCCGATCCATTTCGCTCTATGGGCTTTCCCAAGCAGCAATAATATCAGCAGTATGCAAAGCGTCACGGGAAACAATACTGAAATACAAATAATATAACAATGCTATAATTAGTCTATACTCTGCGAAATATACCCGGCTGGCTGGTCATGCATGTCATGTTAGATTCTACATACCATGGTGGAGGACATTTACATACACCGTTTTCCCGCGGACCCCAAGGGTGGGCAGCGCTACGGTCCTGCTAGTTAAATACGATTTGAATTACCATAATGGGGCATCTCACGCAAGGAAGGCATTGAGGGGGAGGGCCTCATTTAACCCCACCGGGGTTTCGGATTGGAGGGTGATGATGCACCATGTTTCTCTCTTAAGTAACACTTCATGTGGATCACTGTGAGCGGGGATCTTCACCTTCTCCAATCCCGCAAATCTGAATGAATCCGGAGAATGATGCTGCGTGAGGAAATGTTTGTAAAGGATAGTGTTGTCATATTTTTGGCGTATTCTCGACCGGTGTTCCGAGATTCTCGTACGTAGGGGGCGTGACGACTGGCCTACGTAGAGTAGGCCACATCCACAAACGATGATGTAGACACATCCCTCCGAATTGCAATTTGTATAGTCACGAACCTTATAAGGTTTGTGTGATTTAAGCCTCTTGATTTCCTTCTCTTGGAGCACCTGTGGGCATGAAGAGCACCCCCCACATGGTCTACATCCTGGTGAGACTATTCCACGGCGAAAGGTGGGTCTTAAAGAGGAATGCACCAGATGGTCCTTTAGATACCTCGAATTGGTTTCCACCGTGAATGTCTATGTTGCAAGGTTTACTTACTTATATCATTATGTACCAATGATTATTGTGTCAATGTGAATTTTGAATGCTCATTAACTCATCAGGGTTCTAATATAGAAACGTTGATTATATTGAGAATTTCATTGTCTTTGTGTGTGTTGATAGTACTCTCTCTGCCAAGAATTCTGTGTAGCCACAATTTTTTGGAAAGATGACAGAGGTTTAGAAACACTTTGTACACAGGTCGAATGAAAAGTAATGCCTCCACCTTTGTAACTCCACAACAGATGGCAGTACTGGTATGCAGCAGGTAGTTCAGTAGACTCTCCTCTACACTTCCATTTGGGCGGGAAGCCTTCGCATTGAACAGTTGTGTTGTTAAAGTGCGAAATATGGAACCCTGCACAGACAAACTATCTTCAAAGGCAGCCCCACGTAGAGAGTTTTGCAGTAGTCCAAACGGGACGTGACTAAGGCATGGGCTATCATGGCCAAATCAGGTGTCTCAAGGTACGGGCGCAGCTGGCGCACAAGTTGTAGTTGTGCAAACGGCACTCTTGCCTGACACCTGGGATCCCAGGGTCAGTGATGAGTCGAAGACGACCCCCAAACTATGTCTTCAGAGGAAGTGCGACCCCATTCAATGCTGGTTGAAATCCCACACTCTGATCCATCTTACGACTAAGAGTACCTCTGTCTTGTCTGGATGTAGTTTCAGCTTGTTGGCCCTCATCTGGTCTATCACTGATGGCAAGCACCAGTTCAGGACCAGAAGGTTTTTGGTGGAAAGGAGTGATAGAGTTGGGTGCCGTCTGCGTAAATTTGACACCGAACTCCCAAACTCTGGATGTTCTCTGGTATGATATATGTGCCCCAAAGATTAAATACAGCAAATGTTTCAGTGTCTTCTAAAACCGTGAACCTTTGCATTTTTTAAATTAGACTTGTAGTCTCATCAAATGTGGATTGAATTTGCTCTCCCTTCCAAGTGGCTTGCGTTTCTTCTGGCTTAGAGGAGCCCATCTGGAGCAGTTTTCAGGCCCAGATTACCCATGGAGCCAACCTAGGCCATGGCCTAGGGGTGCAAGCCGAGGGGGGCGCAGATTACGGACCAAAAAAATTAAAATAATAAAAATGTTACAAAATAATTTAAAAATCGCGCTGCGATTGGCTCCTGCTGCCTGGTACCCAAAAGGAGGCGGAGCCAAGGCCGGGCTCCGCGGAGGCAGCACTCGTGCTTGCCGCGTCAACCTCAGCCCATCCATCTACACCGCTGCTTCTCAGCCAGTGTTTTTGCGCCTGAGGGGAGAGGAGGGGGTGCCTGGCCTGGCCTGGTTCGTAGTGGCTTCCTTCGCAGGCTGCTGAGGGAAGAGGAGGCCGCAGGAAAGAAGGGCGGTGTACGGTGTGGAGGCCTGGAGGAGAGCCTGAGGCGGACGAAGGCCCTGACTCTCTGCAGCCGCTGGGCCATGAGCTGTACGTGGGGCCGCCTTTGAATCCACTGCCCCGGACAAAGAGCATGCTCTGGACCCAGCCCGGCTTGGGCCTCGGCTCTGCGGCACTCGCTCACCCTCCTCTGCCTCCGTCCCGAGGGGTAACGAACTCGCTCCCCGCCACACAAAGGGGCCCGTTCCCTTCTCTTCAGTGACAGCGCGCGCGCACCTTTTCCCTCAGCCCCATTGGCACATGACGCGGATGCGGCGGTGCAAGGTGGGGGGGGAGAGGGGGGTGCAGTAGAGGTTGGCTTAAAGGGGCGTAATTCCAAAGTGTGGCCTAGGGCGCAAAAAGCTGTTAAATCCGGTTCTCCATTCAGATAATCCCGTGGCATCATACCTCTTCAAATATTATTATTGGGATTTCACATGGACAGAATCAGACCTGAATTCAATTGCTGTAACCTTTTGAGAACTTGGCTCATTGCACGGGTTTGGTAGCTATGTTCTGGGCCTTTGGTGCTGACCCATGGTTTGGTTGCCATCATGAGACATAGTCAGCAACTTGACTCTGATTTCCCTGACCCAGACTTCATTAATAACAAATCGCTGGCCCAGGTAAAATGCAAACCTGTCCAAAAAAGCAGACAAGCTGACCATCTCATAAGACAGCTCAGCTTTGTGGAATTTCGAATCAAATGTCTGTGGTTTATCATTATTACCAGAAGGATCAGAAAAGATGCCCAGAGGGGTCATGTTGCACCTGCAAAGAGTTGACTGAGTGGTAAAAATAATTGTTTATGTCCCATCCCACTAGTGAGGCTGGGTGGAGATCTGCCTCCACCTGAAATCTGCCTTTGCAGAGTGCATTTGTTTTATTGATTGATTGATTGATTGTTTGGTCTTATATTCCGCTCCTCCCTGCAGGCTCGGGGCCGATCACAACATATAAAACAGGCCAACATGTGTCAGTCTGAGGATGGAGGACAGGCCGGGATCCATCCCCGATAATTTCCAACACTGCCTCGAGGCCGTTACTGGATGGTTGAGGGTGAATCCGGTGAAGACAGAGATCTTGTGGTCGGGCCGCTCGGATGGTGTAGGTGTCCAGCTTCCGACCCTGGACGGTGTGGCGCTATGCCCATCGCCTTCCGTTAAGAGCCTGGGGGTCCATCTGGACTCCCAGCTGACCATGGAGGCCCAGGTCTCCGCGGTCAGCAAGGTTGCTTTTTCATCTGCGACAGGCTCGGAGGCTGGCCCCTATATCTCCCGGAATGACCTGGCCACGGTGATCCAAGCTACGGTCATCTCAAGGCTGGATTACTGTAACGCTTTACGTTGGCCTTCCTTTGTCGGCGACCCGAAGCTCAAGCTGGTGCAGAACACTGCCGCCCGGCTCCTGTCTGGAACCCCAGCAGGCCGCCACATCACACCTGTTTTGCAGGATCTGCACTGGCTCCCAATCGAGCACCGGATCTCCTTCAAGGTGTTGGTTCTTACCTTTAAAGCCTTGCATGGCCTGGGGCCAGCGTACTTGAGGGACCGAGTCACCCCACACTGTCCCCCCGAGATCACTACGCTCCGAGGATGCTAATTTGTTAGAGATACCCTCGCGAAATCGGCTAAACTGACATCTACTCGCCGGAGGGCGTTCTCCGTTATAGCTCCTACGCTGTGGAACGCCCTCCCGGCTGGAACGCTGGCTATAAAGGACCTGCTCCCGTTTAGACGCGCCTGCAAAACTTATTTGTTTAAGCAGGCCTTCGGTGAGTAGGTCCTGCCCATGTTCCGCTTTAGCCGCTGTCCTGGGGTGTCACGCTATCTAATTTCTGAACTGTACCTGGGGTTTTTGTATTTTGCTGTTTTAACTGTTTAATTGTCTTAGATGTTTTATCGCATTGCTTGTGTGTAGTTGTACCTTCGGTTCCTGTGAGCCGCCGCGAGCCTCAGGGAGTCGGCGGCATAGAAACCCGAAAAATAAATAAATAAATAAACTATGTAGCCATACAATAAAACAGGAAACATAAAATCACGTGTCACATCCCGAGGCACAAGATAAAACACAATCGCATTTCCTTGGACCAAAAGGTATCGCTTGTATAAGAGAATTACACCAGGCTGGATTGCCTAGGATTGCCTATGTTTCAAACTTCTATACCGCCACTCCCCGGAGGCTCAGAGTGGTTTACAGTTTGATTCATGACACAATAACAATACAGAACAGACATTACAACAGAAGCAAAACAGGGGTGGAACATAAATAAGGGAGGAAACATAAGGATCACATACATTCAGCAATGGAATGGGGATAGGGATTGGATAGAACCAGGGTTCATACCGATTGACCCCTTACTGGGATTGTCCTATGGTGGCAGTTGGCGACCATCAAAGGGAGGCAGCTCTGTAGGATCACAAGGTTGGGAAGGAGAAGGAGATCATCTCCGACCCTTGGCCTTAGGCATGTAGCCAGGGGGCTAAGGGGCTTCAGCCCCCGAAATTCTCAGGGTGGTCCGCGAGAAGGCCTTACTGGTACATAAACTGTTATGTTTATTCATATCATGATCTGATCACCATGCTCATTATATCCCACATTAATGGGGTTATTGGGATAACAATACAAAAGGTTTGCTAGTGTAGACCCTCTTCCACCCAGTCTCAGCCCCCAACCAAACTCAGCCTCCCCCGAAATCTAAATCCTGGCTACGGCCCTGCTTGGGCCCTGTGTTCTCAAAGGCTGTCTCCTTACAAGTCCAGCGACCTGACTCGAGGGCTGGCAGCTCTCCAAAGGACGTTTTGAAGCTCCAAAGTTTGAACTCCAGAATGTCCTCGAATGAAATGTCCTCTGGGTCCCCGAGCTAAACACTCTGGTCCTCTTTCTTGTCAACTGCCTTGATGACACCAACAGCAACGGTTTGCCTCATATCACGCACAGCAAAACGACCCAGAGGAGGATAGTCAGAGAAGCTCTCAACGCACATAGGCTTGTCTGGAATCATGTCAACAATGGCAGCATCTCCAGATTTAAGGAATTTGGGACCATCTTCCAGTTTTTTGCCAGAACGCCGTTGAAGACCTACAGCATTCGCAGCAGTCCTGGGGACTCTGTGATCACGATGAGTCGTTGATCCGGTCCTGGGCTGGGCGATCTGGTTGGTTTCTCGGTGCTCTTCGGCGAGGTCGGAAGTTCGCTCTAGGAGACTCTTTTTCTTCTGCCGACGTTTCCGCTTCCTGGGATAATGACGTGGTTTCCGGTGGGAGTTCGCTGACAATTTCCAGTCTTTGGCTGGAGAAGATATCCGGTCCGATCCGGCGTCCTCGAGGTGGGTCGCCATATTCGAATGGCCCTCGACCATCCACCCGCCCCCCCCCCCCCCAAGGTCTCTTCGGCTGGGGGGGGAACTGGGCGGCCGACAGGATCTCCAAAACATCCAGCGCCGGCATAGAACCACCAACGGCAGGTCGGCTCAAGCCATCTCCCGATGGCGAACGCCCGGATGGTGGGCCAGAGTCCGGTCCTGGGTTCTGGTCAGCTGCTGAAGGTGGGTGTCCATGTGTCGACTCACCGGTCCCTCCCGTGTCATGAAGGGGTCTCTGTCCGGGGTCGATTCCTTCCCTAGTCGTCCTCTCTATGTTAATACGGGTAGTTTGAGCAGCGGTCAGTTCTGACTCCCCTCTGGTCTCCGGGCAATCCATATCGGCCCAGAGGCCTCCGGTTTGGTAGAGAGGGAGGTAATAAATCTGCAAGACCAAATTGCTGGCTCAAACATTTTCACATGAATATCTAAAATAATAGCAGCTGACAGCTTGCCAGCAGTTCGGCGGGCTTTTTTTTTTTAAAAAAAAACATTCTCCAGAAAGCAAAATATTGTGTGAGTTGTGCAACGTGTATAAATAATCAGCAGAATTAAGCCAACAGTGCCCAGTATGGTTCTTGATTTAGAGAGCCAAAAGAGTATGAGAGTTTGCAAGTGCGGGTGGATGGGAAAAGCTAAAGTCCAGTGTGTGTGTATGTGTGTGTGTGTGTAACAAATATTGGAAGTTAGAACGACTGGATGATGAGATTGGATCGGATATAACTAAGAGACTCTATGAGTTATGTTTATTTATTTATTTATTTATTTATTATTTCGCATTTGTCTGACACCCCGCCCCCCCCAACGGCTCGGGGCGACTTACAACACAGTAAAATACAATTGTCAGATAACTCATAAAACCACAGTGATACCATTAAGATGGAATTACAATTAGAACAGTTGAAGCAACAAATGGAGTCGCAGTGGGCTGACAGCCAGGCGGTGCGAGCTACAGTCTAGCTAACTCCAAAGGCTTGTTGGAACAGCAATGTCTTGACTGCTCTCCTGAACGGGAGGAGGCCCTGGGTGGCACGGATGCCGGCGGGAGGGCGTTCCACATGGTAGGGGCTGCAACAGAGAAAGCCTCCGGCGGTGGGCAGTCACAGATGGTAGGTCCTCACATTTGGGATGACCAGGAGGTTTAGCTCTTCAGAGCGCAGTGATCTGGTGGGATGATATGGGACAAGGCGGTCCCTCAGGTACACTGGCCCCAGACCATGTAAGGCCTTAAAAGTCAGGACTAACACTTTGAAGGCAATCCGGCATTCAATTGGGAGCCAGTGCAGTTCGCGCAGGATTGGCGTGATGTGGTGGCCAAGCTGGACCCCGCCAGACAGGAGCGGGCGGCAGTGTTCTGCACCAGTTTGAGTCTCTGGATTACCGACAGAGGAAGGCCAATGTAAAGAGCGTTACAGTAGTCCAGCCTCGAGATGACCGTGGCTTGGATCACTGTGGCTAAGTCGCGCCCCCGGGACAAATAGGGGGCCAGCTTCCTCGCCTGGTTAAGATGGAAAAATGCTACCCTGCTGACGATGGAGACGTGGGCCTCCATCGGTCAGCAGGGGTCCAAGGACCCCTAAGCTCTTAACAGAGGGCGATGGACATAATGTCACGCCGTCCAGGGTTGGAAGCTGAACATCCCTACAGCCCGGAGGACCCAGCCACAGGATCTCCGTCTTTGCCGGATTCACCTTCAACCTACTGGCTCAGCCATCCTACGGCCTCAAGGCAACGATGGAAATTATCGGGGACAGATTCGAGGCTGCCCTCCATCTTCAAGATAAGCTGGGCGTCATCAGACTGATGGCACACCAGCCCAAAACTACGTGCATATAGATGTTAAATATAGATGTTGTGATGATTATGTATGTTTGTATATTGATGTATGGTTTTAATTGTTTTAAATTGTTTTTATGATGTATAAGCATTGAATCTTTGCTACTGTAAACCGCTTTGAGTCACCCGTGGTCTGAGAAAAGCAGTATAGAAATGAAATAAATAAATAAGTGTGTGTGTGTGCTTCGAAAAAACCAAACAAGAGGCAACGAATCCTGGCACTTCGACAGGTTGTAGTAAGCGAACCTTTTTTTGGTGCCCCCTGGGTCTTCAGCGTGGTGATAATGGCGCATGCGCTGGAGCACACATGCGTGCAAACAGGGAACATTTTGCAGCCGGAGGCGGGAGGCTCCGTTCCGTGGCTTGTCCTTTTCATCTTATGTTTTAATAGCGCATGCGCAAAACTTTCATACATGCGCCATCTGGTCGGAGTGGTTCTGGTGGAGGGAGTTGCTCAACGCACTCTCCAGGGGATGAAAAGGACATGCCAGGGAACATTTTGCAGCCGGGGCGGAGTCTCCCGCCCGCGCGCCGGCCAGATGCGCCCTTGGCCACATGGCGCCCTGAAGCGGCCGCTTACTTTGCCTCCACTAAGATCCGCCCCTGTGTAAATACCGTGTTTCCCCGAAAGTATGACACCCCCGATTGTAAGACGTATCGGGGGTGTCAGAGGGGTCGGCTTATATAAGCCGTACCCCGAAAGTAAGACGTACCTCGGGCGGCATGGCGTGGCTTCTTGGCTGGGCGACGAGAGGCTCCCAGAGGGGCTCAAAAGGGGCCCGGAATCCTCCTCCTCTTCTTTCCAGCGGCGCCTTCCATCCTCCTCCTCTTCCTCCCAGCAGCGCCTTCTCCCTCTCGCCGGTTCCGCCCCCTCCCTTCAGGGAAGGGAGGAGGGGCGGAGCCGCCGCCGGCGAGAGGGAAGAAAGCGCCGCTGGAAGTCTCACCCGCACGGCGGCTCAGGCGTCTTTCCCCGCCGCCCCCCGGCTCGTCCGCGCTCTAAACGGGAGCCGGGTGGCGGCGCAAAGCGCCTGAGTCGCCCTGGGGCGGACTTCCGCGGCGCCTTCTCCCTCTCGCGGATCCGCCCCCCTCCCTTCACTGAAGGGAAGAGGGACGGAGCCGCCACCGGCGAGAGGGAGAAGGCACCGGGCGGAAGTCCCGCCCGCACGGCGGCTCAGGCTTCGCGCTGCCTGGCTCGCCCGCTAACGCGAGCGGGCGAGCCGGGCGAGCCAGGCGGCGGCGAAAAGCGAGCGAGTCTTCCGGCGGCGCTTTCTTCCCTCTCGCCGGCGGCGGCTCCACCCCTCCTCCCTTCACTGAAGGGAGGGGGCAGAACTGGCGAGAGGGAGAAGGCGCTGCTGGGAGGAAGAGGAGGACGATTCCGGGCCCCTTTTGAGCCCCTCTGGGAGCCTCTCGTCGCCCAGCCAAGAAGCCATGCCATGCCGCCCGCGGTAAGTCTTACTTTCGCCTTACTTTCGGGGTACCGTCGCCCAATGTAAGCCGTACCCCGAAAGTAAGCCGTAGTGGGGATTTTGGGGGTCAAAAGAAAGTAAGACGCTGTCTTACTTTCGGGGAAACACGGTAGTAGGCAAACATTATTTTAGCACACACACACACACCCCGGCGAGCCCAAATGCGCATGTGCGGAGGCAGAGTTTACAACATGCGTGGAGGCTCCGCATGCTGTAAACTCCACCTCCGCGCCGGCTGGTAACTCCGCCTCCCCAACCCTTGAACTCCTGAACTGTTCAGAATCAGTGCAACTCTTTGCCATCCAGACTTCTCCATCTGCTCAGCCACCCCCCTGCTTCGAAAAAACCAGACAAAAGGCAACAAAGCCTGGCATTTCGACAGGTTGGCACTGAGTTTTAATCAAGGCTGGGGAGCGTTTGGTATGGGTAATGTGTGGCTTCCCCCCCTTTTCTTCTGGGGCCTTATTTCACGGCTGTCACTATCTGTTCTGTACGTATTCGAAAAGATTAACTTATTGACAGGCTGCTTGATTCAGTGGTAATAAACCCGTTGATTCCTCAGAGCCCAAGATAGATCTGTACAATTATCACCTCCGTCAACATTCATTAATTGGGGGTGCAAGTGAGTGGAGGATGTGGCTCTCCAAGTGGCTGGTGCTTCGCAGGCGCTGAGGAGCACGGCACGCCTGAGATACAGGCTTTGTTATCATGTCTTCCAGCTCTTCGTTGCTGTGGTGAATGTCCGTTGCCATCTAGTTCACTTAGACCAGTGTTTCCCAACCTTTTTTGAGCCGCGGCACATTTTTTTCATTTACAAAATCACGGGGCACACCACCAACCAAAATGACACTCTAACACAGTAATACATATAGTTAATATGTTTTTAAATGTATTTACACTCAGTGTGAAACCTGGGCCTGTTTCGATGAACACAACATAGATATCCTGGCAGGAATGGCAGAAAGACACACATGAAGGTCTTGCTCAACAGCTGGGAGTTATAGTTCACCCGCAATCAAAGAGCATTCTGAACTCCACCTATTTATTTATTTATTTATTTATTTCTTAGACTTGTACACCGCCACTCCCAAAGGCTCGGGCGGTTTTATTTATTTATTTATTTATTTATTGGGGCTTTTATGCCGCCGATTCCCAGGGGCTCGCGGCGGCTCACAAGAGCCAGAGGCACAATAAACAGAAAATTAAAAGCATAAAACCATTAAACAATAACAAACAGAGCAAGAAACAGCGCAATAAGCAAATAGAGGTTTACAGTAGGAAGAGATAAAACACAAATGGGTAAAAGAATAAGACAGTAAGGCAATAAAATTCAATGATGGAATGGAATCAAACTTCCCACACAGAACTCCCATTACCAAGAGAAAATACTATAAGCGTTTGGTGGGCATTGACCTTGAGTTTTGGAGATGTAGTTCACCTATATCCAGAGAGCACTGTGGACTCAAACAATGTTGGATCAGGACCAAACTTGGCATGAATACTCAATATGCCCAAATGTGAACACAGATGGAGTTTGGGGAAAATAGACCTTGACATTTGGGAGTTACAATTTCTGGGATTTATAGTTAACACACGATCAAAGAGCATCCTGAACTCCTGCAACAATGGAATTGAACCAAACTTGGCCTATTGAACTCTCATTACCAACAGAAAGTACTGAAAGGGTTTGCTTGGGAATTGACCTTGAGTTTGGAAGTTGTAGTTCACCTACACCCAGAGAGCACTGTGGACTCAAACAATGTTATGTTATGTTGTTGTTTGTTTTCTATCCAGAATCACAATGTTGGAAGGGGGCTCACCATTTGAAGGTCCCTCAAACAGGCATGGGAAGACTTCGGCCCTCTGGGTGCTTTGGACTCCAACTCCCACCATTCCTAACAGCCTGAGGCCCTTTCCTGCTTAAATGGTTGGAGGGGGGGGGGGGAAGGAAAAGGGCCTGAGGCTACTGGGAATGGTGGGAGTTGGAGTCCAAAACACCTGGAAGGTCCAAGTTTGCCCATGCCAGCTTTCGACAGAGACCTCTTCCTCCCCCTTTGCGCCCTTTCTTCCCCCTCCTGCCCAACACTTACTTTTTCTTCTCCACTTGGGCTTCCTTCTTCCCAGCCGCGCTTTGCCTCGCTTTGCTCCCTCTGCCGCTTGGTCAGAAGGGGGGGGGGGAGGAAGACGCGCAGTAGTGCCCGCACGGGCACGTCTTCCTCCCTCTCCCTTCCCGTCCTGAACACGCGGCAGCGTGAGCAAAGCGAGGCAAAGCGAAGCTGGGAAGAAGGGAGCCCGAGTGGAGAAGAAAACGTGTTTGGCAGGAGGGGGAAGAAAGGGGATTGGAGGTTCCCATTTCCCACGGCACACCTGATGATCGCTCACGGCACACTAGCGTGCAGCGGTACACTGGTTGGGAAATACTGATCTAAGGTGACACCAAGATATTTAGGATTGAAAAAGTGTTCGAGTTCTTGGCCTTCCCAAGTAACTTTCAATTTCGTGTTGGCTTCACAGTTATGTAAGTGGAAAACACACACTTGTGTCTTAACACACTCCTCTTAATGTGGTTATTTTTGTAGTAGCTGGAGAGGTCTTTTAAGGCATTAATCAGTTGGTTTTCAACTGTTTCTAAGTCTTTAGCTTGTGTTGTTAGGCCAAGGTCATCAGCAAATAGAAAGTTCTTTGTGCAGGGGTGGGCAACCTACGGGCGTCGGGGGCGGGGCCAAGAGGAAGGGGTACCGCTGCCGCCATCCCATTCCGGGCTCTGTGGGGCCTGTGTCGGCAGACAGCCCGGAGGACCGGTGGCTTTGGAGTGCCTGCCATCCCTGGAGGTGATCCGGGCCTGCAGCGGGATCACTCGGCAACCTGCGGGGGCTGATCTCCCTGGCGACCCAGAAGACTTCATCGTCTTTCGGGTGGCCAGGGCGATCAGCCACCTTCAGATCGCCGACTGCTCCCCCTACAGGCACTCCATAGCAGGGCGATCAGCTGAGGAACAGTAGCTAAATATGTGTATAATACAGTCGAACCCCCTGTTAATCAATGGATATAAGAACAAAGAGGCAATGCGATGGGCAGTCAAACATAAATCAATATTGTATTATAGACATCAGCATTGTGATACACAAGTATCAAACATGAACAAATAATATGGTGCAATCCTCTCACTTTAAGAAATCAACGGCCGTTGCATGCAAGCGTCCCTCTATATATAACAAAGCAAAATACAAACAGATAGTACTGGGACTTCCCAGCAAAGCAGTCAGTGGCACTACAGGACACCAAATAGGTCCTCACAATGAAAATGAAAATAAGTAAAGCCCCCCCCGTGTGACTTGTGGCTGAAAAGCCTTCAACCCGGGATTCGGGCAAGAGCGCAACAAACAGGCGCGTCGGTCGGGACGTGTCTCCGCCTGTTTGTTGCGCTCTTGCCCGAATCCCGGTTGAAGGCTTTTCAGCCACAAGTCACACGGGGGGGGCTTTACTTATTTTCATTTTCATTGTGAGGACCTATTTGGTGTCCTGTAGTGCCACTGACTGCTTTGCTGGGAAGTCCCAGTACTATCTGTTTGTATTTTGCTTTGTTATATATAGAGGGACGCTTGCATGCAACGGCCGTTGATTTCCTTAAAGTGAGAGGATTGCACCATATTATTTGTTCATGTTTGGATACTTGTGTATCACAATGCTGATGTCTATAATACAATATTGATTTATGTTTGACTGCCCATCGATCAGCTGAGGAACGGCTGGGGGCGAGAGCGGGTGGAGGCCTGCAGCCTCCGATGGCCTGCTGCTCTGCTTTCCTCTGCTGCGGCGGCGGCTGGGTCCGCTTTGCCATCCTCTGGGCTGGGTCCACTGGGCCATTCCATCTTGGTTCACACCTTGTCTGCTTGAATTTAATTTAATTTTAGTGGTTTTTATTATTTTATAATAATTTTATTATAATAATATAACAATATAATAATATAATAAATAATATAATATAATAATGTTATATTATATTATAATTTCAATATATTATAATGTCTATATATATACTATAATATAATAATTATGATATTAATACTAATAATATATGAATATTTCTTATTAGTATTAATATATGAATATTTCTTGATATATTAATATGCTAATAATAATTATTTATTTATTTATTAGTTCAACTTAATAACCGCTCTCTCTGGAGCCCAGAGCGGTTTACAGAATTAAAATAGCAGGTAAAACACATAAAACACAGTAAAACCAATATAAAACCCCCAGATGTGTAATGTGTAATATATAGTAAATATAGTAAATAAATAAATAAATTATTTATTTATTATTTATTATTCGGGCTTCTATGCCGCCGACTCCCTGAGGCTCGCCGCGGCTTACAGGAGCCGAAGGGCACAGTAAAATACAGGCAATAAGCAGTTAAAAACAATTAAAAACAACAGCAGTACAGTCATTAATAACACAGTTAACACAATGAACAGCACATCATCCTCAGAAGAACGCATAGATGGCGGGGCATGGGCAGGACGTACTCACCAAAGGCCTGCTTAAACAGGTATGTTTTACAGGCCCGTCTAAACGGGAGCAAGTCCTTCATGGCCCGAGTTCCGGCCGGGAGGGCGTTCCACAGCGTAGGTGCTATGACAGAGAACGCCCTCCGGCGGGTAGCAGTCAGCCTTGCGAGTTTAGCTGAAGGTATCTCCAGGAGATTGGAGTCCTCAGACCGAAGTGATCTCGGAGGGCAATATGGGGTGAGACGGTCCCTCAAATACGCTGGCCCCAGGCCGTGTAAGGCCTTAAAGGTGAGGACCAACACTTTGAAGGTGATCCGGTGCTCAATTGGCAGCCAGTGCAGATCCTGCAAAACAGGTGTTATGTGGGCGCCAGCTGGCGTGCCAGACAGGAGCCGGGCGGCAGTGTTCTGCACTAGCCTGAGCTTCCGGGTCACCGACAGAGGAAGGCCAACGTAGAGCGCGTTGCAGTAATCCAGCCTTGAGATGACTGTGGCTTGGATCACCGTGGCCAGATCGTTCCGGGAGAGATAGGGGGCCAGCCTCCTTGCCTGTCGCAGGTGAAAAAGCGATCTTGCTGACCGCAGAGACCTGGGCCTCCATGGTCAGCTGGGAGTCCAAATGGACCCCCAGGCTCTTTACGGAAGGCGATGGGCATAACACCGCACCGTCCAGGCTCGGAAGCTGGACATTAACATCACCCGGGCGACCCAGCCACAAGATCTCCGTCTTCGCCGGATTCACCCTCAACCTACTGGCTCGCAGCCATCCAGTAACGGCTTCGAGGCAGTGTTGGAAATTATCGGGGACAGAACCGATAATTAATGTGTAATATATAGTAAATATAGTAAATAAATAAATAAATAATGTAGATTAGAATATAGTTCAGCCTTTAGGTGCGGCCCTCGCGTGTGGCCCCTTGGAAAAAATAATTGCCCACCCCTGTCGTTGTGGGTTATGATTGTGGCTGATCCTTAGTAAAGATATTTAACAAGGTCGGTGCAAGAACGCTGCCTTGGGGTAAACCAATCTTTTGCCTCCCACATCTAATTTTCCTGCCTCGAAACTCCACATGGAAGCTGTGGTTTTCTAGGAGGGTCTGGACAGTTTTTGTGAAATCGCGGGTAATGTGATCGATTTTATGCAGCATTTTTCTATGTTGCACCGTGCCTGCCGTAAGATCCACAAAAACCTTTCTCTTACCCTTCCTCAATATCCGCAGATTAAGACATTGGACTGTACCGTTTTTCCTTGGTCTGAAACCAGCTTGGATGGATAGGTTGGGTACATTTTTGTTTGGTGATTTATTTACTTTTCATAGAAAATATGTTGTCAATTTGCAGTTAAGAAGGATTGCTTTCCTTTATGTGTCTGCCTGTACGGCTAGCAAGTTAAAAATATGTATGTATACAGGCCCATCTGTCTTTCTCTCTGTTTCTGTAGGCAGATTGACACATGGTTACACACACACACGAACACACAAATGGCTCTTTGTCACAAAAACACAATTTGTGGAGACCTTAGGAAAAATCATGTAGACCAGGGGTAGGGAACCTATGGCTCGGGAGCCAGATGTGGCTCTTTTCATGATTGCATCTGGCTCTCCAGAGCAGCCCGGGCCTCGGTTTCCCAGCATGCAACAGGGAGGAGTCTCTTTTTCTTTCGTTCTTTTTCCTCCCTCTCTCCCTACCTTCTTTCCTCCTTCCCTCTTCGTTCCTTCCTTCCTCTTCCATTCTTTCCTTCTCTCCTTCCTTTTCCCTCCCTCTCTCCCCTTCCATCCTTCCTCCATTCTCCCTCTTCCTTCCTCCCTCTTTCTTCCTTTCTTTCTCCCCCTTCACCCTTTCCTTATCTCCTTCCTTTTACCTCCCTCTCTCCCCTTCCTTCCTTCCTCCATTCTCTTCCTTCTTTCCTTCCTTCCTTCCTTCCTTCCTCTTCCTTCCTTTCTTTCTCCCCTTTCACCCTTTCCTTCTCTTCTTCCTTTTCCCTCCCTCTCTCCCCTTCCTTCCTTCCTTCCTCTTCCTTCCTTCCTTTCTCCCCTTCACCCTTTCCTTCCCTCCTTCCTTTTCCCTCCCTCTCTCCCCTTCCTTCTTTCCTCCATTCTTTCTCCCTCCCTCCCTCTTCCTTCCTTCCTCTTCTATTCTTTTTCCCCAAGTCTTCCTTTCCTTCTCCTTCCTTTCTTTTCACTTCCCTCTTTCCCCCTTCTTTTTTCTTCTTTTCCCTTCATTGTTTTACTCTTTCCTCACTCCCTTTCCTTTCTTTTCTCCACCCTTTCCTTTCCTCCCTTCCCATTTCTTCCTTCTTTCCCCCTCCTTGTTTCTCTCCTGCTTTTCTTTTCTTCCTTTTCCATAGTTTGTACTTTCTTTCCTCCTCTTCCCCTCCCTTCTTTATTTCCTCTTCCATTCTTTCTTTCTCTCCTTCCTTTTCCCTCCCTCTGTCCCCTTCCTTCCTCCATTCTCCCTCTTCCTTCCTTTCTTTCTCCCCTTCACCCTTTCCTTCTCTCCTTCCTTTTCCCTCCCTCTTTCCCCTTCCTTCCTTCCTTCCTTCCTTTCTCCATTCTCCCTCTTCCTTCCTTCCTTCCTTCCTTCCTCTTCCTTCCTTTCTTTCTCCCCTTCACCCTTTCCTTCTCTTCTTCCTTTTCCCTCCCTCTTTCCCCTTCCTTCCTTCCTTCCTCCATTCTCCCTCTTCCTTCCTTCCTTCCTTCCTTCCTCTTCCTTCCTTTCTTTCTCCCCTTCACCCTTTCCTTCTCTCCTTCCTTTTCCCTCCCTCTTTCCCCTTCCTTCCTTCCTTCCTCCATTCTCCCTCTTCCTTCCTTCCTTCCTTCCTTCCTTCCTCTTCCTTCCTTTCTTTCTCCCCTTCACCCTTTCCTTCTCTTCTTCCTTTTCCCTCCCTCTCTCCCCTTCCTTCTTTCCTCCATTTTCCCTCTTCCTTCCTCTTCCTTCCTTTCTCCCCTTCACCCTTTCCTTCTCTTTCCTTTTCCCTCCCTCCCTCTCTCCCCTTCCTTCTTTCCTCCATTCTTTCTCCCTCCCTCTTCCTTCCTTCCTCTTCTATTCTTTTTCCCCAAGTCTTCCTTTCCTTCTCCTTCCTTTCTTTTCACTTCCCTCTTTCCCCCTTCTTTTTTCTTCTTTTCCCTTCATTGTTTTACTTTTTCCTCACTCCCTTTCCTTTCCTTTCTCCACCCTTTCCTCCCTTCCCATTTCTTCCTTCTTTCCCCCTCCTTGTTTCTCTCCTGCTTTTCTTTTCTTCCTTTTCCATAGTTTGTACTTTCTTTCCTCCTCTTCCCCTCCCTTCTTTATTTCCTCTTCCATTCTTTCTTTCTCTCCTTCCTTTTCCCTCCCTCTCTCCCCCTTCCTTTCTTCCGTCTTCTCTTCCTTCCCAGAGTCCTGAGCGTGCCTTTTGCAGAGCCAGGTCTGAAGTGTCCCCTCATTCTGCCAGGGAATCCTTTCCTCATAGTATGTGCGTATATACTCACATTTCGTCTTAAATATATTATATATCTTATATGGCTCTCACTGAAATACATTTCCAAATATTTTGCTTTCATGGCTCTCTGAGTCAAAAAGGTTCCCGGCCCCTGGTGTAGACAATATTATACTCCCATTATTTAGTAAGAATCTAACTTTCCAGTGTTCTGGCCAGTGAAAGCAAAGCTAAATGACTAGGATAACAATCTATTGAGTGTGGTTGGAGATCCATATGATACTATCTTCATCCCACAATACTTCCTGGGAACTTGCAGCATTATCAAGGACTTGCCATTCCTACTACCCAGATCAGTTTATACTAATCTGTTTTCCTAAATCAGTGGTTCTCAACCTTCCTAATGCTGCGACCCTCTTAATACAGTTTCCTCATGTTGTGGTGACCCACAACCACAACATTATTTTCGTTGTTACTTCATAACTGTAATTTTGCTACCATTATGATTTGGGTTTCTGGCGAGAAGTCAGCCTGAAGAAAATGGAAGTTCTCTACCAGCCCGCACCACAGGAAGAACACCATCACCCCCACGCCAACATAGACGAATCTGTGCTTAAGTCCGTTCAGCAGTTCACCTACCTGGGAAGCACCATCTCCTCAGACGCCAAGATTGATAAAGAGATAGATCACAGATTAGCAAAGGTATATAGTGCATTCGGAAGGCTTCACAAAAGAGTCTAGAGCAACAAGCACCTGAGGCAAAGCACCAAAATCAGTGTGTACAGAGCTATCATACTGTCTGTTCTCCTATATGTGTCTGAAACAGGGGTCACCTATCGCCAACACCTACGACTCCTCGAACGCTTTCATCAGCGCTGTCTTTGCACAATCCTAAATATATACTGGACCGACTATGTGACGAATGTCGCTGTCCTTGAGCAAGCAGGGATCACCAGCATTGAGGCCATGCTATTGAGAACACAGCTGCACTGCGCAGGACATGTCTCTAGGATGGAGGACCACCGCCTCCCAAAGATACTACTCTATGGTGAACCCACCACGGGTTAGCGCAAGAGAGGCGCCCAAAAAAAGAGATACAAGGACTCCCTGAAACAACACCTCAGGCTCGGCCAGATTGATCACCAACAATGGTCCACCTTGGCCTCACATCGGGAGGCATGGAGATGCACTATCCACAATGCTGCGGCCTCTTTCGAGAAGTCACGCCAGACAAGTCTCAAAGAGAAACGACAACGCAGAAAGAACCGCAACCTGGAAACAACATCACCCAAGGAGACTTTCTGCTGTGCTTTCTGCAACCGGACTTGCCTATCTTGGATTGACCTTTTTGGTCATCAACGCGATTGTAGAAAGTGTGGGATGAGTCCTTCCTAAGAATCTTCGTTTGCGAGGAAAAGCCAAGATGAGTCGTAATGTAAATATCTGATATTTATTTATTTATTTTATTTTATTTATTATTCGGGCTTCTATGCCGCCGACTCCCTGAGGCTCGCGGCAGCTTACAGGAGCCGAAGGGCACAGTAAAATACAGGCAATAAGCAGTTAAAAACAATTAAAAACAACAGCAGTACAGTAATTAATAACACAGTTAACACAATGAACAGCACATCGTCCTCAGAAGAACGCATAGATGGCGGGGCATGGGCAGGACTTACCCACCAAAGGCCTGCTTAAACAGGTATGTTTTACAGGCCCGTCTAAACGGGAGCAAGTCCTTCATAGCCCGAGTTCCGGCCGGGAGGGCGTTCCACAGCGTAGGTGCTATGACAGAGAACGCCCTCCGGCGGGTAGCAGTCAGCCTTGCGAGTTTAGCTGAAGGTATCTCCAGGAGATTGGAGTCCTCAGACCGAAGTGATCTCGGAGGGCAATATGGGGTGAGACGGTCCCTCAAATACGCTGGCCCCAGGCCGTGTAAGGCCTTAAAGGTGAGGGCCAACACTTTGAAGGTGATCCGGTGCTCAATTGGCAGCCAGTGCAGATCCTGCAAAACAGGTGTTATGTGGGCGCCAGCTGGCGTGCCAGACAGGAGCCGGGCGGCAGTGTTCTGCACTAGCCTGAGCTTCCGGGTCACCGACAGAGGAAGGCCAACGTAGAGCGCGTTGCAGTAATCCAGCCTTGAGATGACTGTGGCTTGGATCACCGTGGCCAGATCGTTCCGGGAGAGATAGGGGGCCAGCCTCCTTGCCTGTCGCAGGTGAAAAAAAGCGATCTTGCTGACCGCAGAGACCTGGGCCTCCATGGTCAGCTGGGAGTCCAAATGGACCCCCAGGCTCTTTACGGAAGGCGATGGGCATAACACCGCACCGTCCAGGCTCGGAAGCTGGACATTAACATCACCCGGGCGACCCAGCCACAAGATCTCCGTCTTCGCCGGATTCACCCTCAACCTACTGGCTCGCAGCCATCCAGTAACGGCTTCGAGGCAGTGTTGGAAATTATCGGGGACGGATCCCGGCCTGCCCTCCATCCTCAGAATGAGCTGGGTGTCGTCAGCGTACTGGTGACACTCCAGCCCATAACTCCGCACCAGCTGTGCAAGCGGCTGCATGTAGATGTTAAATAACAGAGGGGAGAGAATGGCCCCCTGGGGGACCCCACAGAGTAGTGGGGAGCCCTCGGAGACCACCTCACCCCTCCTCACACGCTGAGACCGCTGGTGGAGGAAGGAGGTCAGCCATTTAAGGGATATGCGGGATGTATTTTCATTCACTGGACCAAATTTGGCGCAAATAGCTGATACGCCCAAATTTGAATACTGGTGGGGTTGGGGTGTGTGTGTGATTTTGTCATTTGGGAGTTATAGTTGCTGGGATTTATAGTTCACCTACAATCAAAGAGCATTCTGAACACCAACGATGGAATTGAACCAAACTTGAACTCCCATGACCAAGAGAAAATACAGGGTTTGGTGGGCATTGACCTTGAGTGTTGGAGTTGTAGTTACCCAGCAGTACTAAAGGAAATGGAATTGTATTTCTTTATTATTCCAGAGCTGCCTAAAATGGTTGTTGCCTGTAAAAGCTAGCTCTCCCAACAGAGATCAAATGAGGGAAAGGGAAATGTTTACATCAAAACACAATCATCCTTACGTTTAACTAGTGCAGTATTGCGAAAGCACTTTAGCACTTTGATGATAACAGTAAACAAGGAGGAAATGGGTGAAAGCGATTTTCTGAAACGTTATATACAAGTCTAGGAGGGGGAAGAAAGGGCGCGAAGGGGAAGGGGGAGGAAGAGGTCGCTGTCGAAAGCTGGCATGGGCAAACTTGGACCTTCCAGGTGTTTTGGACTCCCAACTCCCACCATTCCTAGCAGCCTCGGGCCCTTTTCCCTTCCCCCCCCCCCCCAGCCACTTAAGCAGGAAAGGGCCTCAGGCTGTTAGGAATGGTGGGAGTTGGAGTCCAAAGCACCCAGAGGGCCGAAGTTTTCCCATGCCTGTTTTAGGGACCTTCAAGTGGTGAGCCTCCTTCCAACAGTGTGATTCTGGATAGAAAACCAACAACAACATAGCATAACATTGTTTGAGTCCACAGTGCTCTCTGGGTGTAGGTGAACTACAACTTCCAAACTCAAGGTCAATTCCCAAGCAAACCCTTTCAGTACTTTCTGTTGGTAATGAGAGTTCAATGTGCCAAGTTTGGTTCAATTCCATTGTTGCAAGAGTTCAGGATGCTCTTTGATTGTAGGTGAACTATAAATCCCAGAAACTACAACTTCCAAATGTCAAGGTCTATTTTCCCCAAACTCCATCTGTGTTCACATTTGGGCATATTGGGTATTCATGCCAAGTTTGGTCCTGATCCAACATTGAGTCCACAGTGCTCTCTGGATATAGGTGAACCACAACTCCAAAACTCAAGGTCAATGCCCATCAAACTCTTATAGTATT
This sequence comes from Anolis apletophallus, assembly GCA_030556195.1. Lineage (NCBI taxonomy): Eukaryota > Metazoa > Chordata > Lepidosauria > Squamata > Anolidae > Anolis > Anolis apletophallus. Next base: position 693,229 of record JARBWK010000023.1, read on the forward strand.
TTCTCTAGGTTAAGGGAGTTCTGTTTGGGAAGTTTGATTCCATTCCATCATAGTTGGAGTTCAGAATGCTCTTTGATTGCGGGTGAACTATAACTCCCAGCAACTACAACTCCCAAATGACATTTTGTGTCATTTTGGTTGGTGGTGTGCCCCAGGATTTTGTAAATGTAAAAAATGTGCTGTGGCTCAAAAAAGGTTGAAAAACACTGCTCCATTGTGCATGTGGCAGGGCTCAGGTTGCATTGTAATAAGTGGTCTGTAGTTTGCTCTTCTCCACACTCGCATGTTGCGGACTCCACTTCGTATTCCCATTTCTTAAGGTTGGCTGTGCATCTCGTGGTGCCAGAGCGCAGTCTGTTCAGCGCTTTCCACATCGCCCTGTTTTCTGTGTGCCCAGGAGGGAGTCTCTCATCTGGTATCAGACATTGATTGAGGTTCCGGGTTTGAGCCTGCCACTTTTGGACTCTCGCTTGCTGAGGTGTCTCTGTAGATCTTAGCAAACTATTTCTTGATTTAAGTCATTGCTTTGCTGGCTGATAACCAAACAGGTGATGGGCCGGAGATGTTACTGCCTTGGTCCTTTCACTATTAGTTGCTACTTCCTGGTGCAGGGCCGTAGCCAGGATTTTGATTCGGGGGGGTTGAGTTTGGTTCGGGGGCTGAGACTGGGTGGAAGAGGGTCTACCCTAGCAAACCTTTTGTATTGTTATCCCAATAACCCCATTAATGTGGGATATAATGAGCATGGTGATCAGATCATGATATGAATAAACATAACAGTTTAAATAATGTACCAGTAAGGCCGTTTCGCGGACCACCCGGAGAATTGGGGGGGGGCTGAAGCCCCCTTAGCCCCCCCCCCTGGCTACATGTCTTCGGCGTCGAGTATTTATGTCACAGCGGATAGGCAACAGAAATATAGAAGTTTAATTCCCCATCGGCCCAAAAACTCCAGTCTCTGTTCGTGTGAATAATGAAACTCTCATTCAATTCACAAGGTAAATATATAACTTTGTATTGAATTGTATTTAACAATAACTGGCAAAACATCAAAAAACAACAGCCATCACAGCTACCTTTCTAAACATCCTTTCCTCACAGATATTAAATCCCAACTGACAAATCCCAACTGTCACTTTGTAACTGACATTCCTCAAAGTTCCATTTAGCAGTCTTGAGACAGCACCATCTGGTGTCAAACATGTCACACTGCAGGTCATCTCAAACTGTGAAAATATATCTTGTGCTGACTCATGAATTGCTGGGGGGCTGAGACTGGGTGGAAGAGGGTCTACCCTAGCAAACATTTTGTATTGTTATCCCAATAACCCCATTAATGTGGGATATATTGAGCATGGTGATCAGATCATGATATGAATAAACATAACAGTTTAAATAATGTACCAGTAAGGCCTTTTCACGGACCACCCTGGGAATTTGGGGGGCTGAGCCCCTTACCCCCCTGGCTACATGCCTGTCCTGGTGGATGTCAGGTGGTGCAATACCGGCTAAACAGTGTAATTTCTCCAGTAGTGTAGGGCACAGACACCCCGTGATAAAGCGGCATGTCTCATTAAGAGCCACATCCACTGTTTTAACTTGGTGAGATGTGTTCCACACAGGGCATACATACTCAGCAACAGAATAGCCAAGCTAAAGGGCAGATGTCTTCACTGTGTCTGATTGTGATCCCCAGGTTGTGCCAGTCAGCTTTCATATTATATTGTTTCTAGCACCCATTTTTGCTTGATATTCAGGCAGTGGTTCTTGTAGGTCAGAGCACGGTCCAGAGTGACTCCCAGGTATGTGGGTGTGCTGCAATGCTCCAATGGGATTCCTTCCCAGGTCATCCTCAGAGCTCGGGATGCTTGTCTGTTCTTAAGGTGAAAAGCATATGTCTGTAGATGGATTAGTAATCAGCCGACTTCCCCTGTAATAGGCAGTAAGAGCACTCAGAGCTTCGAAGAGCTTCTGTTCAAACATCTCAAAGCTCCCTGCTTGAGCAGTGATAGCATGATTATCAGCATAGATGAAACTCTCTGTCCCTTTTGGCAGTGGCTGGTCATTTGTGTAAATGTTGAACATGGATGGGGCAAGCACGCTCCCCTGAGGCAGGCCGTTTTTCTGTTTTCGCCATCTGCTTCTCTGGCCCTGGAACTCAACAAAAAAGCTCCTGTTTTGTAGCAGATTTCTTATGTAGTGGGTGAGGTGGTAATCCTTTGTGATATTATACATTTTTCTCAGGAGGAGGTGGCGGTTTACAGCAGTGTTTCCCAACTGCTGATCTGTGGCACACCAGGTGAGTGATCACCTGGTGTGCCACAGGAAAACCTCTCTTCCCCCCTTTCTTCCCCCTCCTGCCGAACTCCTGCTGCTGCTGCTTGGGGGAGGAGGAGGAGGAGGAGGAGGAAGGGCCGAGCGGCGGCGAACAAGAAGAGGGGGCCGGGGCGTCACCTCCTTCGGCTGTTTCTCCAGCCAGCCTCCAATCGAGGGAACCCCCATGCCTGGCTTTCGCCGCAGTCCCGGAAGGCGGTGCAAGCCAGGCGAGGGGCTTCCCGCGAGGCCAGGCCACATGGTTGTGCCTCCCTCACCTGGCTTTTGCTGCTTGGAAGAACCAACAGATGGCGTGAGCCAGGCGAGGGGCTTCCCGCGAGGCAAGACCGCACAGTGGTGCCTCCCTTCCCTGGCTTGCGCTGCCCGCCGGGTCTGGCAATCGGCAAAATTCAGGGGCGAGGGAGGCTGTCCCGCATGGCTTTCGCTGCTTGCCAGACACGGCCAATGGCGCGAGAAGGGCGAGGGCCTTCCCGCAAGGCCAGGCCAAGGCGAGAAAGCCTGGCCTTCCCCATTTGCGGGCACCGCAAGCCAGACGAAGGGATTCCCGCGAGGTGAGGCCAAAAGGTTGGGAAACACTGGTTTACAGTATCATAAGCCGTTGGCGGGTCTATGAAGACAGCTCCGGTGATCTGCTGTCTTTCAAAGCCATTTTCTTCGTGCTGAGTCAGGTTCAGCACTTGCGATGTGCAGCTTTTGCCTTTCCTGAAACCAGCTTGCTGTGGAATCAGAAATGGGTCTACTTTTCCCATAATTCTATGCAAAATAAGACTCTCCAGAACTTTGTAAAGATGGCACAACAAGGAGATTGGTCTATAGCAGGGGTGGGCAATTATTTTTTCCAAGGGGCACACGAGAGCCAAAAAATATTATGGAGGGCCGCACCTAAAGGCTGAACTACATTCTACATAATTCATTTATTTATTCACTTACTATATTTACTATATATTACACATCATTAATATTAACATTAATATATCAAGAAATATTCATATATTATTAGTATTAATATCATAATTATTATATTATAGTATATATATAGACATTATAATATATTGAAATATAATATAATATATTATATAATTTATTATATTATTATTATTATTATTATAAAATTATTATAAAATAATAATAAAAAACACTAAAATAAAATAAAATGAAATTCAAGAAGACAAGGTGCGAACCAAGATAGAGGCTGACATTCTCAAGAGAGGAAGGATCCCAAGATGGAATGGTCCAATGGACCCAGCCCAGAGAATGGCAAAGCGGACCCAGCCGCCACCGCAGCAGAGCAGAGCAAAGCAGAGCAGAGGACGATGGGAGGCTGCAGGCCTCAGCCCGCTCTCGCCCCCAGCCGTTCCCCAGCTAATCGCCCTGTCATGGAGTGCCTGCCATCTCGGTTTTGGAGTGCCTGCCATCCCAGGAGGCAATCCGGGCCTGCAGCGGGAGCAGTTGGTGACATGAGGTGGCTGATCGCCCTGGTGACCTGGAAGACGATTAAGTCTTCTGGGTCGCTAGGGCGATCAGCTCACGCAGGCCCAGATCGCCTCCTGGGATGGCAGGCACTCCAAAGCCGCCACTCCTCCGATCATTCTCCGGAGCGGCGGGCTGTCTGCCAATGCAGGCCCTACAGCCCACGATGGGATGGCGGCAGCGGCACCCTTTCCTCTTGGCCCTGCCTCGACGCCGGACAGAATCGGCTGGCGGGCCACATCCGGCCTGCGGGCCGTAGGATGCCCAGGCCTGGTCTATAGCTTTTTGGATCATTACGGTCTTTGCCTGGTTTCAAGATGGCTATGACTCTTGCTTTCATCCAGATTTTGGGAAATAATTTGCATGCTAAGTTGGGAATATACAGGTAAAACCAAACCAAAACAAAAAACAAGGAAGTCCCAATACATCCTGAGGCTGTTTTCGTCTCTCAGTGAGACCCGAGTTGCTCTATCTTTGATTTTTGTGTGTCGGGAAGAGTGGCATAAGAAGCCCAAAGAACCAGTTTGTGATCTTCTCTCTAAATCCATCATCTGTTGAGGCGGGAAGTGACAGGGAGGTGTAATAGAGGGTTTTGAGAGCTGCAGTCACAAGTCAAAGAGAGACGGAGACTGGTGCGCCGGTGTCAGGCGCTGCTTCTGTGCGACATCTGTCAGAAGAAACTGTGGCTGCCTCACATAAGTGGTTGATGGTCTTCTTGTCTCCTTACTTGAGTAATTGCGCATCACAGCTCTTTCTCCCCTTGTCCATTACCTAACTACCACCTTTCCCCCTTAAACATCCCTGCTGAGCATGCTCCCTGACAAGTTCCCCACCCCGGCTTGCTCCTACACTGCTGGGCCAGGATACGTGATTCTCAAGGGCCAGGTCCTGCATGCTTGCTTCTGTTTGCTTCGGAGACTAAGACACCACCATCAATAGTATTGGGTAAACAGTATTTCTTGCTGTTGATGTGGAGATTGTCTGCTTTGCCTACTGTGGAACATGGGACATATGATTGTTCTTCTTCAGGGGTCCCTTTCAAATCTATGATACTACTAGCTTGGGGACCCGGCCCTGCCCGAGTTGTGGCAAGGTTGGTCTTTATCAGTTGGTTATGTGGCTTGCAGTAGTCTCTGAAAGCTAGTGAGGGTACTGCAAGTCCCATCGTCCATGGTCCATCCTTCTCCAAACTGCACCAGGATTTAGAGTGGGCAATAGGGGCCCTGTTTGCCAAGTTTGGTCTTGATCAGTCATTGGATGAGGGTTGCAGCGGTCTCAGGAAGTGAGGGAAAGTACTGTAAGTCCCATCATCCATTGTACATCCTCCAAACTTCACCAGAATATGGAGTGGGTTATGGGGACTCTGTGTGCTGTGGTCTTGATCAGTCATTGGATGAGGGTCGCAGCGGGCTCTGAAAGTGAGTGAAGGTACTGGAAGTCCTATCATCCACGGTCCCCCCTTCTCCAAACTGCACCACAATGTAGAGTGGGTCATGTGGGCTTTGTGTGCCAAGTGTGGTCTTCATCAGTCATTGGATGAGGGTCGCAGCGGTCTCAGAAAGTGAGTGAAGGTATTTCAAGTCCCATCATCCGTGGTCCATCCCACTCAAACTTGCACCAGGATGTAGAGTGGGTCATGGGTACTCTGTGTGCCAAGTATGGGCCTGGTCTGTGATTTGTAGGGGCTGCAGTGTTCTGTGGGAAATGAATCGGATGAAGGTACTGCAAATCCCATCATTTGTGAGCCATCCCGCCATAAACCACACCAGGTTTGTAAAGTGGGCCATTGGGCTTCTGTGTGCGAAGTTTGGTCCTGATTCGTGATTGGTGTGGGCCACAGTGCTGTAAGGAAGTGAGTTTAAAGTACTCCAAATCCCGTCATCCATGGTCCATCCTCCCTCAAATTGCACCAGGATGTAGAGTGGGTCTAGGGCGTTCTGTGTGCCAAGATTGGTCTTGTTCTGTCATTGTTGGGGGCTGCAAAGTGTTTTGGACTCAAACTCCCACCATGTCTGACTGCCTCAGGGCTTTTCCTTACCCCCCTCTGCCACTTTAGAGTGTCGGAATGTTGGTGAAGCTGGCCAATCAGAGGCGTTATGCAAATAATCCCACAGTGGCAACCAATCAGAAAGCTGGCACATATCCACAAACACACAAACCCAAATACATACAAACATTCTATTTTATTTTAGGTACAGATATCACTCTGTGTGTAAATCTATTTACCTATTTCTATAGCTGGATTTCTATAGCTGGATGGCACACAGAGTCCTCTCTGTATGTAGGTGAACTATAACTCCCAAACTCAAGGTCAATGCCCACCAAACCCTGCCAGTATTTTCTGTCTGTCTTGGGGGTTCTGTCTGGGAGGTTTGGCCCAATTCTATTGTTGGTGGAGTTCAGAATGCTCTTTGATTGTAGGTGAACTATAAATCTCAGCAACTACAACTCCCAAATGTCCACCATGCTCTTTAGATGTAGGTGAACTGCAACTCCCAAACCCAAGGTCAATGCCCACCAAACCCTTCTAGTGTTTTCTGTCGGTCATGGGAGTTCTGTGTGCCAAGATTGGGTCAATTCCATCGTTGGTGGAGTCCAGAATGCTCTTTGATTGTAGGTGAACTATAAATCCCAGCTACTACAACTCCCAAATGTCCACAGTGCCCTTTGGAAGTACCGGTAGGTGAACTGCAACTCCCAAACCCAAGGTCAATGCCCACCAAACCCTTCTAGTGTTTTCTGTCGGTCATAGGAGTTCTGTGCGCCAAGATTGGGTCAATCTCATTGTTGGTGGAGTTCAGAATGCTCTTTGATTGTAGGTGAACTATAAATCCCATCAACTCCAACTCCCAACTAACAAAATCAATCCCCCCTCCCCCCAACCCCACCAGTATTCAAATTTGGCCGTATCAGGTATTTGTGCCAAATTTGGTCCAGTGAATGAAAATACATCCTGCCTGTCAGATATTTACATTATGATTCATAACAGTAGCAAAATTATGAAAAATTTTTTATTGTTGGGGGTCACCACAACACAAGGAGTTAGGAAGGCTGAGAAATACTAGATTAAGACCTGGGTTGCCTATTATTATTATTATTATTATTATTATTAGCTGCCCCGAGTCCCCTTGGGGAGATGGTGGTGGGGTATAAATAAAAAATATTATTATTATTATTATTATTAGCCAACCTGAGTCCCCTTGGGGAGATGGTGGTGGGGTATAAATAAAAATTATTATTATTATTATTATTATTATTATTAGCTGCCCCGAGTCCCCTTGGGGAGATGGTGGCGGGTATAAATACAAAATATTATTATTATTATTATTATTAGCCAACCTGAGTCCCCTTGGGGAGATGGTGGTGGGGTATAAATAAAATTATTATTATTATTATTATTATTAGCTGCCCCGAGTCCCCTTGGGGAGATGGTGGTGGGGTATAAATAAAAATTATTATTATTATTATTATTAGCCACCCTGAGTCCCCTTGGGGAGATGGTGGTGGGGTATAAATAAAAATTATTATTATTATTATTATTATTAGCCGTCCTGAGTCCCCTTGGGGTGGTGGGGTACAAATAAAAATTATTATTATTATTATTATTATTAGCCACCTTGAGTCCCCTTGGGGAGATGGTGGCAGGGTATAAATAAAATTATTATTATTATCATTATTATTATTAGCCACCTTGAGTCCCCTTGGAAAGATGGTGGCGGGGTATAAATAAAAAATATTATTATTATTATTATCTGCCCCGAGTCCCCTTGGGGAGATGGTGGCGGGGTATAAATAAAATTATTATTATTATTATATTATTATTAGCTGTCTTGCGTCCCCTTGGAAAGATGGTGGCGGGGTATAAATAAAAATATTATTATTATTATTATTATTATTAGCCGTCCTGAGTCCCCTTGGGGAGATGGTGGCGGGGTATAAATTAAATTATTATTATTATTATTATTATTATTGGTTTTGCAGAAAACACTGAATTCCTCCCTCCCTCGTCTTCCCTCTTCCAACTGTGGAGAATTTAAGAGCATTTAGTAATGTCCTCTCATTTGATGCTCTTAATTAGTTGAGGATAAATCCGTTTGTGTAAGCTGCCACATGGATCCATGTGGGGATATGACCATTTGTGTTTGGGCTTTGCCTTTGACGCCCACCCCTAAGCTTTTTTTTGCATTACTAAATGCTTTTATTTGGTTCAGATGGGAGAGGAGCCGGGAGGGCAGCTTCCACGTGATGCTCAATGGGGGCTGCTGGAAAGACCTGCCTGGACAGCATCTGGGTCATCCCTACTGAACATCTGTGATCTAGGCAGGCACTTCCCTCTGCTTTGGCTCCGCAAAAGAAGAACGCAGTGGGGAGCTGTCTGAAGATCAGCTGATAAGCCACAGAGGAGTGGAGAAGTGGTCAGAATATACTAGGCTGCATGTTAAGATGAGTTGGAGAGAAACGTATAGTGGGGTGTTCTGTGTGTAGTTTCTAACAGTACAGGTTGAGTGTCCTTCACCTGAAAATCTGAAATGCCCCAATACAGTGTTTCCCAACACTAGTGTTCCCTGAGAGATCAGCTGGTGTGCCGGGGAAAAACCTCTCTTCCCCCCTTTGTTCCTAGTGTTTCCTGGGGGTGCCTTCCTCTCGCATGGGAGGCCCTCCCACCCTCTCTCCTCCCTTCCTTCTTCCTCCCTCCCTCCTTCCTTCCTCCTGCTGGCCTCTCCCTCCTGCCTGGCTCACCAGCTTTGTTGATCAGGAGGACCCTTTCTGGGGGCGGCCCCGCGCCTTCTTCCCAGAGGCTTTGGGCGGCATGGGGCTGGGCCAGGTCTGCAGGGAGGGCGCACGGGCAAAGGAGCAGCGCCTCCACCTCCCACAGCGGGCCCTCCGCAGGGGCGGTCTAAGGTAATTTTAAATGGTACGCAAAAATTATTTTGCCCCCCAAAAAACATTATTTTGGCGCCCCCCCTCCGCGTATACCCAGAAGCGCCTGTGCGCAGGCGCAGAAGCCTATAAACACAGCACTCCCTATTCAACACGTGCCCCCCCTCCACGCATGCCCAGAAGCTCCTGTGCGCAGGCGCAGAAGCCTGTAAACACAGCACTCCCTATTCAGCACGTGCCCCCCATCCGCGCATGCCCAGAAGCTCCTGTGAGCAGGTGCAGAAGCCTGTAAACACAGCACTCCCTATTCAGCACGTGCCCCCCCTCCGCGCATGCCCAGAAGCTCCTGTGAGCAGGTGCAGAAGCCTGTAAACACAGCACTCCCTATTCGGCACGTGCCCCCCCTCCGCGCATGCCCAGAAGCTCCTGTGCGCAGGCGCAGAAGCCTGTAGACACAGCACTCCCTATTCAGCACGTGCCCCCCCTCCGCGCATGCCCAGAAGCTCCTGTGAGCAGGTGCAGAAGCCTGTAAACACAGCACTCCCTATTTGGCACACCCCCCCCCTGCGCATGCCCAGAAGCTCCTGTGCGCAGGCGCAGAAGCCTGTAAACACAGCACTCCCTATTCAGCACGTGTCCCCCCTCCGCGCATGCCCAGAAGCTCCTGTGAGCAGGTGCAGAAGCCTGTAAACACAGCACTCCTTATTCAGCACGTGCCCCCTCCGCGCATGCCCAGAAGCTCCTGTGAGCAGGTGCAGAAGCATGTAAACACAGCACTCCCTATTCAGCACGTGCCCCCCCTCCGCGCATGCCCAGAAGCTCCTGTGAGCAGGTGCAGAAGCCTGTAAACACAGCACTCCCTATTTGGCACGTGCCCCCCCTCTGTGCATGCCCAGAAGCTCCTGTGCGCAGGCGCAGAAGCCTGTAAACACAGCACTCCCTATTCAGCACGTGCCCCCCCTCCGCGCATGCCCAGAAGCTCCTGTGAGCAGGTGCAGAAGCCTGTAAACACAGCACTCCTTATTCAGCACGTGCCCCCCCTCCGCGCATGCCCAGAAGCTCCTGTGAGCAGGTGCAGAAGCATGTAAACACAGCACTCCCTATTCAGCACGTGCCCCCCCTCCGCGCATGCCCAGAAGCTCCTGTGCGCAGGCGCAGAAGCCTGTAAACACAGCACTCCCTATTCGGCACGTGCCCTTCCCCTCCGCGCATGCCCAGAAGCTCCTGTGAGCAGGTGCAGAAGCATGTAAACACAGCACTCCCCATTTAGCACCCAGGGAGGTTTGCTACGGTGGGGTGTCGGAGCGCACAAGGCCCAAAAGCGGAACATCGGCCAAATACTGTCTAGCAGGTGGGGGAATGCGCCCTTTCCCCAGATGGCGCCCCACGCAGCGGCGTCCTTTAACTACTAGTAGGACCGCCCCTGCCCCTCCGCCCAGCCCGAGAGGAGCAGCGCTGAGCCCGGGGAGAGGAGTGTGGCCAGGCAGAGGCACATGGCCCGGCCCAGGCCCTGCGATGCCCCCACAGGCTCCGGTCCAAGCCGCGCACCTCCATCGCCCCCAAGAAGCCAGGCAGGCAAGAGGGAAAGGGGGAAGGGGGAGGGGCCTGGTCCAAAAGGGGCGTGTCCCGGGTGGAGGCCACGCCCTGAGTAACCAGGTGTGCCGCGGCTCAAAAAAGGTTGGGAAACACTGCCCCAATATGCAACATTGTTCACAGGGATGACTGATGTAGTTACATCTCTGATCTCTGCCAGACTCATCCGATCTCTTTCTGCGATAGAGTTACAAGCTGGGTAGATGCGGGGAATGCCGTGGATGGAGCACACCTGGACTTCAGGAAGGTTTTCCTTGGACAAGGTCGCCCGTGACCTTCTGGCAAGGAAACTAGTCCAATGTGGGCGAGGCAAAACTATGGTTAGGAGGATCTGGAATTGGTTAAGTGGATGAACCCAGGGGGTGATTCTCCCCACGGACACCCTTTCAAATTTTGAAACATGGTGGTCATGTTCCCTTTCTGCCTTCTCTTTTCCCAGGTAAATATGCGGGTTATCCCAATCCAAGGAAGGAGGGGGCAGGTTTGTCTGCCCCTCCTCCTTCCCTGGATGGGAAAAACGCGGGTTATCCCCATCCAGAGGAGGAGGGGGGCAGGTTCGTCTGCCCTCCTCCTTCCCTGGATGGGAATAACTCGTGTTTTTCCCATTCAGGGGAGGTGGGGCGGGGGGAAGCCCCTCCCAGCTGACAGGCAAGCCCTCCATTCTAGCCTCCTAGCTGGCATAAGGAATAAAAACAAAAATTCGTTATTAATACGTTTCAATCACGAAATTTATTTAATTTTTTTGTATTAATATCTATAACGAACCAAAAAATGACACACCCCCCCCCCCCCCAATCGAGTTTAGAATCAAATTTTTTCATGGATCAACCACCCCTAATATCTATAGTTAAAGGAGTGCCTGGAGTTGCCATTTAATAAATATTTCAGCTCTTCTATGCCTCGGAGTGCACATTCCTCAGAGTAAGTCCTACCCGAGGAAAAGAGTAATTTGTAATTGAAATTTGGAAAGCTTCTCCCAAACTGGCTAGAGTTTCACAAGTGTTTTGGGGGAAGAGGAGAAACCCGAGCGGGGGAGAGAAGCGCCCGGCCCGGCTTCATACCTGGGTGCTCTGACTGTTCTCCCTTTGAGGCATCTTGTGTCTTCCGGGAAAAGAGACCCGTGAGAAAGAAGCTGATTGGAGTCCATTCTTTTTAGCCTTTGCATATTCAAATACAGTTCTGCTTAGATTTCAGATCCATTAATGGGACTGAGCGAATGAATAGCCTCTTTCAGTTCACCTCGCTACTCTTTACCTTTTGGAAAGTTTCTCCTCCGAAGAAGCCAGTGGCATTCATCTATCGATTCCCCCCTCGCCGCCCCCCTCGCCGCCCCCTTCGCCTCTGCCGCAGTCCTGTCTGTCATCTTATATGTTTTATTTTGGAAAGGCATTTATAGAATTCCTCTTTCCTCGCGGCACTTTATCTGTTCAGGAGGTATTGAGCAGGGCTTTTGTGTCACTCAGCTGCAGAGGAAAGAAGCTATTCTTCTGTGACAATGGGTGCCCTACAAAAAATCGGGCCGGGTGGGGCAGAGATAAAATGTTCTGACCTTAGGAAACAAAACAAAACGCACACCAAAAGATCCCCAATTAGGCCTGGCTGAAAGGGCATCCTGGCTTTCAGGCGTCCTGGGGTATCACCCACCGGTGGGTGCAAACAAAAAGCTCCACTCTGGAGAACTTCCTTCCGACCCACCCAAGGCTTTTGAGTCTCGCATTGCGTCGGCTCTGTCTGCTTGCCTGACTCTTCCCCTCCTCCCCTCTTCTTTTGCTTCTCATTTGGCTTTTGCATCGCCCGCTTCGAAATTCAGAAACATCGCCAAAGTTGGGTTTCCGTTAAATAGAAAAGCCAGAATTACTGCATTCGCTCCCCAAATTGAACATTGGTGCGTTGAACTCAGTTAACTTAGAGGGCCTGGGAATCCCAAATTGTTTTACTTTTCCCTATATGATTTTACTAGTTTGGTCTTTTTTTTTTAATTGGGTTTTTGTGTTATTTAAGTACACATGTATAAAACATTGGGGAGGGAGGGTGGAATATAGGGGAGGGGGGTGTTGGGAGGGTAAGGGACGGGATAGGTTCAAGGGGGCTAACAACATAAAACACATACATACATTCGACTTCCATTCGGATCAAAAGTGGGTTTTTTTTCTCCAATTATTATTTATTCGATTAAATGTCTCCATTAACTTTGGGTTAGCCTTTTAATCTTTTTTGTACATCCTTATTGGACTCCAGTCCGTTTCGATTCTGGGTCGGCCGGTGTTTTTACTCAGGAAGAACGTTAAAGTGTCCATGTCTTTTATGTCGTCTAGTTTTTGGAGCCAGTCCTCTTGTTGCGGGATTCTATCAGACTTCCATATTCTAGCACAGTGCTGTCCAACTTCTGGCGGGTCCAGGGCCGGATAAGAGGTCACTGATGACCTGCGGGGCCGCTCGGCCCCGCCCCAGGCCTTGCCCCCAGGCCCCGCCCCCAGGCCCCACCCCCAGCCCAGGCCCGCCCTCCTAAAGCCGCCGAAAAAGGAGGAGTAGGCGGCGCCAAGAGCAGCGCGTCACAGGCCTGGCGTGACGCGCTGCTCTTGGCACCGCCTACTCCTCCTTTTCGGCGCCCCTCCTTCCTAGGCCGGGGAGCCGCCAAAAGGGCAGAAGGCGGCGCCAACGGCAGCGCGTCACAGGCCTGCCGTGATGCGCTGCCCTTGGCACCGCCTACTCCTCCTTTTTCGGCGCCCCTCCTTCCTAGGCCGGGAGCCGCCGAAAGGAGGAGTAGGCGGTGCCAGGGGCAGCGCGTCACGCCAGGCCTGTGACGCGCTGCTCTTGGCGCCGCCTTCTGCCCTTTTCGGTGGCTCCCCGCCCTAGGTAGGGAGGGGGCGCTAAAAAAGGAGGAGCTAGCTCTCTTCCTTCTCCCTGCCCCTCCCCCCCCCCCGGCCGCCTTTTTTTTTTAAAAATCGATAATTTTTTAAATTTAAAATGGCGGCTGAGGGCATCGGTGGGGCCGTGTCCAACAGGCTACGGGGCCGGATCCGGCCCCGGGGCCGCCAGTTGGACAGCCCTGTTCTAGCAAATGCAATTCTTGCTGCCATCGTCATGAAAATGAAAAGTTTCTCAGTGTTCTTGTCCATTTCCCTGTCTTTGTCAGAAAGTCCCAGTAGGTAGCATTTATTTATTTATTTATTTATTTATTTATTTATTTATTAGTCAATTTTATATTCCGCTCCTCCCAGCAGGCTCAGGGCGGATCACAACAAGGATAAAATGCACAATACAAATGTACAGCGAAATTCGATAAAACAATAAAAACACAGTCATAATCCATAGCCAACTGATTACAGGTCGTCGATCTTAGATTCGAATATTGGTGAGCCTCTTCGTTCGAATCAGCCGAAGGCTGTTCTAAAGAGGACAGTCTTACAGGCTCTTCGAAAAGGACCAAGTTCATGTATTGCCCGGACATGATTGGGTAGCGAATTCCAAGTCATGGGAGCCACAAATGAAAAGGCCCGTTGTCTTGTGCTGGACAAGTGGCAGGAGCGGGGTGATGGAACAACCAACAGGTTCTGCTCTTCCGAGCGCAGTGGTCTCGGGGAACGACGGGGGGTAAGGCGGTCCCTTAGGTACTCAGGCCCTAGACCGTGCAAGGCCTTGAAGGTTAACACCAACACCTTGAAGGCAATCCGGTACTCAATGGGAAGCCAGTGCAGTTGCCGTAAAATAGGTGCCGTAAAATAGGTGTAACCAGCAAGCGAGCAGCGGCATTCTGCACCAGCTTGAGTTTCCGGATTGTCGACAGGGGAAGGCCCATGTATTCTGGTTTCATTGGATATTTTACTTTCAAGATGTTTTGTGTGGTCTTGTGTATCTCTCTCCAATACTTTGTCATGGTCGGGCAGGACCACCACGTATGGAAGTAGCTACCCACCTGTTTGTGGCACTTCCAACAGTTTGGGTTGCTATTTTTGTACATCTTCCCAATTTTTTGGGGTGTGATATGCCAACGATGGAACATTTTAAGCCAGTTCTCTTTTAGCTCTGTTGCGTATGTGTACTTCATTTTCTTGTTCCAAATAAGTTGCCATTCCTGTATTTTAATTTGTCTGCCGATGTTCTTAGCCCATTGGATCATGCAGTTTTTTATGGATTCTTCTTCCGTGGCCCATTCTAATAATTTGTTGTATATCTTTGTGATGTTTTTCTTGTCTGTTTGAATAAATTTGTCCCAGAAGTCTTCATCTGTATGGAATCCCTCTTCTTTGTCTAAGTTGTATATCTTTCTTAGTTGGAAGTATTGGAGCCAGGTTGCATTCTCTAGAGTTAGTTTTAATTCTTCTTGAGTTATGAGCTCCATTTCAACAACTTTTTATATGTGGGCCATATGGACCATCCCTGGAGTCTTCGATGTTCTGCCTCCATTGGGGATATCCAGAGTGGTGTCTTTGTGTAGAAACATCTTGAGTATTTATTCCAGACAAGCAGGAGGGCTGATCTTATGAAGTGGTTTCCAAAGTTTTTCTCCACCGATGTTTTTTTGTACCACAAGTAGGCGTGCCAGCCCACTCGTAAGTCAAAGCCCTCGAGTATCAGCAGATGTTTCTTCCTTAAGGAAATCCATTCCTTCACCCACATTAGGGCGCATGCTTCGAAGTATAGGGTGAGGTCCGGTAGGCCGAGTCCGCCTCTGGATTTCTTATCTATCATGATCTTGTGGTTGATTCTTGGTCTCTTTCCATTCCAGACAAATTTTGAGATTTCTTTTTTCCATACTTTAAACAGACTCTTATTTCTTATAATTGGGATGTTCTGGAAGAGGTACATGAGTTTGGGGAGAACGTTCATCTTGATCAGCGCTATTCTTCCTAGCAGACATAGTTGTAAAAATCTCCAATTTGTCAGATCTTTTTTGATGTTTCTCCAATTTTCTTCGTAATTATTCTTCAGCAGTTGGGAGTTTTTTTGCTGTTAACCAGATGCCCAGGTATTTGATTTTTGAGTTAATAGTGAAGCCGGAAATTTTTTGTAGGAGTTCTTTTCTATTTTACTAGTTTGGTCTTGATCAGTCATTGGATGAGGGTCGCAGCGGTCTCAGGAAGTGAGTGGAGGTACTTCAAGTCCCATAATCCATGGTCCATCCTCCTCCAATTTGCACCAGGATGTAAAGTGGGTCATGGGGTCTCTGTGTGCCAAGTTTGGTCTTGATCAGTCAGTGGATGAGGGTCGCAGCAGTCTTGGGAAATGAGTGAAGGTACCTCAAGTCCCATCATACGTGGTCCACTCTGCTCCGAACTGCACCAGGATGTAAAGTGGGTCATGGGGGTTTTGTGTGCAAAGTGTGGTCTTCCTCAATCACTGGATGAGGGTAGCAGTGGGCTCGGGAAGTGAGTGGAGGTGCTTGAAATCCCATCATCCATGGTCCACCCTCCTCTAAACTGCAGTAGGATGGAGTGTGGGTCATGGGGGCATTGTGTGCCAAGTGTGGTCTTTATCAGTCTTTGTTCTGGGCAGTGGTCTGTGGGGAATGGTTTGAAAGTACTACAAATCCTATTATCCATGGAAGTACATCAAATCCCATCATCCATGGTCCACCCTCCTCCAAACTGCAGAAAAATGTAGCGTGGGTCATAGGGGCTCTGTGTGCCAAGGTTACCTGTCAATTCAGGCCCTACACAATGTCCCATGAGCTGAGTCCTAGTCGGGAAAATCAGGTGAATGAAGTCTTACTGTCAATTCAGACCTTAAAGAGCATCCCATTAAGTGAGGCCTAGTCAGGAAAATTAAGTTAATGAAGCCTTATTGTCAATTTTGGGCCTGGTGTGTGATTTATAAGGGCTACAGTGTTGTTTGGGAAATGAATCAGGTGAAGTTACTGCAAATCCCATCACTCGTGGCCCATCCTGCCCTAAACCGACCCAGGTTGTGAAGTGGGCCATTGGGCCTCTGTGTGCCAAATTTGGTCCTGATCCGTCATTGCTGTGGGCCGCAGTGACTGCCTGCCTGAGGCCTTTCCTTTTCCCTCTCCGTCACCTTAGAATGTTGGAATGTAGATGGCCAATCAGAGTCTTTTATGCAAATACTCCCTCAGTGGCAACCAATCCCCTCTGTCTGCTGCCTTAGAATGTTGCCCACTTCACAATCAGAGTCCTTTATGCAAATAATCCCACAGTGGGAACCAATCGAAATGCTGCCACATATTCCTCTGCACCTGCAAACACTGACTTATTATATACATAGATTTATCATTTATTTCGTATCAAAAGCAGTGCATAAATTAGTATAAAACTGATTAAAATAGAAGGCACGCAGGTATCTTTTGACCAAAAACGGGCAACAGCAACGGCATTGTCTGTAGCCTCCAACAATTCCTCCTCTGTCCATGAGGCAGGGCACACTGGATGAGCATACAGATGCTCCACAGTCACACAAGGTGTGGGCTTCGTTTAGGTCGGTTGTCTTTTGATCTGCCCACTCTACTTCTGAGTCTGTTCAGGGACTTCCAAGTTGCCCATTCTTGGTTTGCCCCTCTCTCACGGGGGGCATCCAATTGCTCTTGAGCCAGGCATTGTTCCCCATTCATTTCAGCCAGAGGCATTTAAAACCCATAATAACAAGGAAGCACACATATTGTTCTCCTCCTGTATTTTCTTTATGTGTGTTTGGCTGGGAAATAATTTAAACTCTGTTTCCCTTGCCCCGGTGTTGAGGTGCTACCGTATGAATAACAGTACATGTTATTCATAGCCTTTAGGATTTGGATTTTGCCCTTTAGACAATATGGAAATACTCGTGCCGGGGAAATATACCCAGACTCATTTCCTTTTGTCGGCTCCCACAGGTGCTTAACGGAGACAAATTTCCTTCTCCGTCTTCAGAAAGTACTCCCATTTCTGCTGTGGGCACCAGGGATGCATACGAATTTAATCCATGCTTATTTCTTTATATATTAACTTACTAACGTTTACAACGAAATTAGTACTTCAGAGGTTCAGTGTGGCAGAGGAAACACAACCCTGTTTCAAGCATTTCATGTGCAAACATGTTTTTTTAATGAAAAAATAGTAACCCTGTGCCGAAAACCGTCATCTTTCACAATAAAGGCAGACACCTACTTTTTTGCTAGATTTTGGGCAATATTTTTGTGCACAATTTTTATTGAGCACAGACTCCTGTTTTTTGTCTCTGGTGCCAAAGATTGCTGGGCTTAGTATAATGTCAATTTTGAACACACGCACAAAACATGGCTATCTGGAAACAATATACTTTTTTCCCTCAAACCCCAATTCTCATCCATCCAATATGTACTTCTGTGCAGAATGATTTCCCAAAACACTTCCAAGATGTATGGATATTGAGAGAAAAAGCCACAAAATTCACACAACTGAGTTCTTCTTTTGGGATGGGTTTCTCCGTTGACAGCAAACCCTTTTTTGTTGATGATGAATCCTCCTTTCCTTCTTTTCTTGGCCCCTACAACATGGCAAAAGGAAGAGTACTATTCTCGTAACATGATGGGAACTAAGAGTGGCATTTGCAGGCATTTAGATGCTCCACATGATATAAAGCTCTGAACTATCGATCTATCGATCGATCGATCGATCGATCTATCTATCTATCTATCTATCTATCTATCTATCTATCTATCTATACACATAATAAAAGTGAAAAATGTGTATGTATGTATGTGGCGGAGTTGTCCACTTACACAGACAGCCTCCGGCCTCCCCAAACAGGCTCTAGTTCCAAGTGCTGAGAAGCCTCCAAGGCACTCCCTTCGTGGACAAGGCAGGTGAGAGTGAGTGGTTGTTTGTTTTCTACCCAGAATCACAATGTTTATTTATTTATTTATTTATTATTTCGCATTTGTCTGTCGCCCCCCCCCCCCAACGGCTCGGGGCGACTTACAACAGTTCGTAAAATACAATTGTCAGATAACTCATAAACCACAGTAATACTATTAAGATGGAATTACAATTAGAACAGTTGAAGCAACAAATGGAGTCGCAGTGGGCTGACAGCCAGGCGGTGTGAGCTGCAGTCTAGCTGACCCCGAAGGCTTGTTGGAACAGCAATGTCTTGACTGCTCTCCTGAACGGGAGGAGGCCCTGGGTGGCACGGATGCCGGCGGGCAGTGCGTTCTACATGGTAGGGGCTGCAACAGAGAAAGCCCGGCGGCGGGTTGCGGACAGATGGTAGGTCCTCACATTTGGGATGACCAGGAGGTTTAGCTCTTCGGAGCACAGTGATCTGGTGGGATGATATGGGACAAGGCGGTCCTGCAGGTACACTGGCCCCAGACCATGTAAGGCCTTAAAAGTCAGGACTAACACTTTGATGGCAATCCGGCATTCAATTGGGAGCCAGTGCAGTTCGCGCAGGATTGGCGTGATGTGGTGGCCAATCGGGACCCCTGCCAGGAGTCGCGCTGCAGCGTTCTGCACCAGCTTGAGTCTCTGGATTACCGACAGAGGAAGGCCAATGTAAAGAGCGTTACAGTAGTCCAGCCTCGAGATGACCGTGGCTTGGATCACTGTGGCTAAGTCGCGCTGGGACAAATAGGGGGCCAGCTTCCTCGCCTGGCGAAGATGGAAAAATGCTACCCTGCTGACGCTGGAGACGTGGGCCTCCATTGATAAGAGGGGGTCCAAGGTTAGAAGGAGGCTCACCACTTTAAGGTCCCTAAAACAGGCATGGGAAAACTTCGGCCCTCTGGGTGCTTTGGACTCCAACTCCCACCATTCCTAACAGCCTGAGGCCCTTTCCTGCTTAAGTGGCTGGGGGGGGGGAGAGCCTAAGGCTGCTAGGAATGGTGGGAGTTGGAGTCCAAAACACCTGGAAGGTCCAAGTTTGCCCATGCCAGCTTTCGACAGAGACCTCTTCCTCCCCCTCCCCATTCGCGCCCTTTCTTCCCTCTCCTGCTGAACCTTTACTTATTCTTCTCTACTGTCGCTTCTGTCGCCATTTTGATCCGAGGGGGCAGCGTGAGCGTGTTCAGGAGGGGAGGGGGGAGGGAGAAAGATGTGACCCATGCGGGCGCTACTGTGCAGACTCGCCCCAGAGCAAAGTGAGGCAAAGCGAGCAGAGCGAGGCTGGGAAGAAGGGAGCCCGAGGGGAGAAGAAAAAGTGTTCGGCAGGAGGGGGAACTAACTAACTACTAACTAATTTTATTATTTATGAGTCGCAGATGTGCTCCGGGCGACTTACACAGCTAGGCATCTACAATACTAAAATATTAAAATATTAAAATATTAAAATGTTAAAATATTGGAATAGACAGATTGTCACTGATTGTCATTCATGCATATGCTCTTCTAAATAGCCATGTCTTAAGTGCCGCCAGAAATGAAGGTAGGTCGAGGATGGCTCTTTGGTCTGGCGGCAGAGAGTTCCACAGGACAGGGGCCACAATGGAGAAAGATCTCTGTCTCGTGGGCTCCAGATGAGCCTCTCTCGGACCTGGGACACAGAAAAGGTTCTCGTAGGCTGGCCGTGGTGCTCTCAGGTGGATGGGTGGTATCAGACGGTTTTTTAGGTATGTAGGACCCTGGCCCCACAAGGCCTTAAGTGTCAGGGTCTTATAAAGGATTCTGTACTTGACAGGCAGCCAGTGCAAATGCTGTAAAGATGGTGTTATGTGACTCCTCATTGGTGTTTTTGTGAGGAGCCTGGCGGCAGCATTTTCAACACTCTAGATCAGTGCTTCTCAACCTTCCTAATGCTGCGACCCCTTAATACAGTTCCTCATGTTGTGGTGACCCCTAACCATAACATTATTTTCATTGCTACGTCATCACTGGATATTTGGGGGGGTGATTTTGTCATTTGAAGTTGTAGTTGCTGGGATTTATAGTTCACCTACAATCAAAGAGCATTCTGAACTCACCAACAATGGAATTGAACCAAATTTGGGACACAAAACTCCCATGACCAACAGCAAATACTGGAAGGGTTTGGTGGGCATTGACCTTGAGTTTTGGAGTTGTAGTTCACCTACATCCAGAGAGCACTATAGACTCAACAATGATGGATCTGGACCACACTTGACACGAATCCTCAATATACCCAAATGTGAACACTGGTGGAGTTTCGGGAAAATAGATCGTGACATTTGGGAGTTGTAGTTGCTGGGATTTATAGTTAATCTACAATCAAAGAGCCCCTTGCACCCTACCAATGATAGAATTGGGTCAAACTTCCTACACAGAACCCTCATGCTTTGAAGGAACTAGCTGGCGCGAGCCTCCATCCCACCTCACACACTTTCCCTCACCCACACATGCGCATCATGCTGCCATGCGCCAAGCATGCCTGCTCTCCCATCCCCTGCTTGAAGCCTCAGAATCAGCCTTCCCCTTGGCTGGGAGGCCTGCCAATCACAGCAGAGGAGAGTTTTAGGTGGGAGAATTTGCAGTCTGTTTCCAAAAAGAAAGAGAAGGAAAAGCGGAGAGATCTTCAACTTTCTCTGCCAAAGGGCTTCGTAAGACCATCAGAAATACATGTTTTCTGATTGTCTTTGGCGACCCCTCTGAAACCCTCTTCCGACCCCCCCCCCAGGTTGAGAAACACTGCTCTAGATCTTGCAAGTTACTGACCGAGGAAGACCCACGTATAAAGCGTTGCAATAGTCCAGCCTCGATGTAACCGTGGCATGGATTACTGTAGCTAGCGCCTCCGTTGGTAGATAGGGCGCCAGTTGCCTCGCTTGACGTAGGTGGAAGAAGGCCCTTTTGCTCGAGGAGGCGATCTGGGCCTCCATCGTCATTTTAGAGTCCAGGATGACACCGAGGCTCTTCACAGTGGAAGATGGAGTCAGCGGTTCCCCTTCGGAGGGTGGCAGTGGATTGACTAGTTCTGATGGACGGCTCGGCCACAAAATTTCAGTCTTTGCTGGGTTTACTTTCAGTTTGTGGGCCCGGCGGCGGGTTGCGGACAGATGGTAGGTCCTCACATTTGGTATTGGAGGTTCCCATTTCCCACGGCACACCTGATGATCACTCACGGCACACTAGTGTGCCACGGCACACTGGTTGGGAAACACTGGTCTATTCAATGCAATTTTCTGATTTGCACCCCAAATAACCAAACTAAATCTAAAGTTGACCAAAAAAACCAATTCGTAACCCTTTTGGTACTAATGTTGGAGAGTGGTCGCGGGTCAAGTGGTCCCTGGCGGAAATGGTCCCTGGTCAAAAAAGGGTTGGGAACTGCTGTAGAGCAAAGGAGTGCAACTACAAGGGATAATGTGGATCATATGTTCTGCCCCAGTAATCCCAATAAATAAAAGTAAACCCAGAGTGGCCATAGCTCCATGTCTTGGTTGGAAAAAAAAATGTTACAGTCTATTTTCAAAGTTGATGTGTCTCTCTTGGAGGCTTCTGGACCAGACAATTTAGCTTGGAGACAGTGCGGGCTTTTCTCTGGCCAGAGATGAATGTCCAGGGAGGGATTGAGAACCACAGAAGCAGATACTCAGTACATTGCCATCTAGGGCAACAGACAGACAACCCCCTACACCCCCTATCCATCTTCTTAGAAATATGCACATAGTACTTCCAGCAACCTGCTGACCAAGAATCCTCATCTTGGGGGGCCATACGCCAACTGGCGTGCCCCACCATCTCCTAGGTTACAGCTCTGGTGGAGACAGCTCTGCTGCGTCAAGGCCTGTGGTGCTTTCCCCGGAGACAAAAGAACAGCTCCCTTATCCCATGGATTCCTTGATGTTTGTTACCTTAGCTACCAAAGTAGCTTAATGCGCCTCCAGGAACAAAGGGATTTCAGAGCAGCTGCCTTCTGGGATGTCAGGAGCCAGCTGAACCTTTTTCTGTCATCAGGACAAGTTGCATCCGGCTCGGATGCGTCGGCCTGTACATCAACCCATGGCCTCCTTCTGTGAGACTAGAGAGGAAGATGCTCTCATCTAGCTGCTCCTTGAAACTAAAGGGCTGATGTGGCTGCAAGTAGAGCGCAAGGAGCATTTAGACCAGGGGTGGGCAATTATTTTTTCCAAGGGGTCACACAAGAGCCAAAAAATATTATGTAGAGCCGCACCTAAAGACTGAACTACATTCTAATCTACATTATTTATTTATTTATTTTTTATATTTACTATGTATTACACATCATGAATATTAACATATTCATATATCAAGAAATATATTCATATATTATTAGTATTAATATCATAATTATTATAGTATAGTATAGAGAGAGAGAGGCATTATAATATATTGAAATTATAATATAATATAACATTATATTATTTATTATATTATTATATTATTATTGTAAAATTATTATTATAAAATAATAATAAAAACCACTAGAATAAAATGAAATGAAATTCAAGAAGACAAGGTGTGAACCAAGATAGAGGCTGACATCCTTAAGAGAGGAAGGATCCCAAGATGGAATGGCCCAATGGACCCAGCCCAGAGGATGGCAAAGCGGACCCAGCCGCCACCGCAGCAGACGATCGGAGGCCCACTCTCGCCCCCAGCTGTTTCCCAGCTGATCGCCCTGTCATGGTGTGCCTGCCATCCTTGCTTTGGAGTGCCTGCCATCCTGGGAGGCGATCCGGGCGTGCAGCGGGAGCTGCTGGTGAGCTGCGGCAGCTGATCGCCCTGGCGAACCGGAAGACGATCAAGTCTAGCAGGTCGCCAGGGCAGTCACCCACCGCAGCTCGCCGACTGCTCCCACTGCAGGCCTGGATTACCTCCCGGGATGGCAGACACTCCAAAGCTGCCGCTCCTCCGATTGTTCTCCGGAGCGGCGGGCTGTCTGCCGACGCAGGCCCCATAGCCCGTGGTGGGATGGTGGCAGCGCCCCCGACGCCCTTCTCCCTGGACCGGACAGAATCGGCTGCCGGCCCCCATCTGGCCGTAGGTTGCATAGGTCTGAATTAGACACTAGAGAGAAAGCAGTAAATACTTGATGTATGAGGGTTGAATGAAAAGTAATGCCTCCACCTTCATTACTTGGGTTTGGATGGGAATATTTTAAGAAACCAAATGCAGAAGTAATCACTAGGATGTGCTCTTTAACAACCACCATTCCCTTTTCCACATAATGACCAGACTATTGGATTCATTTCTACCAACGATGAACAAGTTTTCTGAAGCCGTCACGGAAGAAGTTGATATTCTGTTTCCACAACCAGCGTCTCACAGTTCTCTCAACATCTTTATCAGAAGCATCATGATGTCCCCGCAGATCTTCTGTCATTATCGGGAACAGAAATGCCAATTATGCTTGACATTTCTCTCTGAGTGATATGATGATCATCCTGAATTAATCTGTCAACCTTTTGCTTGTGAAACTCGGTGGTTGCTGTCACAGGACGCCCAACTCTTGGTTTGTCACACAAGTCCAATGTTCTCACCTCAACCTCTTTAAACTTACTCGCCCAACGACGCACCATACTCACATCAACACAATCCCCATCAACATTCTCTGATGTATCTCCTTTGGGGTGACACCTTCTGCTGATAAGAATTCAATGACTGCACGTTGCATAAGTCGCATTGACAGTCTGCGCAGGGTTCCATACTTCGCACTTTTACAACACAACCGTTCAATGATAAGGCTTCCCGCCAAAATGGAACTGTAGAGGAGAGTCTCCTGAACAAGCCAGTACCTGCCGCATATCGGTACTGCCATCTGTTGAGGAGTTACGAAGGAGAAGGCATTACTTTTCATTCAACCCTCGTAGGAATCCTAAGGCTTCCCGCCACAATGGAACTGCAGAGGAGAGTCTACTGAAAAAGCCAGTACCTGCCGCATACCAGTACTGCCATCTGTTGAGGAGTTACGAAGGAGGAGGCATTACTTTTCATTCAACCCTCGTAGGAATCCTAAGGCTTCCCGCCACAATGGAACTCTAGAGGAGAGTCTACTGAACAAGCCAGTCCCTGCCGCATACCAGTACTGTTGAGGAGTTACGAAGGAGGAGGCATTACTTTTCATTCAACCCTCGTAGCCATATCTCCTGGTCCAGCCGCTGTGAAGTTGAAGTGAAGCAGAAATAGTTCAAATCTGGCTCACTTCTCTAGTAAAATGAGACGGCATAGTGCTATTGAACTGTGTTGTTTTGGACTGCGAATGGTGGGATCATATGTTGTTGCATTCAGGTCTTATAAAAGTTAGGAATCTCAAGGGGAAAATAGAAAGAAGAAAGTAACTAGTGGAGTGGCTTCCAACTTTCTTGTGTGCTGGTTTCCTTACTTGCAAGGTGGTTGTCCTTTAATGTCAGGGAGCGCGCAACTTCTCCATGTAGCCTGGGGTCACATAACCCACTTTCCGAGCCCAGTAGTCAACAGATTTGTTTTACTGCATGAGTACACCTTGCTTCAGTTGAGCAAATTTGGCCATTGCTTCGTGGCAGTTTGGAATCTTATCGCCTTGTCCACAGTGGGTGAAGCCAATAAATAGTAACAATAATTTAAGAAAGAGTGTAATATTAATATCCCCCAAAGAGACATAAAAATCAATATGCTAGCACCATTATGATTCTGTCTGTATATTAAATTAGTTTGGTTTTGGTAGAGGGCTTTTCCTATCAGATTTCATCAGAGCCTCCAAGGCCGAGATACAATGGCTTATCCGAGCTGGATTTTCATGACTGAGTTGGGATTTCAAACCTGTTCTCCCAAACTCTCATTCCCACATTCAAGTCAGAACATCAAATTCATTGATTCAAGAATGTATCCCAGTTTGCACATTTCTCCAAAACAGAAAGAACATTATAATAAAAATAAATATCAGTTACGGGAGAAAGTGCCACTTGAGCAATTTCCCTGTTCTTTGGTGACATACGTGGGAACTCAATTTCGGTTTGGAAAAACCTTGAAAACACATTTTTCTCTCTCTTGAACAGTGTTTCTTAACCAGGGGGTGTGGGTTAGTGAGGGTGCGAGTTCGCCCTGGCTTATATAGGTTAAACAGGAAGCAAACACTCACTCCCAGAGAGCTTCAAAAACAGGGAACAATGAGTCACTAATTGCTTCCCTGAAACTGTCAATCACTGCTTCGCCTCCCAATCAAAACAACACTCACAGCAGCTAGTCTCAAACACACACTCAAAATGCACTCTAAGACAAGACAAAGGGAGCAAAGATGGCTTCTTGCTTCCTCAACTTCTGTGGCAACTCTTTGATTGTAGGTGAACTATAAATCCCCGCAACTACAACTCCCAAATGTCAAGGTCTATTTTCCCCAAACTCCACCAGTGTTCACATTTTGGCATATTGAGTATTCGAGCCAAGTTTGGTCCAGATCCATCATTGTTTGAGTCCGGAGTGCTCTCTGGATGTAGGTGAACCACAACTCCAAAACTCAAGGTCAGTGTCCACCAAACCCTTCCAGTATTTTCTGTTGGTCATGGGAGTTCTGTGTGCCAAGTTTGGTTCAATTCCATCGTTGGTGGAGTTCAGAATGCTGTTTGATTGTAGGTGAACTGTCAATCCCAGCAACTACAACTCCCAAATGACAAAATCAGCACCCTCCCCCAACCCCACCAATATTCAAATTTGAGCGTATCGGATATTTGTGCCAAATTTGGAATGAAAACGGCAGTTATGAAGTAGCAATGAAAATAATGTTATGGTTGGGGGGTCACCACAACATGAGGAACTGTATTAAGGGGTCATGGCATGAGGAAGGTTGGGAACCACTGCTCTCAAATCTTGGTGTGGCTGCACCGATTAAGTAAAGGTGGGCTAAAACATGCAGATAAATAGGCTACGCCTTTGAGAGCCCCCTTTTTGTCACACTTGGATACATTTGGTCAGTTGAGACCCTGGTCATGCCTGAAGTAGAAATGCCAGAATCAATGCAAATGTAACTTCTCCCCCTCTCTTGCCTTTTTCAAATGGCCTTTTGAATCTCTTTGTCGCTGAACCTTTTTCTCCAGGGGACACCCTGTGGGGACCTCTTTCGGTTCAGCGGCTTTGCTGAAGGAGGGTCATAGCCTCACATTTTCAGCTGGGTCTCTTTTGGCTTCCTAGTGGGTAGGGCTCCGATTACTTTCCTCCCCCTACTGTCTCAGTAGATTGGATGTGGGGATATGTGGTTGGGAATGGGATGGGGGGGGGGGAAGTGGGCTCATTTTCAGGAGAGGCCTTTTGGACAACGAGGCTTTTGTTTAGGGCACTCTTCGAGCGTTGTATCAGCTTGATCAAGGTTTGGGTTTCCTCCTGGTTCTTTCTCTCCATTTGTCTGTTTCTTTGCTTTGGATAAAATTGTATCCGTTTTATCTTGGTTTGGTTTTTTCTTATAGCTGTGTGTGTTTCTCTGCTGTACCATCTCGCCAATGGGATTGTGGCCTGCATCAAGAGGAGCCTAATGCCTAGATCAGTGTTTCCAGCTTTGATGGATCAATTTCAATTAGTGAAACCCGAGGACGTGGACAAGATACTCGGAGGGATGAGAGCGACCACATGCATCCTAGACCCCTGCCCATCCTGGCTTCTAAAGGAGGCCAGAGGGGGATTGGCCGAGTGGGTGACGGTGGTGGTCAATGCCTCCCTCCGGGAAGGCATCATTCCAGCCAGCTTAAAACAAGCTGTTATAAAACTGCTGTTGAAGAAACCATCACTGGACCCCACTCAATTCGTCAACTATTGGCCTGTTTCCAATCTTCCCCTTTTGGGCAAAGTCCTGGAACGTGTGGTGGCCTCACAACTCCAGGTATTCTTGGAAGACACGGATTATCTGGATCCAACACAGTCTGGTTTTAGGCCGGGGCATGGTACCGAGACAGCCTTGGTCGCCTTAGTGGATGATCTATGCTGGGATCTGGCCCGGGGGAGTGTGTCCCTGTTGGTTCTGCTGGACCTCTCAGCGGCCTTCGATACCACTGACCACGGTATCCTTCTGGGACGCCTTGCGGGAATGGGACTTGGGGGTACTGTTTTACAATGGCTCTGGTCCTTCCTGGGGGGTCGTTCCCAGAAGGTGTTGTTGGGAGACACCTGTTCAACCCCTCATCCTTTGTCTTGTGGGGTTCCTCAGGGCTCTATATTGTCTCCCATGTTGTTTAACATCTACATGAAGCCGTTGGGGGAGGTCATCCGGAGTTTCGGAGTGCGGTCTCACCTGTACGCAGATGATGTCCAGCTCTGTCACTCCTTCCCAACTGCTACTAAGGTGGTTCCCACCTCCTGAACCGGTGCTTGGCCGCTGTGTCGGACTGGATGAGGGTGAACAAATTGAAACTGAATCCAGACAAGACAGAGGCACTCCTGGTCAGTTGAAAGGCCGAACAGGGCATAGGGTTACAGCCTGTGTTGGACGGGGTTACACTCCCCCTGAAGATGCAGGTTCACAGTTTGGGAGTGATCCTGGACTCATCGCTGAGCCTGGAGCCCCAGGTTTTGGCGGTGACCAGGGGAGCATTCGCACAGTTAAAACTTGTGCTTTGGACTCCAACTCCCACCATTCCTAACAGCCTGAGGCCCTTTCCTGCTTAAGTGGCTGAGGAAAGGAAAAGGGCCTGAGGATGCTAGGAATGGTGGGAGTTGGAGTCCAAAACACCTGGAAGGTCCAAGTTTGCCCATGCCAGCTTTCGACAGAGACCTCTGTCAGATTATTGCATTTTAAATAGCAATTCATGAGTCAGCACAAGATATATTTTCGCAGTTTGAGATGACCTGCAGTGTGACATGTTTGACACCAGATGGCGCTGTCTCAAGACTGCTAAATGGAACCTTGAGGAATGTCAGTTACAAAGTGACAGTTGGGATTTGTCAGTTGGGATTTAATATCTGTGAGGAAAGGATGTTTAGGAAGGTAGCTGTGATGGCTGTTGTTTTTCGATGTTTTGCCAGTTATTGTTAAATACAATTCAATACAAAGTTATATATTTACCTTGTGAATTGAATGAGAGTTTCATTATTCACTCGAACAGAGACTGGAGTTTTTGGGCCGATGGGGAATTAAACTTCTATATTTCTGTTGCCTATCCGCTGTGACATAAATACTCAACGCCGAAGAACCTCTTCCTCCCCCTTCGCGCCCTTTCTTCCCCCTCCTGCCCAACACTTACTTCTTCTTCTCCACTGCCGCTTCTGCCGCCATTTTGATCTGAGGGGGCAGCATGAGCATGTTTAGGAGGGGAAGGGGAGGGAAGAAGACGTGACCCGTGCGGGCGCTACTGCGCAGACTCGCCCCAAGCAGAGTGAGGCTGGGAAGAAGGGAGCCCGAGCGGAGAAGGAAAAGTGTTCGGCAGGAGGGGGAAGAAAGGGTATTGGAGGTTCCCATTTCCCACAGCACACCTGATGATCGCTCACGGCACACTAGTGTGCCACTGCACATTGGTTGGGAAACACTGGTCTATTGCATTGCAACCCCATAATATGCACTGCTCGATGCTGTTAATTCCTAAATGCCTTGAAACCTGTCTTTTGTATGAAATCCATACTGATGTGTAGCTTCCTCATGCCACACAAATTTGGGGTCTGGATTGCATTTCTCACTGCTTGCATTTCTCAACTGCTTCCGCTTCCTCCTGCAAAGTAGCTCCACAATTCCTAAGCGGGACTCTTTCTTCTGTTTTCCAGGTAGAGGATGCCATGCTTATGTTTGACAAGACCACCAACAGACATAGAGGTAAGGAGAGAAAACGACCCCCAGGTCACTTTTAGACTTTGCATGTATGTCCTGCGATTTACTGAGCTGTGTGTATTTCAGATAATGGATGACTTCCTGCTTCAAAGGGTATCAACAGTCAGATGCCGAAATGCATTGTTTATTTTCCCAAATAGGGAAACCTTTGATCTGGCTGTAAATCTTTCTGCCGCTGGTCAGTGTCTCCTGGTGAGGGTGCTTGGTGTTGTTTGCCATTCAGAGATGCTGAAGCTGTTGTTTTCCTGATTCAGTCTTTGCTTTTTCATGCTGACATTTGGTTGAATGCAAAAAGAGAGAGAGAAAAATGCAAGAAAACACTTGTGTGGGTTGGATGATCTCCTCTTTGGCTTGCTTACAGTGATGAAGATTTTTCTGAAAGTTGTGATATTCAACCACCCGCTCGTGTCTTAACA
Organism: Anolis apletophallus; assembly: GCA_030556195.1. Classification (NCBI taxonomy): domain Eukaryota; kingdom Metazoa; phylum Chordata; class Lepidosauria; order Squamata; family Anolidae; genus Anolis; species Anolis apletophallus. Next base: position 722,529 of record JARBWK010000023.1, read on the forward strand.
CTTTTGACCCTCTCACCGGCACAGGTGAGAGGCGATGATATCAACTGAGTCGATGTAGTATATACATCCCTTCTCCTTGTAAGCATGCAATTTGTTCTTGTAAACACATGAACAAAAATCCCCAGTTTCTGAATGAAGTTTTTAAGGTGGTTCTAAGGCAGACCTGGGCATCTTACGGCCCGCGGGCCAGATGTGGCCCGCCGGCCGATTCTGACCGGTCCGGGGAGAAGGGCGTCGGGTGCGGGGCCATTTCTGCAAGAGGAAGAGTTGCCGCTGCCGCCATCCCATCACGTGTTGTATGGCCTGCATCGGCAGACAGCCCGCCGCTCCGGAGAACAATCGGAGGTGGCGGCTTGAAGATGCCTGCCATCCCGGGAGCGATCGGGCCTGCAGCGGGAGCAGTCGGCGACCTGCAGCGATTGATTGCCCTGGCGACCCGGAAGACTTGATCGTCTTCCGGGTCGCCAGGGCGATCTGCCGCCGCAGGTCGTCGACTGCTCCGCTGCAGGCCCGGATCGCCTCCCGGGATGGCAGGCACTCCAAAGCCGAGATGGCAGGCACTCCATGGCAGGGCAATCAGCCGATCGGGAATGCCTCTGATGGAACGGCTAGGGGCGAGAGCGGGCCTCCGATCGTCTGCTGCTCTGCTGTGGTGGAGGCTGGGTCCGCTTTGTCATCCTCTGGGCTGGGTCCATTGGGCCATTCCATCTTGGGATCCTTCCTCTCTTGACACATTCATGGATACCAAGGGAATCAGTAGTTACTGAAATGGACATCCAAGTGCCACCTCTGTTGATGGAGGCAGGCAGGATTTCCCTGGGTACTGGTTGTGGGGGGTCGGGAGCAGGTGAGGGTTTTGCCCTCCTTTCTGCTCGAGATCCCCGTGTACAACTAGTGGGCCACCGTGTGACACAGAATGCTGGACTAGATGGGCTGAGGCCCGATTCAGCATGGCTCTTCTTATGTTCTTATGAGGATGTCAGCCTCCACCTTGGTTCGCACCTTGTCTTCTTTAATTTCATTTCATTTTATTTTAGTGGTTTTTATTATTTTATAATAATTTTATTATAATAATATAATAAATAATATAATGTTATATTATATTATAATTTCAATATATTATAATGTCTATAGATATATATACTATAATATAATAATTATGATATTAATACTAATAATATATGAACATTTCTTGATATATTAATATGTTAATATTCATGATGTGTAATATATAGTAAATATAGTAAGTAAATAAATAAATAAATAATGTAGTTCCGCCTTTAGGTGCGGCCCTCCATAATATTTTTTGGCTCGTGTGGCCCCTTGGAAAAAACAATTGCCCACCCCTGTTCTACGGTGTCAGACCTTACTTAAGGTGGCAGATCTCGTTTCAGTTTCCAAGATGGGGGAAAGAAGACTTATTCTTTGGTGTTGCCTGTGGTTGAGGTGGGAAACCATGGCGTTGGCCAAGAACCTCCACAACCTCTTGTTGATTCTTCTGCTGAAGTTTCAGGGAATTGCCGTCCAAAACATCTAGACCAGTGTCTCTCAACCTGTGGGTCGGGACCAATGGGGGGGGGGGGTTGCCAGGGGGGTTTCAGAGGGATCGCCAAAGACCATCAGAAAACACATATTTCTGATAGTCTTAGGAACATCTTTGACAGCAACTACAATTCTCAAATGACAAAAATCATTTATTATGTCCTGGGGAATGCCCCAGTGTAACTGAATGCGTTCTACCAGTGTATTGACTCCTGCACTCCGTAACATTGTAATATTTGTATTGATACTTGTTGTGATATTTTGGATAATTACATGATATACAGTATTAGACCTTTATAGACCTACAATATATTGAATTTTGTAATAAGACACTATATCCTAGTCTTTAGTCTGTTTGTCCCTACTGTTTATAGTGGATTTACAGTATAGGTTAGCATTATCTACCCAGTGTTGTTAGAGTCTACTGAACAAACCAGTACCTGTCACATATTATTTATATTAATATTTTAATATGTCTTACTAACTTGTTAGAGTTCTTTGAGGGTGTAAATAAACACATAGATTAAGGGGACCCAGTCGATATTGTTTACCTTGACTTTCAAAAGGCTTTTGACAAAGTCCCTCACCAAAGGCTCCTAAATAAGCTCTTCAGCCATGGAATCAGGGGATAGGTCTTGTCCTGGATTGGAACCTGGCTAAACTGTAGGAAACAAAGGGTGGTAATAAACGGACATTTCTCTGGGTGGAAAGAGGTGAGAAGTGGCGTACCCCAAGGTTCAGTTTTGGGTCCGTTCCTTTTTAATTTATTCATTAATGACCTGGATGTAGGAGTGAATTCTGAGGTAGCAAAGTTTGCAGACGACACTAAATTGTTCAGGGTAGTTAAAAATGAAACTGATTGTAAAGAGCTCCAGAAAGATCTCTCGAAATGGAGTGAATGGGCAACAAAGTGGCAAATGCATTTTAACCTAAACAAGTGTAAAGTCATGCACATCGGGGCAAAGAACCCCAACTACACCTCCCAATTGATGGGGTCAAAGCTTTCCGAGACAAACCAGGAAAGGGATCTTGGGGTTTTGGTGGACAGCTCAATGAAGATGTCAACCCAGTGCGCTGCAGCAGTGAAAAAAGCAAATTCTATGCTTGGCATGATCAGGAAGGGAATCGAAAATAGGTCAGCAAATGTTGTATTACCTCTCTACAAATCGATGGTAAGGCCACATTTGGGGTACTGTGTACAATTCTGGTCACCACACCTTAAGAAGGATATAACGGAACTGGAAAAGGTACAGAAAAGGGCAACAAGAATGATCCAAGGACTCCCTTATGAAATCAGGTTGCAACGCCTTGGTCTTTTCAGCCTTGAAAGACGGCGTTTAAGAGGTGACTTGATCGAAGTGTATAAAATCATGCATGGGGTAGAAAAGGTGAATAAAGAAAAATATTTTCTTTGTCACAAAACACTAGGACTAGGGGCACTCCTGAAGCTCCAAGGTAGGAAAATTAGGACTAATAAAGGGAAATATTTCTTCACCCAGAGGGTCATTGGGTTATGGAACTCACTTCCAGAGGAGGTTGTGACAGCGGTCAGCCTGGACAGCTTCAAGGCAGGATTAGACAGATTCATGGAGACCAAGTGTATTGGTAGTTACTGAAAAGGACATTCAAGTGCCACCTCGGAGTTGGTTGAGGTAGGCAGGATTTCCCTGGGTACTGGTTGTGGGGGGTCGGGAGCAGGTCAGGGTTTGCCCTCCCTTCTGCTCGAGATCCCCGTGTACAACTGGTGGGCCACTGTGTGATACAGAATGCTGGACTAGATGGGCTGAGGTCCGATTCAGCATGGCTCTTCTTATGTTCTTATGTTCCTATGTAATATTTCTTCAAACTTCTCGGAGTGGTTTACAAAGTTTGACATAACAAAAAGAGTAACAGCAACAAAGAAGGGGAAAAAGGGAGGGAAGGGACATGAGAGGATAGGGAGGGCGGAGTATGGGCAGCTCAGGGCCCAACAGATTTCTGCGTTGCCAGGAGGTAGTCTTGTGATAGACTCAATCCTGCAATCAAAGGAAGGCAGTTTGGGAGTTCCTAGAAGAATATCTCGAAACCGTTTGCTGGCGGGAGGAAAAACATCTCCACCTATTCAAGCAAGCTTTTGGAGAATAGGCCCGTGCATTTTATGTATGCTATTCCTGTACAGCCTAGCTGTTTTTACTTGTCTTATTGTTTTAATTGCTTTTGCTGCTTTTATCACTGTTTTTATTGTTGCCTCTTGGCTCCTGTGAGCCGCCGCGAGCCCCCGGGAGTCGGCAGCATAGAAGCCTCAACAAATAAATAAATAAATAATAAATAAATGGTCCGATGGAGGAACTCCAGCCTGTTGGAGCATCCTCCCTCCTGGTTTTGGAGCATGTCCAGGAGAGCTCCTGCCGCCTGAGGCTCGTGCTCCCGAAGGTCCTGGACTGGAATATCCTCCGAGTCCTAGACTTAAATGTTCTGGGCCTCTTCCCCTCTGATGGGCCGGCAGAAGGCTTGGTAGTCTTAGGGGCTCCATGGTCGTGGCGGGATGCTGGCCCGCTCCGGTGCTCCACGAGGGGGTCGGAAGCTAAGTACTGGCGACTCTTCATCCTCCGGTGCCGCTTCCGACTTCTCGGGTGACCACACAACCTCCGCTGTAGGTCATTTCCGGGTCTCCAATCCTCTGGGGGCAGGGACTTCTGCTGTAGGTCATTTGTAGTATATACATCCCTTCTCCTTGTAAGCATGCAATTTGTTCTTGTAAACACATGAACAAAAATCCCCAGTTTCTGAATGAAGTTTTTAAGGTGGTTCCGGGTCTCCAATCCTCTGGGGGCAGGGACTTCTGCTGTAGGTCATTTCCGGGTCTCCAGTCCTCTGTGGGCACAGACATCCGGCCTGGCTTGGCGTCTTCATGGTCGGTCACCATTTTTGACCGACCCTCATCCATTTGTCTCCCCCCCCCCCGTGAATCCATGGCGGCGGGGGCACTGATCCCAGACGGAGGACAGGATCTCCGAGATGTCCAATTTCGTCATAGTGTCATGAGATATGTACACTTTCCCAAATGGAGACTCTTGGGTTCCTGTCAGCCTTGATGAAAGAAGTATCACCAGTTCATTCTCCCTGTCAGTACTTTGAACAGGAACAGCTTCCACAATCCCCTGTCCCCTAGGCCTGGGTAGGTTCGTCAGAATGCTCGTAAAATCAGAATGAATTTGAGGCCGCTGCCACCATTTTCGGAAAGGAATCGGCATTAGATTCCCGCCCCTCCCAAGGTGCTTTGCCCTCATTGGCTGTTTAACCCAGTTTGGAGGTGGATGTCCTTGCCTCCGCGTCAGGTCTGGGGCAACAGCCACATCCAAAATGGGTTAAACACCCAGTTTGGATAGGGATGTTTTCCCCCCGCATCAGAACTGGGGCGACAGCATGCTGGCTTACGAGGCCATAAAAAAGATCTCCAGAAAACATGCTGAGGAATGAAGGAGTGCGACCCTGGTGGCCAGATGTTAAATTGCCGCTGTCTGTCTTGTGTGTTTGTGTGTCTAAATGTAATGTGTACATTGTAATCCGCCCTGAGTCCCCAGCGGGGTGAGAAGGGCAGAATAGAAATGAAGTAAATAAATAAATAAATAAATAAATTGAGGCAAGTGTGAATGTTGTCAATGCCACAGCTCCCCCTGGTGGCCAGATGTTAAATTGCCTCTGTCTGTCTTGTGTGTTTGCATGTCTAAATGTAATGTGTACATTGTAATCCGCCCCGCGTCTCCTGCAGGGTGAGAAGGGCAGAATAGAAACGAAGGAAATAAATAAATAAATAAATTGAGGCAAGTGTGAATGTTGTCATTTCCATAGCTCCCCCTGGTGGTCAGATGTTAAATTACCTCTGCCTGTCTTGTGTGTTTGTGTGTGTAAATGTAATGTGTACATTGCAATCCGCTCCGAGTCCCCTGCAGGGTGAGAAAGGCGGAATAGAAACGAAGTAAATAAATAAATAAATAAATAAATAAATTGAGGCAAGTGTGAATGTTGTCATTTCCACAGCTCCCCCTGGTGGCCAGATGTTAAATTGCCTCTGTCTGTCTTGTGTGTTTGCGTGTCTAAATGTAATGTGTACATTGTAATACTCCCCGCGTCCCCTGCGGGGTGAGAAGGGTGGAATATAAATGAAGTAAATAAATAAATGAACTGGGTTAAACACGGCTGTCTCCCCAGTTGTGGCGCGGAAGGAAGACATCCCCATCCAAACTGGGTTAAACATGCATGTCCGCTATTAACAAAGCCATTCCGAAATTTTGGAATTTATTTGGAAAAATTCCGAATTTTCCCCCAAAATGTTTCAGAAATCATTCAGATTTGAAGCGCCAGCGCCCTACATCCAGAATGAGTTTTGAACCAATTTATTTGGGAATCAAACAGGCCTACTGTCCCCATCTGCGGCTGTGTGCAGCGTTTCTCGCTCTGGACACCATGTAAAGTTTGGGCTCTTTATTTTCCTTCTAAACCAAAAAGCCTGACAAAAAGCAGAGGCCTAATGAGATGCCGTTCAACAGGGAAGCAGCCCCACAGCCCCTGCGTGGTCTCCGCGTGCCGTGTGCCGCTCTCCGCAGGAAGCGCAAAAGGTGCCAAGCTTCAGACTGGAAATATCGAAGGCGCTTTGGTGTCAGATTCTAGGGCTTGATTTTTCTTGTTAAGGGACTCTATTTCCCTCTCCAAAAGGATTAATTAAGGCCCCTGAGGCAGACTCCAGTCACTTCTTTTTGGCACTTTTTCTCACCTGTAGCTGTGCCGAAGCGTGAGCAGAGCCAGCTCCCATCTCTTCCCACCTCTCTTCTCGAAGATGCAGGTTTCACCTTCTGGCAAAAATCGCTAAGGGTTTGGGAGATATAACAAGGCAGTTGCTAACTCTGTGCCGGACTACCTGGCAGCTGAGCTCTGGGCAAGCCACAGCCTGCTTTTGAGAACTCTGGTCGGTAGAGAATCGTGAGGTAGACTTCTTCGACAGGTTCACCTTCAACCTGCTGGCCCGTAGCCACCCAGTCACGGCTTCCAGGCACTGATGGAAATAATCGGGTACAGAGTCCGGCCGGCCTTCCATCCTCAGCACCAGCTGGGTGTCATCCAACTGATGGCACTCCAGACCGAAACTATTTATTCATTTATTTATTGTTCCATCTTATATTCCGCTCCTCCCTGCAGGCTCGGGGCGGATAACAACATATAAAAATAGGCTGACATGTGACATCCATGCAGCCATACAATAAAATACAGCATAAAAACGCAACATATATCCCGAGATATAAAAGTCAGATCACATACTGTGACATTCTCTTGAACCAGGGAATTGGTTATACAGAGGGGTACGTTGGAATTGTTTGCCTAACCAAAGGCCAGTCTAAAAAGGGCGGTCTTGCAAGCCCTGCGAAACGGGATAAGCTCCGTAGCGGCTCGGGCGTCATCTGGGAGAGAGTTCCAGAGCACCGGAGCCGCCACCGAGAAGGCCCTTTGCCTGGTTGCGGACAAGTGGCAGGCGTGGACCAATGGCACCAAGAGCAGATTCGACTCCTCCGAACGTAGTGATCTCGGGGAAATGTACGGGGCAAGGCGGTCCCTCAGGTACGCAGGCCCTAGGCCGTGTATGGCCTTAAAGGTTAAAACCAACACCTTGAAGGCAATTCGGTACTCAATGGGAAGCCAGTGCAATTGCCGGAGGATGGGCGTGATGTGCTCCCTTACTGACGTTCCCGCCAGCAAGCGAGCGGCGGCATTTTGCACCAGCTTGAGTTTCCGAATTGTCGACAAGGGGAGGCCAACGTAGAGGGCGTTACAGTAGTCCAGTCTCGAGATGACCGTCGCTTGGATCACCGTGGCCAGATCGTCCCTGGAAAGGTAGGGTGCCAGTCGCCTAGCCTGTCGTAGGTGAAAAAATGACGCCCTGCTGGCCGCGGAGACCTGGGTCTCCATGGTCAGCAGGAGGTCCAGTTGGACACCCAGGCTCTTAACAACAGGTGACAGGCTAAGCCGTTCACCATCCAGGGTAGGCAACCGGCACTCATCCCGTCCAGGCCGACCGGGCCACAAGATCTCCGTCTTCGACGGGTTCACCTTCAGCCGGCTGGCCCGCAGCCAACCAGTCACGGCCTCTAGGCACTGATGGAAACAATCGGGTACGGTGTCCGGCCTGCCGTCCATTCTCAGCAGGAGCTGGGTGTCATCAGCGTATTGATAACACTCCAGACCAAAGTCGCGGGCCAGCTGGGCCAGGGGGCGCATGTACACGTTAAATAATAAGGGGGAGAGGATGGCCCCCTGGGGGACCCCACAGTCAAGTGGGAGTCTCCCAGAGGTCCCCCCGCCCCCCTCCACGTGTTGTCCCCGGTCCCGGAGGAAGGAGGCCACCCATTTAAGGGCGGTCCCCCCAACCCCGGAGCCGGCTAAACGGTGGGTTAACAATGCGTGGTCTACTGTGTCGAAAGCTGCTGTCAGATCTAACAAGACGAGCAGGGCCGATCCACCCTGGTCCAGCTGGCGGCGAAGTTGGTCTGTAATGGCGACAAGCACGGTCTCCGTCCCGTGCCCAATACGGAAGCCGGACTGGTAGGGATCAAATCCAGCTGTGTCTTCCAAGATCTGCTGCAGCTGATCCACTGCTGCCCTCTCAATTACCTTGCCTAAAAAAGGCAAGTTGGAAACTGGCAGGTAATTGGAGGGGGCCGAAGGGTCTAAATTCGGCTTCTTCAGCAGCGGTCTCACCATAGCCTCTTTCAGTCCCCCCGGGAAGACTCCTTGCTCAAGGGAGCTATTTATGATCGTGCCCAGGGGGCCTCGTAGCCCCTCCCGGCACGCTCTAACAAGCCAGGAGGGGCACGGGTCGAGGGAGCATGTAGTTGGCCTAGCTGCAGCAAGTAACTTGTCGACAGCTGCTGCGTCCAGCAATTGGAAACGGGTGAAGGTGGGCCCGCCGAGTGGTGAACGGGTGAAGGTGCGCCCGCCTATGCATCCAAACCCAAGTATATTCCCATCCAAACCCAAGTAACAAAAGTGGAGGCATTACTTTTCATTCAACCCTCGTAGTAATGCCACCGTGTGGTTGAAGCTGTATAGGAGAGAGGTTAAAATCTCTTTGGAGGAATGTTGTTCTTGGTCTTTTCAGACTCTGGGGTGTCTTCACAATGAGTGTTCATGGCACAGATCCAACTCCGGTGCTTTGCAACCAATATTCCTGCAAGAGCAAGCAGAGGCGGCTAAAAGTATTCCCAAAGGGTCAGATAATTGAGCGACATGGTCTTGGGCGAACCTGCATTGTACCTGGTGGCCTTGTCTCTGGTTGGCTTTGTAATACAGCACAGGTCAGCCAGAGCCCATGGAGGTCAATTACCTGCCTGGGAAAGCATCAGTTTACATGAGACCTCCCAGTGATTCAATTGCAGTGTAACCTGAGTGTCACATCTGTTTTGCTTTCTGGGAAACAGTTCATCCCTTTCAGAGCTCTACATTGTTGGGATTTTTTGGCCACAGAGACACATCTGTTGGGTGGGGAATTCTCTTGAGTTTTAGTCCATAATAATAATAATTAATAATTTTTATCGTGTCAGAAGCGACTTGAGAAACTGCAAGTCATTTCTGGTGTGAGAGAATTGGCTGTTTGCAGAGACATTGTCCAGGATATGCCTAGGTGTGGAGGCTTCAGTCATGTCTCCGCATGAGAAGCTGGAGCTGACAGATGGGAGCTCACCCTGTCTTGTGAATTCAAACTGCCGAATTCAGGGTGATCTACCCCTCTTGATGCAGGTTGACCGATGGTGGAGCCCATGGGAGGCCCTGGGGCGCCGGGTCTCCCCAGTCCCGACGGTAAGGGCGTTGGCTGGCTGCCCCAACATGGCGCTGGCCTCGTCCAGCCCGGCGTCCCTGGTCCCGCCTCCTCTGCCTCCCCCAGCGACCAAGTCCACGCCCCTGGTGACGCCCCTGGCGACCCCTCCCACGGAGCGGCTGCCGCCACCGGCCATGCCACTGGGAGCTGCGAGCTCCCCCCCGCCAATGTTCGGGCAGCCCTTGATGGATGCAGTAGACATTGAGAGGGCTCTGGCGAGGGTCCCTGAGGAGCGGCCCCGACGACGGGCAGGACGGCTGCCGGCGATTCCTTTGACCGTGACTAGCTCAGGTCCTCTGCCAACATCAGATGGTGCCTGGCCGGCCCCCGATGACAGCTATGGGGCCAAGAACGCCATTAGTGTGGGAGGTCCCACGATTGATCCCCCCCCCTGTGCCCCGATGGGCTGCCCAGACCAGAGAGACATCCGCCGAAGCGGAGGCGAGGCGGGGGTCGGGCAGGGGGGGGGACGGAGGACGTCCCTCCCCCGCACTGCAATACCCCCCCTCCCATGGCGGTTGTCCCCCGGAAGGCGCCCCCCGGAGGGCCCCGTTCCAGGACCTTCAGGAACGCTACCCGCAGGCGTGGGACGCCTCCACCGACAGGCCCCCAATTTGGGAGGGTGGGCAAGCCGCAGACAACAAGGCACGGCCCACTGACTGGCAACGACCGACATTGCAGTGGCTGTCACTGCTCTGACTTGGAGTCTTTGAGGACGCTCCTCGATTTGTGGGTCCCCCCCCCCGGCTCCCCTCATTTGATGGACGTGCTTGATAGCTCTATCGGGTGGCTCTGCCCCTGGGCATGAGCCTGGTCTCCCCCTTCCCTCCTATTTGCTGTTGGTTACCCTGTGATGTTTTACCTTCGTATGTCTTGTATGTTTATCTATGTATACTTTGTATCCTTGTTTGCCTTCGGCTCCTGTGAGCCGCCGCGAGCCTCAGGGAGTCGGCGGCATAGAAGTCCGAACAAACAAACAAACAAATAAATAAATAAATAAAATCCCATTGGCTTTTTTTGCCGCCACATCACATTGTTGGCTCATGTTTAACTTGTCCACAAGGACTCCCAAAATCTTTTTCACATGTCCTGCCCTCGATCCACGCGTCCCCCATTCTGTCTCTTTGCTTTCCATTTTTTCTACCTAAGTGGAGTCTCTTGCATTTGTCTCTGTTGAACTTCCTTGTGTTAGTTTTGGCCCATCATCTCTCTCATCTGTTGAGATCGTTTTGAATTCTGCTCCTGTCCTCTGGAGCAGTGTTTCCCAACATTTTTGAGCCGCGGCACACTTTTTACATTTACAAAATCCTGGGGCACACCACCAACCGAAATGACACAAAATGGCACTCTAACACAGTAATACATACAATTAATATGTTTTTAAATGTATTTATACACTGAGTGTGAAACCTGGGCCTATTTCGATGAAGACAACATAGATGAACCAATATTTATTATTTATTTATTTATTTCTTCAATTTTGTATTCCGCTCCTCCCTACAGGCTCGGGGCGGATGACAATAAAGTACACATGGGCAGCATGTCGCAGACATGCAGTCCTACAATAAAACATAAAACAGGTTAAAAACACGGTTTGACATATCACGAGGTGCAGGGAATATACAGAGAGTATACGGCATACCATCCGTTAGGGTTTAGTTGAACGCTAGTTCAAAAAGGGCGGTCTTACAGGCCCTTCTGAAAGGGGCTAGTTCCGAGATGGCTCGAGCACTGTCCGGCAAAGAGTTCCACAGCACTGGAGCTACCGCTGAGAAAGCTCTCTGTCGAGTCGCGGATAGGTGGCAGGAGCGGACAGATGGTATAGTCAGCAGATTCTGTTCGTCTGACCGCAGTGATCTCGGGGGCAAATACGGGGTAAGGCGGTCCCTCAGGTACGCAGGCCCTAGGCCGTATAAGGCCTTAAAGGTCAATACCAACACCTTGAAGACAATTCGGTACTCGATGGGAAGCCAGTGCAGTTGCCGTAGATACGTAATTTGAGCATTGGAGTTATGGGTGCATCTACACCAGGCATGGGCAAACTTGGGCCCTCCAGGTGCTTTGGACATCAACTCCCACCACTCCTAACAGCCTCAGGCCACTTCATTTTCCCCCTCAGCCGCTTAAGCGGCTGAGGGGGAAAAGGAAAAGGCCTGAGGCTGTTAGGAATGGTGGGAGTTGGAGTCCAAAACATTTTGAGAGCCCAACTTGGCCCAGACCTGGTCTAGATTGATCCATGCACACAAAGGAGACTTCTGAACCTCAGTATGGGAAGCAGGGCTCTCTCTGTATCGTGACTCTCCTTCACGCGCAGTCCTGCCCTCCTCAGGAAACAAGGGAGAAGGAGAGAAGGCCTCAGTCCCCTGCTCGGTGAGCAGGCGCCTACGGCAAGAGGTAACGACGCCAGAAGGCTGTTTCGCGTGTACCACGCTTCCTCAGGGCGCTGGGGTCTTTTAGCCGCTCCTCCCCGGAATTGTTGTCATCAACTTTAGACTCGTGGTCAAAACGGGAGGTTGCGCGTTAGCGCTTCTACATGCATATTGCTGTTGCAAATCACCTCCCGGGCTGGAATCAGCTGATTCACCGAGCAGTGCCAGCTCTCCCGACTCCTAAGGCTCCCCCGACGACTCGGTCTCGATCCGTGAGAGATTGCCCATAGGGGTAAAATAGACTGTATGTTTGCGTCTTTATGCCCTATTATTGTATGTAAGGGCTATATAACTGGATTGTGTTCTACTGTATAGACATTGCACGCGCAGTGATATTGATTCTATAGAGAACAGATTGTTATGAGATAATACATTTTGATACGTTTTGCAATAGAGTGTATTGTGATTTTTGCAGCATACTAGTCTGCCCCTGAAAGAATATAGGGGATAGCGTTGTGTATTAGCAGTAATTGATATATTTCCCAAAGTTTCACAATTAACTTGTATCAGTAGCAAGTAACAATAATTACTTTATTGTTCTCAATTGTGTTGAGAAAGTGCTTCCAAACAACAATGAAATGAGGATGGGATGGGTGGAGGTGAGGAATGTCAATGGCATTGGAGACACCAACATTTAAATACCCTGTGTGCGTTTTCCACAAGGACGTCCCGAGATAAGGATTATTGAGTACACTGCAAATTAGGAGCGGTACAAAAGATATTGTCATGCACTGATCATTACCGATTGTGAGGTGCGTTTGATCATCAGGGAATGGACAAGGTCAGGAAGCGGTCCACTTGGATGGCGTAGAAAGGCAGGTTCTGGGTCAGCACATGCTGTGGAAATTTATGGGAGGGGGGAGAGGGGTGCTGAAATTAGGGAGAATTCCACCTCAATCTTGTTGCACAGCATGATATGTTGATGATTTTGAGGGATGTTTAAAACCACCCTTAAAAGAAAACTCTCTCTGGCAACCTCTACACTTAAAAGAGCCGCTCGCCCCTCTGGCGTATTTGTGGTTTGAATGGGTTTGAATGTACTGGACACACACACAGGTTTTTTAAATCTGTGGTAACACTGAGGTGATTCTTCTTAGTGACCCGCTGCCACTATTTAGATTTAGATTTCTTTCAGGAAACTGCTTTTATAGAGGCACTCGTGAGACTGATGTTTTGAACAAATAAAACAATGAAGTTTATTGATGACAACTGACATCATAGGTACTATATTGGGAATGTGGCGCAGCTGGCAAAGTGTCAGCTGCATAAGATCTCTCTGACCAGTAGGTCATGAGTTCGAGGCCTGCCCGAGTCGAGGTGGGTGCTCTACCTTAAGTGTAGCCTGCTGTCGACCTTTGCAGCCCGAAAGACAGTTGCATCTGTCAAGTAGGAGATAAAGGTACCACATTAAGTGGGGAGGCAAATTTTGACTGAATTATGAAGCCATCAAAGAACTCCAGGAACGCTGAGGAATGCGGAAGGAACAACAAGGGATGCTGGAACACGCAGAGATGAGGAGTGCGTCAGCTCCCCCTGGTGGCCAGAAGTTTGCCTCTGTTCGTCTATGTGTCGCATGTTCGTATATATGTCATATGTTGAACTGCAGGGATTGTCTGCAAGTTTGTGTACTGTAATCCGCTCTGAGTCCCCTTCGAGGTGAGAAGAGCGGAATATAAATAAAGTAAATAATGAAGTAAATAAGCTTAATGGTTTCAAATAATGGTGCAAAAGTGTATGGTTTCTTTAAAATAATTCAAAATCTTAGTTACAAAGTTCACTGATGACAAAATATATTGAACTGGATGGTGATTATGTGGAAAAATAATATAATGCCTATGCTACAAACCAGTGCTGTCCAACTTCTGGCGGGTCCAGGGCCGGATAAGAGGTCAATGATGACCTGCGGGGCCACTCGGCCCCGCCCCAGGCCCCGCCCCAGGCCCCGCCCCCTCCTAAAGCCGCCGAAAAAGGAGGAGTAGGCGGCGCCAAGAGCAGGCCTGGTGTGACGCTCTGCTCTTGGCACTGCCTACTCCTCCTTTTCGGCGCCCCCCTCCTTCCTAGGCCGGGGAGAGCCGAAAAAGGGCAGAAGGCGGCGCCAACGGCAGCGCGTCACAGGCCTGGCGTGACGCGCTGCCCCTTGGCACCGCCTACTCCTCCTTTTCGCGCCCCTCCCTTCCTAGGCCGGGGAGCCGCCGAACCCGGCGTTGCCCGGGTTATTTGAGAAACGTATTAGTTGGTCTTTAGCAGTTATTTATGTGGCTCGCAGTGGTGTCAGGAAGTTAGCGAAGGCACTGCAAGTCCCATTGTCCATGGCCCACCCTCCTTCAAAAAGACCCAGAATGTAGAGTGGGTCATGGAGGCTCTGTCTGCCAAGTTTGGCCTTGATCTATCATTATTGGGAGTTGCAGTAGTATCATGAAATTACTGAATGTAATTCCCAATTCCCATCATCTGTGGTCCACCCACCTCCAAGCTGCAGCAGGATGTAGAGTGGGTCATGGAGGCTCTGTGTGCCAAGTTTGGTCTTTATTGGTGATTGGATGAGGGTTGCATTGTTTTCAGGAAGTAAGTGAAGGTACTGCAAGTCCCATCATCCATGGTCCATCCTCCTTCAAACTGCTCCAGGCTGTAAAGGAGGTCATGGGGGCTCTGTGTGGCAAGTTTGGTGCTCATCTGTCATTAGTGTGGGCCACAATGCTCTAAGAAAGTGAGTTAAAGTACTGGAAGTCCCGTCATCCCTCAAACTGCACCAGGATGTGGAGTGGGTCGTGTGGGTTCTGTGTGCCAAGTTTGGTCTTGTTCTGTCATTGTTGGGGGCTGCAAAGTGTGTTGGCCTTAAACTCCCACCATGCCTGACTGCCTCAAGCCTTTTCCTTACCCCCCTCTGCCATTTTAGAGTGTCGGAATGTTGGTGGTGCTGGCCAATCAGAGGCGTTATGCAAATAATCCCACAGCGGCAACCAATCAGAAAGCTGCCACATACATACAAACAAACATGCATACAAACATTCTCTTTGCTTATATATACATATATTAATTCTTTGTATTTTTTTTAATGTATCCTTACTTTCCGGATAACCCTCGGAAATACAGTCCTCACATCTATTTTTGCCCTTTTGTTAATAAGCTGGCCATTGTGTGGTCAGACACTAGAAGCCATTTTTTTGGCATGATTGTTGTGTGCCTTCCAAGTTGTCTTCAACTTTCAATTTGTCTGCCTTCCTGCTTCTTGGCAAGGTTTGATCAGAGAGGGGTTGCCCTTGCCTTCTTCTGAGTCTTGCCCAGTGTCACTCAGTAGGTTTCCGTGGCTCCCTGTGTCCAAGTCCAACACCGAAACCACCCTTTGGTGGCAGAAATGCGGAAAACAGAGCCATGGGGCTGCAGCAGAACTGCATGCTCCCACTCCTTCTTCCCGTCCCTCTTTGTCCTTGCTGGCCAACCGACAAGGCATTAGCTTTGTCCTTGCCTCTGCGACTCTGACGTCAGCAAGGGGTGCTGGCTGACCTTCCTAGGATCCCTTGCTTCCATGGATAGCGTTGCAACCCAGCTCACCCAAGAATGCGCTCCTATCTTTTTTGCTACAATTCAGAAACTGGCTGCCATTCCTCAAGGCAGGAAAAGCAGATGGAGGAGGCAAAAGAATAGTTTACTCCAAGGCAGCGTTCTTGCACCGACCTTGTTTAACATCTTTACTAATGATCAGCCACAACCACAACTCACAAAGAGCTTTATATGTGCTGACGACCTTGGCCTAACAACACAAGCAAAAGACTTTGAAGCAGTTGAAATCCAACTTACTAATACCTTGAAAGATCGCTCCAGCTATTACAAAGATAGTAAGAAGCCAATTGGACCCGCTGTTATCAATGGAGATGCAAATCTCCACGGTATGCAGGACCGCGTTTTTCCATCTACGACAGGCTAGGCGGCTGGCTCCCTACCTGCCCAGGAGCGACCTGGCGACGGTCATCCCAAGACTGGACTACTGTAACGCCCTCTACATTGGCCTTCCTTTGTCATCAATCCGGAAACTCAAGCTGGTGCAGAATGCTGCTGCTCGACTGCTGGCGGGAGCACCTGCACGAGAGCACATTACACCTATTCTGCAGCAACTGCACTGGCTACCAATAGAGTACCGGGTTGTTTTCAAGGTGCTGGTGTTGACCTTTAACGCCTTTTATGGTCTCGGGCCGGTGTATATTTATGTATTTATGTATTTATTATTTATTATTTCGCATTTGTCTATCGCCCCAACGGCTCAGGCGACTTACAACAGTTCGTAAAAATACAATTGTCAGATAACTCATAAGCCACAGTAATACCATTAAGATGGAATTACAATTAGAACAGTTGAAGCAACAAATGGAGTTGCAGTGGGCTGACAGCCAGGCGGCGCGAGCTACAGTCTAGCTAACTCCTCAAGGCTTGTTGGAACAGCAATGTCTTGACTGCTCTCCTGAACGGGAGGAGGCCCTGGGTGGCACGGATGCCGGCGGGCAGTGCGTTCCACAGGGTAGGGGCTGCAACAGAGAAAGCCCGGCGGCGTGTTGCGGACAGATGGTAGGTCCTCACATTTGGGATGACCAGGAGGCTTAGCTCTTCGGAGCGCAGTGATCTGGTGGGATGGTATGGGACAAAGCGGTCCCGCAGGTACACTGGCCCCAGACCATGTAAGGCCTTAAAAGTCAGGACTAACACTTTGAAGGCAATCCGGCATTCAATTGGGAGCCAGTGCAGTTCGCACAGTGATGTGGTGGCCAATCGGGACCCCGCCAGGAGTCGCGCTGCAGCGTTCTGCACCAGCTTGAGTCTCCGGATTACCGACGGAGGAAGGCCAATGTAAAGAGCGTTACAGTAGTCCAGCCTCGAGATGACCGTGGCTTGGATCACTGTGGCTAAGTCGAGCCCGGGACAAATAGGGGGCCAGCTTCCTCGCCTGGCGAAGATGGAAAAATGCTACCCTGCTGACGCTGGAGACTTGGGCCTCCATCGACAACAGGGGGTCCAAGGTTACTCCTAAGCTCTTAACAGAGGGCGACGGACATAATGTCACGCCGTCCAGGGTTGGAAGCTGAACATCCCTACAGCCCGGAGGACCCAGCCACAGGATCTCCGTCTTTGCCGGATTCACCTTCAACCTACTGGCTCGCAGCCATCCAGTGACGGCCTCAAGGCAACGATGGAAATTATCGGGTACGGATTCGAGGCTGCCCTCCATCTTCAAGATAAGCTGGGTGTCATCAGCGTACTGATGGCACACCAGCCCAAAACTACGCACCAGCTGGGCAAGTGGTCGCATATAGATGTTAAATAAGAGGGGGGGGAGACTAGCCCCTGAGGAACCCCGCAAAGAAGCGGGGAACCCCGGAGACATCCTTGCCCCTCCTCACTCGTTGTAGCCGGTTCCGGAGGAAGGAGGTCACCCAAATAAGGGCTGTCCCCCTCACTCCGGCCCTGGCAAGGCGGTGAGTCAATAGATCATAATCGACTGTATATGAGGGACCGCCTCACCCCGTATGTTCCCCCGAGATCACTACGCTCGGAAGAGCAAAATCTCTTAGTAGTTCCATCTATTCATTCCTACCGTCTGTCTACAACCAGATCCAGAGCCTTTTCCGTAGCGGCCCCATCGCTATAGAACTCAATGCCAGATGAAGTCCGTGCCATCAAGGAACTGGCCCCGTTTCGGAGAGCCTGTTCAGACAGGCCTTCAATCTAAATGGCTCCTGAGAAAGTTGCCCAAATCCTTGAGTCCGATGTATGTCCTAGGATGTCCCCCCAAATTCCTCAAAATGATTATCCTGTTACATGAGGGCCAGTGCGGTCAAGTCAGATACGACGATGCTCTCTTGGAGCCCTTTCTCATAACTAATGGAGTGAAACAAGGTTGTGTTCTTGCACCAACTCTATTTACAATCTTCTTCAGCATGATGCTCCAAAGGCCTACGGCAGACCTCGAAGAAGAAGAAGAAGACGGCATATATATATATGCTATCGTACTGATGGCAGCTTGTTCAACTTAAGCCGTCTGAGGGCCGCACTAAGACTCTAAACCAGTCTTTCTCAACCAGTGTGCCGTGGCACACTAGTGTGCCGTGACGGACCTCCTGCTGTGCCGCGAGAAAAGCTCTGCCCCCCATCCTCCCCCCTCCTGCCGAACTCCTGCTGCTGGGGGGGGAGGAAGGGCTGGGCAGTGGCAAAGAAAAAGAAGGGGGGACCGGGGCGCCACCTCCATCGGCCGTTTCCCCAGCCAGCCTCCAATCCGCCATGACTCCCACCATGACTCTCGCCCCTTGCGAACTGAAGCCGCATGGAGGAGAAGCCCCGCCCACTGAAGCCCATTCACTGCTCATGCTCCTCCTCTGTAGGAGAGCTGAAGCTGGGGGGAGGGGGCGGGGCATGGCGCGGCCTATAGGAGAGCTGAAGCTGGGGGGAGCGGGCAGGGCATGGCGCGGACTGTAGGAGAGCTGAAGCTGGGGGGAGGGGGCGGGGCATGGCGCGGCCTGGCTCTGCCCCTCCCGGCCGGCACTCCCAGCAGCTGCTCCAGCCTTGAGGGGACAGTGCCAAGCCAGCATTGTGCTGGCTCTGGCACCGCTGGCTTGGCACTGCCCCTCAAGGCTGGAGCAGCTGCTGGGAGAGGTGAAGCCGGGGTAGGGGGGGGCTTGGCGCAGCCTGGCTCCGCCCCTCCCCAGCATCGGCACTCCCAGCAGCTGCTCCCAGCAGGCCACCATCCCCAGCCATTCTTTACTGTGTTAGAGTGCCATTTTTTGTCATTTTGGTTGGTGGTGTGCCCCCGGATTTTTTTAATGTTAAAAGTGTGCCGCGGCTCAAAAAAGGTTGGGAAACACTGCTCTAAACTATCTAGTCCGTGAGCTGCTTTTTGCTGACGATGCTGCTCTTGTCGCCCATTCAGAAGCAGCTCTGCAGCGTCTGACATCCTGCTTTGCAGCGGCTGCAGAACTGTTTGGGCTGGAAGTCATCCTGAAGAAAATGGAAGTCCTCTACCAGTCCACACCACAGGAAGAACACCATCATCCCCACGTCAGCATAGGCAAATCTGTGCTTAAGTTCACCTCCCTGGGAAGCATCATCTCTTCAGACGCCAAGATTGACAAAGAGATAGATCACAGATTAGCAAAGGCATAGAGTGCATTTGGAAAGCTTCACAAAAGAGTCTGGAGCAACAAGCACCTGAGGCAAAGCACCAAAATCAGTGTGTACAGAGCTATCATACTGTCTATTCTCCTCTGTGGGTCTGAAACATGGGTCACTTATCGCCAACACCTATCGACTCCTCGAACTCCTCATCAGCGCTGTCTTCGCACAATTATTTATTTATTTATTTCAGGAGTTTACCCCGCTCTTCTCAACCCCCGAGGGGGGACTCAGTGCGGCTTACAGTACGGCACAATTCGATGCCTACATAATAACAATATAAAACCCAAAAAAAAAACCTTCAACAGTTAAGATACATTAAAATACATTAAAACAGTTGCCAATCCTAAATATACACTGGACCGACTATGTGACGAATGTTGCTGTCCTTGAGCAAGCAGGGATCACCAGCATTGAGGCCACGCTATTGAGAACACAGCTGCGCTGGGCACGGCACGTCTCTAGGATGGAGGACCACCGCCTCCCAAAGATATTACTCTATGGTGAACTCGCCACGGGTCAGCGCAAGAGAGGCGCCCCCAAAAAGAGATATAAGGCAGGGCCAGATTGATCACCAACAATTGTCCACCCTGGCTTCACATCGGGAGGCATGGAGATGCACTCTCCACAATGCTGCGGCCTCTTTAGAGAAGACACGCCGAATGGGTCTCGAAGAGAAACGACAACGCAGAACAAACCGGAACTTGGAAACATCACCCAAGGAGACTTTCTGCTGTGCTTTCTGCAACCGAGCTTGCCTTTCTCAGATTGGCCTTTTTAGTCATCAACGCACTTGTAAAAAGCGTGGGATGAGTCCTTCCTAAGAATCTTCGTTTGCGAAGTAATGCCGAGAGACCATGTAGATTGTTTTTTTTATGCTCTGTTTTATATTGTTGCTGTTATTAAATTGAAATGTTGCTGTTTTACTAATTGATTTTATGTAAACCGCTCTGAGCCTGCTGGAAGGAGCGGTATATAAAAATGAACACTACATAAATAAATAAGTAACCACCTAAAGCCTAACCCTGCCAAGAGACAAGTGTGTGCTTTCCGCCTACGCAACCGTGAAGCCAACAGAAAATTGAAAGTCACCTGGTAAGGTCAAAAGCTTGAATATTATTTCCATCCTAAATATCTCAGTGTCACCTTAGATTGAACACTAGCATATAGGAAGCACTGCTTGAACACCAAGCACAAAGGAGCTGTATGCAATAACATCCTGCGACAACTTACCGGCAGCACATGAGGTGCAGACCCAAAATGAATAAGAACAAGCCTTGTCTTACTGAACTGCAAAAGCCCTGACCTTGTCTGACTCAACTGCTGAGTATGCCTGTCCTGTTTGGCAGAAGTCTGCCCATGCGAAGGAGGTGAACATAGCATTGAACGAAACATGCAGAATAGTCACACCTACACCTGTTGATAGGGAATGTGGCGCAGCTGGTTGAGTGCCAGCTGCATAAGATCTCTCTGACCAATAGGTCATGAGTTCAAGGCCTGCCCAGGTCGAGGTGGGTGCTCGACCTATAAGTGTAGCCTGCTGTCGACCTTTGCAGCCCGAAAGACAGTTGCATCTGTCAAGTAGAAGATAAAGGTACCACATTAAGTGGGGAGGCAAATTTTGACTGAATTATGAGGCCATTAAATAACTCCAAGAACGCTGAGGAATGCGGAAGGAACAACAAGGGACGCTGGGAACGCGAGGAGTGCGTCAGCTCCCCCTGGTGGCCAGAGTTTGCCTCTGTTCATCTATATATATGTATGTGGAAACGGCAGGGATTGTCTGCTAAGTATGTGTACTTGTAATCCGCTCTGAGTCCCCTTCGGGGTGAGAAGAGTGGAATATAAATAAAATGTATTATTATTATTTATTATTGATCAACTCTAGCTAGCTGGCATTCCCCCACCCCCCAATGTGCGACGGGAAGTTGCTGCTAAATGTGAGGGAAATAAGGTTGAACACTGTGAAAGCCACTCACTATATGGCTATCAGCCTCCTTCCAGTAGACTCAAATCAAGGAAAATCTTCATGAAATCCTCTTGGCGTTTCCCCCAGCAACAGCAAGGGTATCCCTCTGGGCAGCTCAACCAGGAAATCACCCCAAATGGATCCCCCCACTGTGCCCTGCCTCATATACACATGTTGGAGGCTACAGACAATACTCACTAACTAACTTTAATTCTTATGAGTTGCCCTCCACAAAAGGTGCTCTGGGCGACTTACACAATTAAAATAAACAGGTTACTGCTTGTTACTAAATCAGAGTCTCTTCTGAAGAGCCATGTCTTGAGTGCCCCTAAAAATGTATGTAGATCGGGAGTGGCTCTTTGGTCTGGCGGTAGGGAGGGAGTTCCACAAGATTGGGGCTGCGATGGAGAAGGATCTCTGTCTTGTGGACTCCAAATGGACCTCTCTAGGGCCAGGGACACGGAGGAGATTCTCATGAGCTGACTGTGGCAGTCTCTGGTAGTGGAGTGGCACTAAACGGTCTCAGATATTTATTTATTTATTTATTTATTTATTATTTCGCATTTGTCTGTGCCCCCCCCCCCCCAACGGCTCGGGGCGACTTACAACAGTTCGTAAAATACAATTGTCAGATAACTCATAAACCACAGTAATACCATTAAGATGGAATTACAATTAGAACAGTTGAAGCAACAAATGGAGTGGCAGTGGGCTGATGATATGGGACAAGGCGGTCCCGCAGGTACACTGGCCCCAGACCATGTAAGGCCTTCAAAGTCAGGACTAACACTTTGAAGGCAATCCGGCATTTAATTGGGAGCCAGTGCAGTTCGCGCAGGATTGGCGTGATGTGGTGGCCAATCGGGACCCCTGCAAGGAGTCGCGCTGCAGTTCTGCACCAGCTTGAGTCGCCGATTACCGACAGAGGAAGGCCAATGTAAAGAGCGTTACAGTAGTCCAGCCTCGAGATGACCGTGGCTTGGATCACTGTGGCTAAGTCGCGCCGGGACAAATAGGGGGCCAGCTTCCTCGCCTGGCGAAGATGGAAAAATGCTGCCCTGCTGACGCTGGAGATGTGGGCCTCCATCGACAACAGGGGGGTCCAGGGTTACTCCTAAGCTCTTAACAGAGGGCGGCGGACATAATGTCACGCCGTCCAGGGTTGGAAGCTGAACATCCCTACAGCCCGGAGGACCCAGCCACAGGATCTCCGTCTTTGCCGGATTCGTCGCATATAGATGTTAAATAAGAGATATGGGGGACCCTGACCTCGGAGGGCCTTGAATGCTAGGACTGGGGTCTTGTAGAGGACTCTGTGTTCAACCGGCAGCCAATTCAAGCGCTGCAGAGACGGAGTTATATGGCACCTCATTGATGTTCTTGTGAGGAGTCTAGCAGCTGCATTTTGCACAATTTGGATCTTGCTAATTGCTGCTCGAGGTAAGCCCACATACAAAGCATTGCAGTAATCCAGCCTCGACGTAACCGTGGCATGGATTACTGTAGCCAGCACCTCTGTTGGTAAATAAGGCGCCAACTGCCTCGCTTGGCGTAGGTGAAAGAAGGCCCTTTGACTCGTGGAGGCAACCTGGGCTTCCATCGTCATTTTGGAGTCCAGGATGACACCGAGACTCTTCACAGTGGGGGGTGGGGCTAACGGCTCCCCTTCAAAAGATGGTAATAGACCAACCAATCCTAATGGGCCACCAGGCCACAAGATTTCAGTTTTTGCTGGATTTACTTTCAATTTATGGGCACGTAGCCATCTTGTCACCGCTCCAAGACACCGGGTGAAGTTATCTGGTACTGGAGTTGTTCCAGGTTCTAGTTTTAGGAGAAGCTGGGTGTCATCAGCATATTGGAAATGTTCTAATCCAAATCTCCGGACTAGCTTGGTGAGAGGTCGAACATAGATGTTAAACAGCATTGGCGATAGAATAGCGCCTTGGTGGACTCCACAGTTGAGAGGGGATTTCTCAGATACTTGGCCCAGCCACTCCACTCGTTGGCTACGCCCTCGCAAGAATGGGTTGAACCATGTTATTGCTGATCCTTGAATTCAAATAGCAGCTAATTGTTGGATCGGTAGATCATGGTCTACTGTGGCAAAGAAAAAGAAGGGGGCCAGGGGCACACTAGTGTGCCGTTTCCCAGCCAGCCTGCTGTGCCATGACTCCCCACCATGACTCTCGCCCCTTGCTCACTCCCCTCATGCCGAACTCTTGCCACTGGGGGGAGGTCCACTGCTCATGCTCCTCCTCAAAGGAAAAAGAAGGGGGAGGGGCGGGGCATCTTTTCGGCTCTGTCCCCTCCCAGCCAGCCTCCAGCCTTGAGGGGACAGTGCCAAGCCAGCATTGTGCTGGGTCTGGCACCGCGAACTGGCACTGCCTCATGGAGGAGCAGCTGCTGGGAGAGGTGAAGCCGGGGAGGGGCGGGGCATGTTCCTCCCTGTAGGAGAGCTGAAGCTGGGGGAGGGGCGGGGCATGGACTGTAGGAGAGCTGAAGCTGGGGGAGGGGCGGGGCATGGCACAGCCTGGCTCTGCCCCCCCCGGCGGCACTCCCAGCAGCAGCTCCAGCCTTGAGGGGACAGTGCCAAGCCAGCATTGTGCTGGCTCTGGCACCGCTGGCTTGGCACTGCCCCCTCAAGGCTGGAGCAGCTGCTGGGAGAGGTGAAGCCGGGGGTAGGGGGCGGGGCTTGGCGCAGCCTGGCTCCGCCCCCTCCCCAGCTTCGGCACTCCCAGCAGCTGCTCCCAGCAGGCCACCATCCCCCAGCCGTTCTTTACTGTGTTAGAGTGGCATTTTTGGTCATTTTGGTTGGTGGTGTGCCCCCGGATTTTTTTAATGTTAAAAGTGTGCCGCGGCTCAAAAAAGGTTGGGAAACACTGGTCTACTGTATCAAAAGCTGCGGTGAGGTCGAGCAACACCAGCAGTACCGATCCTCCCTTGTCTAGCTGGCGACAGATGTCATCAGAGATGGCCACCAGAACAGTCTCGGTCCCGTGTCCAGGACAGAAGCCAGATTGAAATGGATCCAGGCCATCCGTGTCGTCTAAGAATTTCTGAAGTTGGATCGCTGCCGCACGTTCAATCATCTTACTAAGAAACGGGAGGTTAGAGACCGGGCGGTAGTTGGTCAACATCGCAGGGTCTAAGGTGGGTCTCTTTAAGAGGGGGCGGACTATAGCTTCTTTCAGGACGTATGGAAAGATTCCCTGCTGCTGCTGCTGCCTGTTTTTGGTCAAAAGATATTGAGCCACCTGCACGCCTTCTATTTTTATCAGTTTTATAGTGCTTTTGATACGAAATAAATAAAGGTGGCCAACCGTAAGTGTTGCTGCTCTTTCACCAGCCAAGGCGACCACTTCTGTGAATATTGTGCTCGGTTCTTAATCTGGAGTTGAGGCTGCATCTGCTGCAGGTGAAAAGGTTTGCTTTGGAAACCTGCCCTTATCAGGTTGTGGGTGTGAGTGACAAGCCCTCTGAGGGCAAATGCGCCTGTCAAGACAGCTTTCCCTTTATCTTACCTGGCACAGGAGTTAACAATGGCTGATTAGGGAGCACTTTAGGCTTCTGTGGAGGGAACCTTTAAGGCAGGGGCCGGGAACCTTTTTTGACTGAGAAAGCCATGAAAGCAAAATATTTGGAAATTTATTTCCTTTAATATATATAATATATTTAAGACTGAATTCAACTAAATGTGAGTCTATACGTACATACGATGAGAAAAGGATTCCCCCGGCAGAATGACGGGACACTTCAGACCTGACTCTGCAAAAGGCACGCTCAGGACTCTGGGAAGGAAGAGAAGACAGAAGGAAGGAAGGGGGAAGGAAAGAAAGAAAGAAAGAGGAAATAAAGGAGAGGGGGAGAGGAAGAAAGAAAAGAAGAACGAAGTATGGAAAAGGAAGAAAAGAAAAGCAGGAGAGAGACAAGAAGGGGAAAGAAAGAAGGAAATGGGAAGGGAGGAAAGGAAAGGGAGGGGAAAAGAAAAGAAAGGGAATGAGGAAAAAGTAAAATAATGAAGGGAAAAGAAGAAAAGAAAGAAGGGGAGAGAGGGAAGCAAAAAGAAAGGGAGGAGAAGGAAAGGAAGACTTGGGAAAAAGAATAGAAGAGGAAGGAAGGAAGGAAGGAAGAGGAAGGGAGAATGGAGGAAAGAAGGAAGGAGAGAAGGAAAAGGTGAAGGGGGAGAAAGAAGGAAGGGGAGAGAGGGAGGGAAAAGGAAGGAGAGAAGGAAAGGGTGAAGGGGAGAAAGGAAGGAAGAGAATGGTGGAAAGAAAGAAGGGGAGAGAGGGAGGGAAAAGGAAGGAGAGAAGGAAAGGGTGAAGGGGGAGGAAGGAAGGAAGGAAGGAAGGAAGGAAGGAAGGAAGGAAGGGAGAATGGAGGAAGGAAGGGAGAATGGAGGAAAGAAGGAAGGAGAGAAGGAAAAAGTAAAGGGGAGAAAGAAGGGAAGGGGAGGGAGGGAAAAGGAAGGAGAGAAGGAAAGGGTGAAGGGGAGAAAGGAAGGAAGAGAATGGTGGAAAGAAAGAAGGGGAGAGAGGGAGGGAAAAGGAAGGAGAGAAGGAAAGGGTGAAGGGGAGGAAGGAAGGAAGGAAGGAAGGAAGGAAGGAAGGAAGGAAGGAGAATGGAGGAAGGAAGGGAGAATGGAGGAAAGAAGGAAGGAGAGAAGGAAAAAGTGAAGGGGAGAAAGAAGGGGAGGGGAGGGAGGGAAAAGGAAGGAGAGAAGGAAAGGGTGAAGGGGAGAAAGGAAGGAAGAGAATGGTGGAAAGAAAGAAGGGGGAGAGGGAGGGAAAAGGAAGGAGAGAAGGAAAGGGTGAAGGGGAGGAAGGAAGGAAGGAAGGAAGGAAGAGGAAGGGAGAATGGAGGAAAGAAGGAAGGAGAGAAGGAAAAAGTGAAGGGGGAGAAAGAAGGGAAGGGGAGGGAGGGAAAAGGAAGGAGAGAAGGAAAGGGTGGAGGGGAGAAAGGAAGGAAGAGAATGGTGGAAAGAAAGAAGGGGAGAGAGGGAGGGAAAAGGAAGGAGAGAAGGAAAGGGTGAAGGGGGAGGAAGGAAAGGAAGGAAGGAAGGAAGGAAGGAAGGAAGGAAGGAAGGAAGGGGAGAATGGACGAAAGAAGGAAGGGGAGAATGGACGAAAGAAGGAAGGGGAGAGAAAGAGAGAAAAGGAAGGAGAGAAGGAAAGAATGGAAGAGGAAGGAAGGAAGAGGGAGAATGGACGAAAGAAGGAATGGGAGAGCCAGATGCAATCATGGAAAGAGCCACACCTGGCTCCCGAGCCATGGGTTCCCTACCCCTGCTTTAAGGCAAACTGGCAAAAGCCACTTGCTTTAGAAGCAGGCCGGGCTTGGATTGCCTCTTCTTTTCCCGACTCCTGATTTGCTCCCGAGTCATGGTTTACTGTGGGTCATCTTGGAGCACGTTTGGCACCATTTGTGTGAGCTGCCTGCAAAAGATCCCAAGAATATTTTTCCAGGGCAAGCTGCTTACTCAGCAGAGGCTGAGGCTTCAGTGGGGCCGGGAAGCGTTTGTTCTAAGGAAGAGACCAAAAGCCGGCCGGCAGAAGTAGGCCGATCCCGTGGAGGCACGAAGCCGGAAGTTTGGAGCGTGCTTGCTCGCTTTCATGAGGGAGCCCTGGAGACGTGGCCTCTTTCTTCAATTGTTGCCTGGGGAACCGGCTTGGATCCCTTCCAAGGCGCCATATCAGCCGGACCAGAGAGTCTGGCCTTGTCAACAGGCATGAAAATGACAGGCCATCCCTCCCCCCTTGCCTTTTTGGAAGAGCCACCTTCCTTTAACCAGGACTCGGAAAAGGAGTTTGCTATATTTGGGTCCCTGGCTTCCATTTGAAAACAGTATTATTCACCTCCCCATGAAGACTGATTATTACTGATAATAGCTTAGATTCTGCTGTCTGCTATTCAGGACTTGGGGGGAATTTACTCTTTGTGACGTAGCATTTGCAGAACCCCTCAATGGGCATACGTACCCAGGCCTGGATCAACACCTTTTGGCGCCCTAGGCCAGTGTTTCCCAACCTTTTTTGAGCCGCGGCACACTTTTAACATTAAAAAAATCCAGGGGCACACCACCAACCAAAATGACAAAAATGACACTCCAACACAGTAAAGAACGGCTGGGGGATGCTGGCCTGCTGGGAGCAGCTGCTGGGAGTACCGAGCTGGGGGGGGCGGAGCCAGGCTGCGCCAAGCCCCGCCTCACCCCTGGCTTCACCTCTCCCAGCAGCTGCTCCAGCCTTGAGAGGGCAGTGCCAAGCCAGCGGTGCCAGAGCCAGCACAATGCTGGCTTGGCACTGTCCCTCAAGGCTGGAGCAGCTGCTGAGTGCCGGCCGGGGAGGGGGCAGAGCCAGGCCGTGCCATGCCCCGCCCCTCCCCCAGCTCTCCTACAGGCAGGCGCCATGCCCGCCCCCCCAGCTTCAGCTCTCCTACAGAGGAGGAGCATGAGCGGTGGACGGGCTTCAGTGGGCGGGGCTTCTCCTCCACGCGGCTTCAGTGAGCAAGGGGCGAGAGTCATGGTGGGAGTCATGGCGGATTGGAGACTGGCTTTGGAAACGGCCGAAGGAGGTGGTGCCCCGGTCCCCCCTTCTTTTTCTTTGCCACTGCCCAGCCCTTCCTCCCCAAGCAGCAAGAGTTTGGCAGGAGGGGAGGAAGGGGGCAGAGAGCTTTTCGCGGCACAGCAGGAGGTCTGTCACGGCACACTAGTGTGCCACGGCACACTGGTTGAGAAAGACTGCCCTAGGCCACAGTTTGGAATTACGCCCCCGCCTTCTGCCACTGCATTAAAGAGGCCTATCCCCATTTTCCCCTGCTCCCCCTCAGCCCTTCCTCCTCTTCCCCCAACATCCATCCAATCACTGCTGAGGCTCCTCCCCGCACCGGGAACGCGTGCCCGGCGATCCCAAAGAACTACGGGTCCCAGCATGCCGCTGGGTGTGCGGAGGGCAGCGGCTGCAGAGAGTCGGGGGCGTTCTTCTGCCTCAGGAGCCAATTGCGACCAGTATGGGCTGAAGGAAGAGGCCTCTCCCTTCAACCCATGCTGGTCACGATTGGCTCCTAAGGCAGAGGAAGGCCCCGACTCTCTGCAGCCGCTGCCCTTTGCGCACCCAGCGCGAGGCCGCAGAGCTGCTTTCGAGGGTGCGAGGGCTGCCGGGATGCGGCGGCGGCGCCAGCCTCTCCTCCTCTTCCTCCTCATGCTGCTGCTGCTGCTGCTGCCTCATGTGGAGCCCTGGTCCCGTGGTGCGCCCTCTGCTGGGTCACATGGGGGCTGGCTCCCGGCTGTATTATCTGCAGGGCACTGAGGAGGGAGCCCCCCCTTCCTTCCTCCCTCCTGCCTACCTTCCTTTTGAGTAGCAGGCAGCAGGAGCCAATTGCGGCACGATTTAAAAAAATATTTTATAACTTTTTGATCTGCGCCCCCCTCGGCTCGCGCCCCTAGGCCATGGCCTCGTTGGCCCTATGGGTAATCCGGGCCTGTACATACCGGTAGTTTGTGGGAATTGCAGTCCAAAAGGTGATGCTCTCCTGTTGTTCCGAGCTCCCCTTCCCCCTTGCTGTGTTGTTTTTTATGTATTTCGTATCAAAAGCATTGCGCGCAGGCAGCTAAATATCTTTTGACCAAAAACGGGCAACGGCATTGTCCATAGCCTCCAACAATCCCTCCTCTGTACATGAGGCAGGGCACAGTGGACAAGCATACAGATGCGGAGTTGTCTGTTCTGCTCCACAGTCACACAAGGTGTGGGATTCTTCTAGGTCGCGACCTGGCCACGGTGATCCAAGCCACGGTCATCTCGAGGCTCGATTACTGTAATGCGCTGTACATTGGCCTGCCCTTGTCGACGATCCGGAAACTCAAGCTAGTGCAGAACGCAGCAGCACGCCTGCGCTCAGGAGCCGTAAGATCTGCTCACGCAACCCCATTGCTGCGCGAACTGCACTGGCTCCCAATTGAATTCCGGGTCGCCTTCAAGGTGTTAGTTCTAACTTTCAAGGCCTTATATGGTTTGGGGCCAGTGTACCTGAGGGAGCGGCTTACCCCTTATGTGCCCAGGAGATCACTGCGCTCAGAGGGGCTCAACTTGTTGGAAGTGCCTGGCATAAAGACCAGTACACGGCAGAGGGCATTCGCGGTGGCTGCGCCAACGATGTGGAACTCATTGCCTGAAGAGACGCGTGCCTTGCGGGACTTGATGACATTTCGTAAGGCTGTTAAGACCTGGCTGTTTAGGCAGGCAAAATCACAGAGTGGTGGGTTCACAAGTAAACAACACAACAAGTCATAAGACTTCAATATAAAATGTATCTATTTGATTTTCATATAATGCACAGCACTGGTATATATATATATATATATATATATATATATATATGTATATATCACAACCAGGACATACCAGACATGATAGATATTCTTAGGAGGCACTCATACAGCATGGGTAAACATACATAGAGTAGAGCATTGATAAGAAAGTAAACATCGCAGCCTCCCTGAAACAATCCAAGGTAGTCCAAAAATAAGGGGATGGATTTCACAGTGCTGTGAAGTCCAAACAGCGGATGACAAAAGGACCCAGGAGGTTAAATATGCTCCCAGTGATATAGTTCAAAAGTTGGCCGACGGGCTGGCGATGCCAAACTTCTCAGGGCCACTCCCCCGTTTCGCCCCCGGGCGGGGCTTTTTCAAGGCCATAGATAGATTTTCCGTAGTCCAATTATCTAAGGAAAGTGTATACAAACATAATGCACAATTCTCGTAGTCAAACAACAAAACCCAACGTCTTTTACATAATCAAGGCATACATACCAATCAGCGAAGCGTTCAGGCTTAACCTTACCGCAGCAGCAAGGTGACCATAAAGGTAAGAAAGGAAGGATCAGGAGAGTGTTATAAAGTAATTCAGGTGAGGCACTAAGCAATTAGCGATTGAACGCTAATTACTTCATTTAACCCATTCGGAATCTCTGAATTTAACCGTAAAATCCAGAGTCTTTCGAGTTTGCAAAGGGCTTTAAAGGGGTCCGTAAATGAGCGGGGTTCTATTTTGTCAAGCACTCTAATGCGCATTGAATCAGGGTGGTGTTTATGTTGGAGGCAGTGTGTATATAGCGGTAAATCAATGTTGCCCGTATTAATTCTACTTTACGCCAACGTTTTATTGAACATAGAAGTAGAATTAATTTGGGGGGCCTCTCTCTTGCGCTGACCCATGGCGAATTCACCATAGAATAGTATCTTTGGGAGGAGGTGGTCCTCCGTCTTAGAGAGGTGCCCTGCCCAGTGCAGCTGTGTTCTCAAGAGCATGGCCTCAACGCTGGGGATCCCTGCTTGCTCAAGGACAGCAACATTTGTCACATAGTTGGTCCAGTGTATATTTAGGATTGAGTGAAGACAGCGCTGATGAAAGCGTTCGAGGAGTCGTAGGTGTTGGCAATAGGTGACCCATGTTTCAGACCCATAAAGGAGAATAGACAGTATGATAGCTCTGTACACACTGATTTTTGTACTTTGCCTCAGGTGTTTGTTACTCCAGACTCTTTTGTGAAGCCTTCCGAATGCACTCTATGCCTTTGCTAATGTGTGATCTATCTCTGAAGAGATGATGCTTCCCAGGTAGGTGAACTGCGGGACTGACTGAAGCACAGATCTGTGTAACGACTCTCCAACACACGGTAGGGATCACACGTAGAGTTCGCTTTTGGTCCAACACGATTTTATTGAAGGTACGACACCCGTGAAGCTAAAGCACCGGCCCGCCACCCAAACACACTATTTATACCCCTGTGGCCCCTCCCCTACCCATGCAATGTCCAAGCAGGGTTTCATCATGCTCCCATGAATCAGCAATCCCAGCAGTCCTCTGAGGCATGACCCCGGGGGTCACAGGATCAGTGTCACCAGTCCAATTGTCCAATGTCCAAGCCTGGAGGAGTTACCTCACTTCCTTCCCAGGCACCTGGAAGTTAGCTCACTCCCAGTCTGACTCAGCAGTCTCATGAATGTAGGACAAAGGTCGCTCCAGTAACTAAGGCAAAGGTCGGTGTTGCCTCATGCCAGGTTGGGAGCCTGACCTTCACCAAAGCTGAGGGTTCCCAATCCTGACATAACGGTCTCCTCCACCTCGTCCTCCCCCTGAGGAAACAAAACACCATTCAATCCCTTGGAGGGAACGGATTCACATACTTCTTTAAAAAACTACAATGGAAAGTGGGGNTGNACTTTCCCTAAACTCTTGGGCAACAGGAGAGTATAGGATACCTTATTCACCACCTTCTCAATCCTAAAAGGTCCTATATATTTCGGCCCTAATTTCTTTGATCTAAAACCCAGCTTTAAATTTTCTGTCGATAGCCATACCAGATCCCCTTCGGCATATTCCTCCCCTTCTTGCCGCTTGTGATCACCGAACAGTTTGTATGACTGCTGTGCCTTCCTTAAGGCCTCCACTTCCTTCCAAACCCCCCGCTCTCACTTTCCATTCTACTCTCTCCCTCCCCCACATCCAAAAGCTGGGGCAAGGAGCCACCTCCTGCCCGTAAACAATCTCGAAAGGGGACTTCCCAGTGGAGGAGTGCACTGAACTATTGTAAGCTACCTCAGCATATGGCAGGAGATCGGACCAATTATTCTGTTCCTGGTTGCTGAAAATCCGCAAATAAGCTCCTAAAGATTTCTGCACTCTCTCCACGGCACCATTACAGGAAGGATGATAAGCAGACGTCAAACGCCTCTGAGCCCCCAACACCTCTAAGAACTTGCTCCAAAACTGAGCCGTAAACTGGACACCACGGTCACTCAACACTTGCTCAGGACAACCATGCAACCTATACACATGCTGTACATACAACTCCGCCAATCGCTCTGCTGATGGCAAACCATAAGGGAATAAAATGGGCTTGTTTGGAAAACATATCTAACACCGTCCAAATATAACGGTAACCTCGGCTCGATGGCAACTCCCCCACAAAGTCCGTACTAATATGTGTCCACGCCCGTACTGGATCCGCCACCACTTGAATCAACCCTCGCGGCTTAGCAGAGGGAACCTTATTCTCAGCACATTTTTCACAACCTTCCACATATCGCCTCACTTCCAGCCTCATACCAGGCCACCAATATCTCTTCTTAACAGCCAAAAGGGTCTTTGTGATCCCCCAGTGACCCGCCGCCTTATGGTCATGATGCAACTCTAACACCTTCCTTCTCAACTTTTGGGGAACATAAACCTTACCTCCGACCATCCACAATCCCTTCAACATCTCACACTCCTTCTCATGCTCCTGCAACCACAAATCCTCTTCATAACCCCTCCGCAATTCCAAACTCCATTCATCCACCGCCTCCTCCTCTACTTTAACCTCTAACTTACTCTGGGACCGGGTCTGTACTGCACAACCCCATTGCTCTTGGGAAAAACTTCCTCTTCCTTATGTAATCCATTCTCCCCACACTGGGATACCGAGAAAAGGGCATCAGCCACAATATTCTCTTTACCTTTGATATGTTGTAATGTGAAATTAAACCTATTAAAAACTGAGACCACCTCACTAATTTGGGGACAATTTCTGAGGATTTCTCAGGTACTTCAAATTCTGATGATCGGTCATAACCACAAAGCGGGAACGCAGCCCTCTCTAAGAACTGACGCCAAGTTATCAACGCAGTCCGCACAGCAAACGCCTCCTTTTCCCACACTGGCCAGTTGCGTTCATGCTCACTAAACTTTTTCAAAAATAAGCGCAAGGTCTCAATCTCCCTTGGTCATCTTCTTGCATCAAAGCTCCACCATACGCCCACGCCGAAGCGTCACATTGGACAACAAACGGCCGATCCACATCCGGATGTAACAACAAAGGTCCCTCAGTAAAAGCCTTCTTCAATTTGACAAACGCCTCCTGGCAATCCTGGGTCCAATTTAACATCGCGCCTGGAGATCTAACTTTCTTTGATTCCCCCTTCCCCTTCGTCTTCAACAATTCCGTAGCGGGAGGCTATTGCAGCAAATCAGGAATAAAAGTCCGGTAAAAAGTTAGCTAACCCTAAAACGCCTGTAATTGCCTGCGCGTACGTGGAGCCTCCCAGCTCAACACGTCATCCACCTTAGCCGGGTCCATGGCCACACCACTCTCACTGATCCTATAACCTAGAAAATCAATCTGACTTTTACCGAACTCACATTTACTCAACTTCACAAACAAACTAGCTTGTCTCAACCGCTCTAGCACCTCTCGCACTAACCTAACATGCTCTTCTCTACTACTCGTCGCTACCACGATATCATCCAAATAAACAAACACCCCTTTATATAAAAGGGGTGCAACACCTCGTTTATTAATTGCATGAACAGGCCTGGAGAGCCTGCTAAACCGAAGGGCATCACGGTCCACTCGTACAACCCTAGGGGGCATGAGAAAGCCGTCTTCCACTGGTCACTTTCTTTCACCCTAATCATATGAAAAACGCGTCAATCCAAATCCGTGAAACACCTTACAACCTCCTAATAAACCTAACAAATCTTTAATCAATGGTAGAGGATAACAATTTGTGGTACTGACAGCGTTCAGGCCCCTATAATCAATGCACAACCTTAACTTCCGTCCTTCTTTTCCCTAAATAGAACAGGTGCTGCTAAAGGAGACTCTGACCTCTTAAGGACTCCCCTTCCTCGAGCCCTATCTATCTGCTCTCTCAAAGCAGCCTAGTCTTTGACAGTCATTGCATAAATTTTAGGCTTAGGTAAAACAGCCCCTCTTTAATCTCTATGCTACACTGCACATTCCTCCTCAGGGGGAAGCTTTGAGCTAACTTAGGGTTAAACACGTCAACATAGTCCCAATATTCCTTTGGCACCCCTTCCACTTCACAGTTTAATCCCCCTCCATATTAGGCATACATTGTACAGTTCCAGCTTTCCAGTCAATCTTAGGGGTTCACTTGTTCTAACCATGGCATGCCTAACACCACCTCATGTCCCTTGATAGGCGCCATAACAAATTTAATATCCCCTCCCAGGGTCCTACTCGTCCTTCAAACCTTTCGTCCCCACAGAAAATGGTCCACCCTCAATAACTGACCCATCCAGCTGCTTAAACGTCACCAATGTTTTCAAGGGGTTCTGTTTCACCACCCAACTCTTCTACTAACTGGGGGCCATAATATTCTCGAACACCGCCCAGTCCACAGAGCTTTCTTCTTCACCATCTGATCTCCCTTAATTAAGCCCAAAGTACATTGAATATTATTCCTCACCCCGACACTTTTGCTTTCAACATTGTCCACACTAGCCGCTTTAGCAGCCACTTTCACAGCTGGCTTCTGCCTGCATTGATAAGCAAAATGTCCTGGTTGGTTACAGGCATAGCAGAGGCCTCCCAGCATCGGTTTTGCTGGCGTTAGAACGGTTATCACCAACTCGCTTGACCTCCATTCCACGAAACCGGCCCTCAGCCAACCCCGACTGGCTCTCGAGATCTCATCGGTTGATTCCGCCGCCTCTGCACCTGTGCAGAATTCCCTCTACGGTGCCAGCTAGTTGAATCCATCCGTCAACGCTTCCAGGATCATCTCGGTGCAGACACCACTCTAGAATGTCTTTGCGTAACCCATCTTTAAACAGCTCCAACAATGTAGCCTGGGACCATTCTGCAACCTTCCCGGCTAGCCCCATAAACTCTTCAGCATACTCCGTTACTGACTTTGCACCTTGGGTCAAACATCTCAATGCCTCTTTCGCTTTGATCCTCTCTAAGGGATCCCGAAACCTATTTCGTATAGCTTGCAGGAACTCTCTTACTGAACCCAAGCACTTGTCCCGCCGATCATGGCACTGTACATACCACTCCGCTGCACGACCTTTAAACACTGCACCCACAGCTCTCACCTGGCTGCCCTCACTGGGATATAAATGTCCATAATCTTCTAAATGGTCCTGCACCGCTGCAATGAAGAACGCAACTTTAGAGGCTTCTCCCTCGAACTCTACTCGCAACGGCTCCTTCTTCATTCGGGCCCCAAACTCACTGGAAACCCCTCTCCTCGTTCCACGCCAACCTCTCCATTTCTGGGATAGTTGGTTGGGGCTTTAGCTTCTGTAACGACTCTCCAACACACGGTAGGGATCACACGTAGAGTTCGCTTTTGGTCCAACACGATTTTATTGAAGGTACGACACCCGTGAAGCTAAAGCACCGGCCCGCCACCCAAACACACTATTTATACCCCTGTGGCCCCTCCCCTACCCATGCAATGTCCAAGCAGGGTTTCATCATGCTCCCATGAATCAGCAATCCCAGCAGTCCTCTGAGGCATGACCCCGGGGGTCACAGGATCAGTGTCACCAGTCCAATTGTCCAATGTCCAAGCCTGGAGGAGTTACCTCACTTCCTTCCCAGGCACCTGGAAGTTAGCTCACTCCCAGTCTGACTCAGCAGTCTCATGAATGTAGGACAAAGGTCGCTCCAGTAACTAAGGCAAAGGTCGGTGTTGCCTCATGCCAGGTTGGGAGCCTGACCTTCACCAAGGCTGAGGGTTCCCAATCCTGACAGATCTGCCTATGTTGACGTGGGGATGATGGTGTTCTTCCTGTGGTGCAGGCTGGTAGAGGACTTCCGTTTTCTTCAGGCTGACTTCCAGCCCAAACAGCTCTGCAGCTGTTGCAAAGCAGCAAATAAATACTGTAAATAGATAAGTAAATAAACCCACGTCTTCAAACTGCCAACTATATTGCTCCAGAGAGAGCGGTATATTAAGTCAAACCAATAAATAAATAAATAAATAAATAAACTTTTAGGTCGACCGATTCAACAGCAACAGTTTAACCCATTGCACTACCGTGGCCCCTCAGCAGATTCAATGGTTTAACCCATTGTTAATTACCCATTAATAAGTTATATTAAATTTGGGCACAGCACCAGTCATTTCTCCTACAAAAAGAGAGACCATCCACACTACACAAAA
The DNA here is from genome assembly GCA_030556195.1 of Anolis apletophallus. Taxonomy (NCBI): domain Eukaryota; kingdom Metazoa; phylum Chordata; class Lepidosauria; order Squamata; family Anolidae; genus Anolis; species Anolis apletophallus. The sequence continues at coordinate 758,432 of JARBWK010000023.1, forward strand.
TTATAATGCTATTTCTTCCATTTAAAAAATGGAAGTGTAGTGCAAATAGACCTTTTTCTTCTCAAGTCCCCCACCAACACCAGCAGAAGAACTCGTGAGATTAAACAGCACATTAAGAGAGTTTTGTTAACTCTTTAAAAAGTTGATTGAGACCCCTTTTTTGGGAAAAAGAAACCGACCAAAATCAATCGTGAAAGGATTAAATGATTTGAAAGGGGAAAAAGTTTATTTTGTTGTCCTTGCAGCCTCAATGATAAAATCTTCAACTCAGCAGTAGTTATTGATCTTTCGACTGAAGAGGATATCTCAAGATGATGTCCTTCTTAGCTGCATTAGGCCAGAGAGCTCCAAAAGGCACCCAAGGAGATCTCGGGCAGCCTGAACGGGTTCTAGCAGTACCTCAGCTGCGCTGAGACAACTGCAACAATTTCTGGACGATACTGCCGGCCTGGGTCGTTTTCAGCCCGGCTTTTGCCCGGGCCATGGGACAGAGACGGATCTGGGGCTATTACTGATGCACTTTGTTGTCAGCTTGATAGAGGGGGGTCGGTGCTCTTGATACTCCTGGATCTTATGGCTGCATTCGACACTGCTGATCCATCGACCCGCTACGGTGGGAGTTCGTGGTCGGGCCCTCAGTTGGTTTGACACATTTCTCCGAGGCCGGTCTCAACGTCTCTAGTACCTAGCTCGAACCTCTGACAGATCTGCCCTCTCAAGTGAGGTGCCCCAGGGAGCAATTCTCTCTCCCCTCCTCTTCAACATCTACGTGAGACCACTTGCCAGCCTCGTATGGAGTTTTGGTCTGGAGTGCCACCAATATGCGGACGATACCCAGCTGCTTTTGCGGCTGGAGCCTGGAGTCCCCTCAATACCGGACAATTTCACCTTATGTCTTGAGGCTGTATTGCGATGGCTGCATGCCAGTAGGTTGAAGGTGAATCCTACTAAGACTGAGATTTTGTGGCCTGGCCGCCCGCCTGGAGTGGCCCCCCCAACTTTGATGGTGCCCCCCTGCATCCATCTTCCACTGTCAAGAGCTTGGGTGTCGTCCTGGATTCACAGTTGACTATGGAGGCCCAGATCGCTAATGTTAGTAAGCAGGCCTTTTTCCATCTCCGGCAGGCGAGACAGCTGGCACCTGACCTCTCAGAGGAAGCCCTGGCTACAATCATCCATGCGACGGTTACATCCAGACTGGATCATTGTAACTCCTTGTATGTTGGCCTTCCCCTGTCGACTACTCGGAGTGTCAGCACTATTTAGAACGCGGCAGCCAGGCTACTTGCAAAAACACCTTTGAGATGCCACATAACTCCAACTCTGCTGCATTTGCTCTGGCTTCCAAGGGAACCCCGGGCCCTGTTTAAGTTGTTGGTTCTGACCTTTAAGGCGCTTCATGGTCAGGGGGCGGCATATCTCAGAGACCGCCTCTCCCCTCTTCGCCGCCAGTGGTCGCCACGACTCCTCCGACTAAACTTACTATATGTTCCAGGCCCCAGGGAAGTACGCCTCGAGAGCACAAGACGTGGGGCCTTCTCCATCTCCGCCCCTGTCTTGTGGAACTCCTTGCCTCCCCACTTGAGGGCCATGCGCGACTTGCGGCCCTTTGCTCAGGCACTCAAGACCTGGCTTTTTAGCAGAGCTTTTCATGTTTAATGCAGTCTATTCGGTATTTGTTGTAATGTTTTTATGCAATTTGTTTTATGTAAATCACCTGGAGCATTTTAATGGAGGGTGATTAACAAGTGAGAAACTGAACTGAACCTCACTTGAGGAAAGATAGAAAGCCTTCCTCAGCCCAAAAGCCCAATGTCATATTTGTTCTCACGGCAGTTGGGAAACTCAGGTATAGCATAGCTCAGTGTTTCTCAACCAGTGTGCCGTGGCACACTAGGGTGCCGTGAGCGATCATCAGGTGTGCCGGGAGAAAAGCTCTCTGCCCCCCTTCCTTCCCCCCTCCTCCTGCCGAACTCCTGCTGCTTGGGAGAGGAGGAGGAAGGGATGGGCAGCCTCCTTCGGCTGTTTCCCCAACCAGCCTCCAATCTGCCATAACTCTCAACCCTTGCTTGTTGAAGCCACGCGGAGGAGCCCCGCCTACTGAAGCCCGTCCACCACTCATGCTCCTCCTCTGTGAGAGAACTGAAGCCCGGGGGAGGGGGGGGCATGGCGCAGCCTGGCTCTGCCCCCTCCTCCCGGCTTCAGCACTCCCACAGCTTCGCCAGCCTTGAGGGGGCAGTGCCAAGCCAGCGGTGGCAGAGCCAGCACAATGCTGGCTTGCCCCCTCAAAACAGGTGAAGCTGTGGGAGAACTGAAGCCGGGGGGAGGGGCAGGCCATGGCGTGGCCTGGCTTCGCCCCCTCCCCCCAGCTTAAGCGCCATCACAGCTTCGCCAGCCTTGAGGGGGCAGTGCCAAGCCAGCGGTGGCAGAGCCAGCACAATGCTGGCTTGCCACTGCCCCCTCAACATTGGCGAAGCTGTGGGAGAACTGAAGCCAGGGGGCAGGGCATGGTGTGGCCTGGCTCCTCCCCTGGCTTCGGCACTCCCAGCAGCTTCTCCCAGCAGCTCACCATCCCCCAGGCGTGCTTTACTGTGTTACAGTGTCATTTTTGTGTCATTTTGGTTGGTGGTGTGCCCCCGGATTTTTTTAATGTTAAAAGTGTGCCGCGGCTCAAAAAAGGTTGGGAAACACTGGCATAGCTTAAAGCAGGGCCGCCCAGGAAGTCGATCGCGATTGACACTTGTCGACACGATCGACACGATCGACTTCGATCGCAGTGCCTAGTTGAGTCGATCACGGCACCTTCCGCGCCGCGCTCCATTCGTGCGCTGCACACCTTCCTTCTGCACGGTGCATCTTCCCCTTCTCGTCATGCTGCCCCCCTAAGGTGACTCCCCCTCAGTGCCATCGCAGCGTGGCCTGAGAAGGGAGAGAGAAGGAGGGCAACAGAGCAAAGGAGGGGGCAGGCACCCGGCCCGCGCATGTGCTTTTGGAGCACATGCGAAGACGGGCCACGAGGGAGGACAAACAGAAGGAGGCTTTGGCAGCCATTTTCTGCCAAAGCCATCTGCGACTGCGAGGAGTTCATCTTCTTGGCCATATTGATCAGCATTGAATGGCTTTGCAGCTTCAAGGTCTGGGTGCTTCCATTCTGCCAGTTTATATCTCTGAAATTATGTCAGGGTGGGAGAAGAAACTATTGTATGTTGGGTGCAGGTTTGAATGTACCATTGGCCACATGGTTCAGCATTGAATGGCCTTGCAGTTGAAAGGTCTGTGTGCTTTCATTTTGCCAGTTTATCCCTGGCTGATTCAATTCAGTGCAAGTCATCAAAAGTAAACTCAGGTATTTGCAAAAAAATTAAATAATTATTTATTATGTGTGTTGTGCAATATTGGCTTATTCAGTTATGCAAGGTACATCAACATACATTGTACATACAAAGAATCCTTAATAAATTAGAAAATAGTTATATGTTTTACATTTCTGTGTAGGTAGATCTTTGTGACTTGGTTGTTTTATAAGTAGCTCGCATGCTGAAAAAGTGTGGGCACCCCTGCCCTAGGCCCTCCAGTGTAAGAGTCCCATATATTACCAGCTTCTGTTCCTAGTAGACATCGGTAAGGTAGAGGTTTCGTTTGACATTAAGTCTAGTCATGTCTGACTCTGGGAGTTGGTGCTCATCTCAGTTTCTAAGCTGAAGAGCCAGCGTTGTCCATAGACGCCTCCAAGGTCATGTGGCCAACATAACTGCATGGAGCGCCATTACCTTCCTGCCAAAGCGATATCTATTGACCTACTAATATTTGCATGTTTTTGAACTGCTAGGTTGGCAGAAGCTGGGGCTAACAGCAGGAGTTCAACTCGGTCAGCAAGTTCAGCAGTTCAGCAGTTTAACCTGCTGCACCACCAGGGGCGTCCCTAGGTAGTACGCATGGATAGAATTGCGTCGAATAACTCATCGCTTGTAATAATTCTGTTAAAATTACCTTTTCCAAGCGATACCAAAGCTTTTTTAAAAACCCGGAAGTCCCTTTGCCCTTTCGAAGCTTTTTCCGCCATTTTTGTTACGACTCATGAAGTGAGTCGGAAATAATTCAGCATATTTTCAGCTCTCTACTAGCCTGCTGGGAGGCAAGCATCTTGCCTGCTAGGAGGTTCCTTGCCTCCCAGCCAATCAGGGGAGAACTTTTGGGGGAGCACATGGCTCGGAGGCTCATTCGGAGCCAGGAAGGGAAGGGAGAAGGGAAAGAGAAAGAGAAAGGGAAGGGAGGGTGTGTTGAAGGGAGGTTGGAAGAAGAGGAGGGCGGGCAAGCAAGCAAGCAAGCAGAGAAGAAGGGCTCTTGCCTGCCATGCCTGCCTACCTTGCGCTTGTGTGTTACCTGGCTTAAAAGATCTTGACTGGGTGGTTGTAGGTTTTTCGGGCTGTATAGCCATGTTCTAGAACAGGGCTGTCCAACTTCTACCGGACCTGTGGCCGGAATTCCGGTCACTGATCACCTGGGGGGCCAAGCCCCGGCTCCGCCCCCTCCCCGCCCATACCCCTCCCCGGCTCCGCCCCCTCCCTGCCCCCTGGCTCCGCCCACAAATTACTAGTTGCATTTTAAACTATAAAATAAATAAATAAAACAATGGAACAGAATGATTATAAAAGAATAAGGGGCAAAATATACAATTAAATATATTACTAATAAAAAAGGGAGATGGATGGATGGAATACATAAGGGGCAAAATAGACAAATATATTACTAATAACAAAATATACAATTAAATATTTTACTAATAACAAAATATACAATTAAATATATTACTAATAACAAAGGGAGCCCCCTGCTTCAGCCTACCTTCCCAAACGGATCCAGGAACACAGACCCGCCGTTCTCAAGCAGCAGGGCACTGACTTCCAGCTGGGCCCGCGGGTAGTGGCCTAGTCGCATGGCAGCCGAGAGCGCCTCCTGCAGGGCCTGCGCCAGCGCCAGGTCCCGCTCCGAGGGTCGCCTCCGGGCCCTGTGTGAGGAGAAAGGCGCGCGGCGGAACTTGCACACCAGCCGGCCCCGCGCCTCGCCTGCCGCCGCCGCCCCTCCTCCTCCAGCGGCCTCACGGGGCCCGTACACAGCGCATAAGACCTTTGTGCCGCCCGAGAGCTCCACGAAGGCCGAGCCCTTGGCCTGGCTCAGCAGCGAGACCCGCGCGAAGAGGGGCTGCAACGCGGAAGGGTCCCTCCCGGGCTTCTTCTCCTCCTCCTGCTCGCCCCCGCCGGCCACGAGCAGCAGCGGCCCCGAGCAGCAGCAGTGGTGGTCCAGCGGCATGGCCTCCCCTCACAGCCCCGGAAGTGGAAGTGGCCAGGAGGAGGGAGAGGAGGAGGGAGCGCCACCCACTCAGGATTTCGACTACGTCTGCGTTATCGAAATCCCGCGTGGCTGGCGTAGTCTCGCGAGACTTCCTCCAAAACCCGGAAGTGGGTAATTTTTTTTTAAAAAAAATTATTTAATTTATTTTTCTATTTTTATTTTTTATTTAAAAAGATGAGAGGGGCGTAGGAAAGGGGCTGGGGGGGGGGGCGTGTACGGCCCCAGGGCCGCCAGTTGGGCAGCCCTGTTCTAGAAGTCTCTCCTGACATTACCCGCGTGCCATTACATAAATGCTTGTGATTATCACTTCTTCTAACAAGGTCATGCTTTTCTTGACTAGTGGTTTTCAGAAGGTGGTCTCCACATGAGATTCCCATTTGCCAAACAGACCAGACATCATTTGTACCTTTTCAATAAGACAATGGTGCCGTTATTTCCAATAGAGCAGGGCTGTCCAACTTCTACGGGCCCAAGGGCCGGAATTCCGGTCACTGATCACCTGGGGGGCCAAAGGGTCTTCCTCTGCCCCTGGCTCCGCCCCCTCCCCAGCTCCGCCCCTCCCCAGCTCCGCCCGCCCCGGCTCCAATTTACTTACAATTGACCTTGAGTTGTGGAGTTGTAGTTCACCTCCATCCAGAGAGCACTGTGGACTCAAATAATGATGGATCTGGACCAAACTTGGCATGAATACTCAATATACCCAAATGGGAACACTGGTGGATTTGGGGGAATGTTTCCTAATACCTTTGAGTTATTTGAGTCCACACTCAAATTGGGACACACCAAAAAAACCAAACACCTCAATGCCGTCGCAGGGCTTGATGGGGCCTCCTTTCCCAGAGGCGGGTGGAGGAGGCCCAAAGAGCTCCCTCCCTCCCTGAAGGGAAAACAAGCCGCGGGGGCAGGCGCAAAGGAAGCCTCGTTGCGCCCTGCACGCGGGGGAAGGCAGCACAACAAGGGGGAGGGGGCACGGAGGAGGGGAAGGAAGCATCGCCAAGGAAACCGCCGCTGAGGGACCCCTCCCCCCTCACCCAACGTCCCACTGTTTTTAGATTGATTGATTCGAGCCAGGCCCTTCCTTACCCATACTGCGGGAGCCCCGCCACAGGGCCGAAGCACCAACACCGCCGCCGTCCCCGAAGAGCCCCGCTGGAGCCGAGGCCAAGCTCAGGTCGGGCGCGGCGGCTCTCTCATCCGCGGGGTGGGAAGCGAGGGCCCTCCACAGGGAGAGGACGGAGCCAGGAGGGGCTTTCTTTGCCTCACTCCTCCCTCTCTCTGAGGGAATGAGGGCTGGCCTGGAAGCAGCCGCGAGGGAGGAGGAGGCGCGCGCCCAGTCCGGCCGCAAATCCCGCGGGACCCGAGATTTCGCAGCCACAGACGGGATTTCGACCTCCCTCGAAATCCCGTCTGTGGCTGGCATAGTCTCGCGATACTTGCCTAAACCCAAAAGTAGGTATTTTTTTAAAAAAAATTTTTTTTATTTTTTATTTGTATTTTATTAAAACAAGTTAGGGGGCCGGAGGGAAGGGGCTCGGGGGCCATGTACGACCCCAGGGCCGCCTGTTGGACAGCCCTGCAATAGATTATAAGATTTTCCAATAATTATTGTAAGAGTCCGATTTGTAAAACGTGGGTTTTGGAAGCCAGGACCTGGAAGGCATTGAGCACAGCCGCATGAGAAGAGAGCGGATGCTAAGTTAGGAAGCAGAACGACATCTTCAAAATCTGATACACACACATCTGCAGGATTTTTTTTTAAGTGCATGACTTTCTTTTTGCTTGAGCCAGACGGCAATAAACAAACAATGGCAGCCATTCTTAATCATCTTTATATAGTGTAGATAAAAATGTCAATTAGAATTTCAGAGGTCGGACGGCTACGCAAGTGAATTCCTGGCATTCGTTCAGAACAATGAACGGCTATTTCTCTCTTTAGAAAAACATTATTCTGAGCTTAGACAATATCTCACCAACAACATCATTCCTGTCTCCTCCAATAAACAGAGTGATTACACCAATTGGCCAAACCTAGACAATTACTCTCATTTATCGAGATTTGCTGGAAGCCAAATTCCCCGTCTCTCTTTAAAAGGAAAACCCAAAGGAAGGACGGAAGGGAGGGAGGGCGATGGTGAAGGCAGGTGAGAAACCTTTTCAGGGCTTCTGCAGGCGAGTTCATGGAATCCCCATGGGCCATCCAGTCCAACCCCTTTCTGCCAGGAAGCAGGAAAACTGCATTCAAAGCACGCCCGACAGATGGCCATCCAGCCTCTGCTTAAAAGCCTCCAAAGAAGGAGCCTCCACTACACTCTGGGGCAGAGAGTTCCACTGCTGAACAGCTCTCACAATCAAGAAGTTCTTCCTCATGTTCAGAAGGAATCTCCTTTCTTGTAGTTCAGGGCTGTCCAACTTCTACCGGCCCAGGGGCCTGAATTCCGGTCACTGATGACCTGGGGGGCCGTAGGGTCTGCCCCTGGCTCTGCCCCGGCTCCGCCCCCGCCCCGGCTCCGCCCTCTCCCCGGCGCCCTCTCCCCTTATTTTAATTTAATATTAAACATATTTAATTCCATCCTCCCCTCTCCCCTTATTTTAATTTAATATTAAATATATTTAATTCCATCCTCCCCTCTCCCCTTATTTTTATTTAATATTAAATATGTTTAATTCCATCCTCCCCTCTCCCCTTATTTTAATTTAATATTAAATTTATTTATTTATTTATTTATTTATTTATTTATTTATGTTCGCTCTTATATTCCGCTCCTCCCAGCAGGCTCGGGGCGGATCACAACACAAATACATGGGCGGCAGTTGAAAACCATATCAACAAGCGGCCCTACAGTCGGTAAAACATAAAAAACATAAAAGCCACATTTAAAACCAGTTACATAGTCATACATCAGTGAGGAGGTATGCAGCATTTAATTCCATCCTCCCCTCTCCCCTTATTTTTATTTAATATTAAATATATTTAATTCCATCCTCCCCTCTCCCCTTATTTTTATTTAATATTAAACATATTTAATTCCATCCTCCCTCTCCCCTTATTTTTATTTAATATTAAATATATTTAATTCCATCCCCCCTCTCCCCTTATTTTTATTTAATATTAAATATATTTAATTCCATCCTCCCCTCTCCCCTTATTTTAATTTAATATTAAATATATTTAATTCCATCCTCCCCTCTCCCCTTATTTTTATTTAATATTAAATATATTTAATTCCATCCTCCCCTCTCCCCTTATTTTTATTTAATATTAAACATATTTAATTCCATCCTCCCCTCTCCCTTATTTGTATTTAATATTAAATATATTTAATTCCATCCTCCCTCTCCCTTATTTTTATTTAATATTAAATATATTTAATTCCATCCTCCCCTCTCCCTTATTTTAATTTAATATTAAATATATTTAATTCCATCCTCCCCTCTCCCCTTATTTTAATTTAATATTTAATATATTTAATTCCATCCTCCCTCTCCTTATTTTTATTTAATATTAAATATATTTAATTCCATCCTCCCTCTCCCCTTATTTTTATTTAATATTAAATATATTTAATTCCATCCTCCCCTCCCTTATTTTAATTTAATATTAAATATATTTAATTCCATCCTCCCCTCTCCCCTTATTTTTATTTAATATTAAATATATTTAATTCCATCCTCCTCTCCCTTATTTTTATTTAATATTAAATATATTTAATTCCATCCTCCCCTCTCCCCTTATTTTTATTTAATATTAAATATATTTAATTCCATCCTCCCCTCTCCCCTTATTTTTATTTAATATTAAACATATTTAATTCCATCCTCCCCTCTCCCCTTATTTTTATTTAATATTAAATATATTTAATTCCATCCTCCCCTCTCCCTTATTTTTATTTAATATTAAATATATTTAATTCCATCCTCCCCTCTCCCCTTATTTTTATTTAATATTAAATATATTTAATTCCATCCTCCCCCTCTCCTTATTTTAATTTAATATTAAATATATTTAATTCCATCCTCCCTCCCCTTATTTTTATTTAATATAAAATATATTTAATTCCATCCTCCCCTCTCCCCTTATTTTAATTTAATATTAAATATATTTAATTCCATCCTCCCTTCTCCCCTTATTTTAATGTATCCCATCTGCCCTTATTTCATCTTTAAATATATTTAATTTTATATTCAATACAGGAGGGGAGATGGGGGGGAGGGAATGAGGAGCCCCCTGTTTCGGCCTACCTTTTCCAAACGCGCAGGATCCAGGAGTACCCAGACGACGAGAGAGGCGACGACCGACTGAGTCGAAGAAGGTCCTAATCGCGTCTGTGGGCCTCAGCGATCCAGTAGTAGAGTAGCCGAAGAGTATCGCGAGAATATGCAATCCACACGGGATTTCACTGTCAACGCCGGCGTGATCTCGTGTTGACAGCGAAATCCCATGTGGATTGCGTATTCTCGCGATACTTGCTCCGAACCCGGAAGTAGGTATTTTTTAAAAAATTTATTATTTATTTTATTTTTCAATTTTTATTTTTTATTAAAAAGCTTAGGGGGCCGTAGGGAAGGAGCTGGGGAGCCGTATACAGCCCCCGGGCCGCCAGTTGGACAGCCCTGTTGTAGTTTGAAGCCTTGGCTCCATTGTGTCCTAGTCTCCAGGGCAGCAGAAAGGAAGCCTCCTCCCTCCTCCCTATGACTTCCTCTCAAATTATGGCTATCATGTCCCCTCTCAACCTTCTCTTCTTGAGGCTAAACATGCCCAGCTCTTGAAGCCGCTCCTCATATGGGTTGTTCTCCAGACCCTTGATCACTTGAGTCGCCCTCCTCTGGACACATTCCAGCTTGTCAATCTCTCTTCAATTGTGGTGCCCAGAATTGGGCACAGTATTCCAGGTGTGGTCTGACCAAGGCAGAATAGAGAATGGGGAGCATGACTTCCCTGGATCTAGAGCAGGGGTGCTCATTAGGTAGATCGCGATCTACTCGTAGATCTCATAGGACGTCCTGGTAGATCGCAGGCAGGGCGGGAGGAAAGCTCAGTCCCACCCCGCAGGCTCCCGACGCCACCAAGGTGCTGCTTGCCAGTCAGCATGGCGGCGGCGTGACTGGCAATGCTATGGCCCTTGGGGGCGCCACCCCCAAGGCCTCCCCCGGCTGCCAGAAGAAGGGTGCAGGGGAGGGGCGTGGCCAGAGGCGGCTCCAACTGCGGCTGCTGCAGCATGGACTGGGACTCGGACCTGCCTGTTGGTAAGCCGGTGAAGGGGCTTCCTCTTTTCTCCCTCCCTGTCCCTCCCCCTTGCTCTCTTTCCTTCCTTCCTTCCCTTTCTTCCTTCTGTCTTTCTTTCCTTCTCTACTTCCCATCCTTTCTTCCTTCCCTTCTTTCCCTCCCTCCCTTCTGTTCTTCCTTCCTCTCTCTCTCCCTCCTTTTCCTTCCTTCATTCCTTCCTTTCTTCCTTTACTTCCTGTCTCCCTCCTTCTTGCCTTGCCTTCTTTCCTTCCTGTTTCCTCCCTCCCTCATTACTTCCTTCCTCTCTGCCTTGAACATTTGCTGTTGGTTGTGGGGCTTCTGTGTGGGAAGTTTGCCCCAATTCTGTTGTTGTTGGGGTTCAGAATGCTCTTTGATTGTAGGTGAACTATAAATCCCAGCAACTACAACTCCCAAATGACAAAATCAGGTTTTTTTTAGTGATGGTCACTCCTTGTAGGTGTCTTGTGGCCAAATTTGGCAGCAATTTGTCCAGTAGTAGGAAAGCGGTTGGTGTGTGTCAACTGTAAAATAGGATGTGTGGAAGGGGCCCCCTGGGTTATCTGAGGCCCTTTCCACACAGTTGAATAAAATCCCATGTTATCTGCTTTGAATCAGATTTTATGGCAGTGTGGACTCAGAAAACCCAGTTCAAAGCAGATATTGTGTCATCTGTTTCACATTTTTGTAGTGGGGTAGGTAGATCATTTTGACTTGGTTGTTTTATAAGTAGCTCGCATGCTGAAAAAGTGTGAGCACCCCTGCCCTAGAGGAAGACCCTCTCATTTAAGTCACCCTCTTTCTCTGGACACATTCCTACTTGTCAACATCTCCCTCCAGTGGTGGTGCCCAGAATTGGACACAGTGGGATTCCAGGTGTGGTCTGACCAAGGCAGAACAGAGCATGGGGAGCATGACTTCCCTGGATCTAGACACTATAGAGGCCAAAATCCCGTTGGCTTTTTTTGCCGCCGCATCACATTCCTGGCTCATGTTTAACTTGTTGTCCACGAGGACCCCAAGATCTTTTTCACACGTCCTGCTCTGGAGCCATGCATCGTCCCCCTTTCTGTCTCTTTGCATCTCATTTTTTCCCTGCCTAAGTGGAGTATGTCAGTCAGTCACGTTTATTGAGTATCCGTCAGGTCATTTCAAATAAAAGCTCCAACAGCAGTAGTAGTATACAACAGTCTTTCTCAACCAGTGTGCCGTGGCACACTAGTGTGCCATGATGGACCTCCTGCTGTGCTGCGAGAAAAGCTCTCTGCCCCCCTTCCTCCCCTCTCCTGCTGAACTCCTGCTGCTTGGGGGAGGAAGAAGGGCCGGGCAGTGGTGAAGAAAAAGAAGGGACCGGGACGCCGCCTCCCTCGGCCATTTCCCCAGCCAGCCTCTAATCCGCCATGACTCCCACCATGACTCTCGCCTCTTGCTCGCTGAAGCCGCGTGGAGGAGGAGCCCCGCCCACTGAAGCCCATCCATCGCTCATGATCCTCCTCTGTAGAAGAGCTGAAGCCGGGGGGAGGGGGCGGGGCGGGGCATGGCCTGTAGGAGAGCTGAAGTCAGGGGAGGGGTGGGGCATGTCGCGGCCTGGCTCTGCCCCCTCCCCCAGCTTCGGCACTACCAGCAGCTGCTCCAACCTTGAGGGGACAGTGTGAAGCCAGCATTGTGCTGGCTCTGGCACCGCTGGCTTGGCACTGCCCCCTCAAGGCTGGAGCAGCTGCTGGGAGAGGTGAAGCCGGGGTAGGGGCGGGGCATGGCGCAGCCTGGCTCCACCCCTCCCGGCTTCGCACTCCCAGCAGCTGTTCCCAGCAGGCCACCAACCCCAGCCGTTCTTTACTGTGTTAGAGGTGATCAGTTGATGTGACGCTTATTACCGCTGCTGCCGCCTACTGGAACTCATCCCCCGCACAGTTGACTCCAATAGACTCCATGTACCGCTGTCTCTTTTTATATGCTCTAAATAGGTAAGCAGCTACCTTATACACCGTTTGAAGGTTTGAGTATCTAAGCGGAGTATCTTGCATTGTCATGCAGATGTAGGGGAAAATAATCACAAATTCAGCAGCTTCCAAAATAACTTTGCGAAATAAAAATGGGAGTAGGGCCGGCATTGTTTCTGCTTCGACACAGATTCCCTTAAAACGGCAAGATTTGATAGATCATAAATCGTACCTGGGTTTATAGAGCTTCGTTTTTGGTCACACTGCACAACATACTTACATGCTCTCTAAACACAGTACAAAGATTAATTATAAAGTATTGATGCCGTGAAGAACTTCTAATATGCATCACGCTTAATGACTGTAATCATAGATGCCCTCATCCAGCGATACGCATGCACGTATTCCCATAAATACACACCAGTTGGCTGCAACCACCAATTGGGGGAATCTGTTGATCCATGTGGGAACTGATCAATTTCCCGATCCGAAATGGCAGCGCTCAAATTGGCGTGAAGCGCCCTCCTCTCTTGTGCGGAGGGGGCCTGCCACTTGCATGGGCTGCTGAGCGAAGTTGGTGAATGTCACTCCCTCCCATCTCATTCACCATTTAATTCATTTTCCATCAGGGTTGAAGAACCTGGTGCTTTTCATTAATGCTATTTAATTGAAAATTAAGGGAGGAAATTAAGCAAGGATTCATTACGGCTCTGAAGGGCTTCTTCATTTCACTTCTCTTGATATCACCTGCTGTAGCCATCATGGCTGCTTCAACCTTCTGCTCTGCCTCTCTTTTCGGCAGAGTTCTGTGGCATCGACAAGACTCGTGATGGCATGCGCTTCCATAAACTCTCTCCTCCTGACATCCTTGTTGCCTTGGCACTATGAGAGGGTTTCGCGATGTTAGGGACACGGGTTTTAGGGTCGCGGGGATGAAGCAACACCAGAGATACCGATCAATCCACTTCAAGACTCTTTATTCACGCTGTACAGCGTGAGGAGGGCAGACAGCGATTCTGCAAGCGCTCAAAGGACTGCCGTGCTTGTTGCGCAGTTAGAAAAGTTTTTATATTACTTTCTTATCAGCAACTAACATTACATCATAGCTTTCTGTCAGGATTGGCTATTTGACATGATCATGCACGTTTTGATTGGCTCTATATCTTCTATCATGCAAAGTTCACATGTACACTTGCATAGACAATTGTATGGCTACTTTCCTATCCGTAAGCAAACTGTTGCTGCATTTGTGGTGCCTTCAGTGCTTTCAGCGTGTCTTTCTTAAGGGAGGGGTACTTTCTACTTTTTAACGCCGCTCAGCGAGACCAGTCCCTCTCGTGGCAATGGTGTAGTAACAGTGAGGCCATGGACCATATTTTAGTTCTTGCGGACCACTGGTGGTCCATGGACCACAGGTTGGGAACCACTGCTATAGTTGGAAAGAACTGTTTTGACCACAATTTTATTTAGAGCCCTGTCTCCTTTCTTTTCACCTATGCATGTCTTGATCGGACACCCAAGATTTTTTTAAGTATTGGACTCAGTGAAAGTATTGTTCAGACCTGGGCATCTTACGGCCCGCGGCCCGGATGCGGCCCGGCAGCCGAGTCAGACCGGCCCGTGGATCCTTCAGCATCTGGGGAGAAGGGTGTTGGGGGCGGGGCCATTTCCACAAGAGGAAGGGCTGCCGCTGCTGCCATCCCATCGCGGGCTGTGGGGCCTGCATCGGCAGACAGCCCGCCGCTCCGGAGAACGATCGGAGGAACAGTGGCTTTGGAGTGCCTGCCATCCCGGGAGGCGATCCGGGCCTGCAGCGGGAGCAGTCGGCGACCTGCGGCTTCTGATCGCCATGGCGACCCGGAAGACTCTATCGTCTTCCGGGTCACCAGGGCAATCAACCGATCGGGAATGCCTCTAACGGAACGGCTGCAGCCTCCGATCATCTGCTGCTCTGCTGCGGCGGCAGCTGGGTCCGCTTTGCCATCGTCTGGGCTGGGTCCATTGGGCCATTCCATCTTGGGATCCTTCCTCTCTTGAGGATGTCAACCTCCATCTTGGTTTGCACCTTGTCTTCTTGAATTTAATTTAATTTAATTTTAGTGGTTTTTATTATTATTTTATAATAATAATGTTATAATAATAATAAAATAAATAATGTAATTTAATGTTATATTTTAATTTCAATATATTATAATGTCTATATATATACTATAATAAAATAATTATGATAGTAATACTAATAATATATGAATATTTCTTGATATATTAATAAGTTAATATTAATGATGTGTAATATATAGTAAATATAGTAAATAAATAAATAATGTAGATTAGAATGTAGTTCAGCCTTTAGGTGCGGCCCTCCATAATATTTTTTGGCTCTCGTGTGGCCCCTTGGAAAAAATAATTGCCCACCCCTGGTATTGATACTAAATGTGTAATGAAGCTACGTTTTGCTAAAGCCATGCCTCTGCATTTCCCCGGGACTCCGAAGGCTCTTGCGGTATGAACCTCCCAAAGACAAATCTGAACAATTAGTGAACATCTTTTGTGATTCTGCTCAGTTGACCTCTACCTCCTGCGCTGTGTGCCACCACCTGGAGTGCAGAGTAATTGCCCAACTTTTTCTATGTGGCCTGTCATACCTTAGTGCTTAATTTCAGATCAGTAATCGGGAATTGCTTCCTGAAAGTTGGAGGGGAAGAGCCAAACAGCTGGATTCTTCAGATGGCTGTAGAGCAGTCGTTCTCAACCTTCCTAATATAGTTCCTCATATTGTGGTGTCCCCCAACCATCAAATTATTTTCTTTGCTACTTCAAAACTGTGATTTACTACTTTTATGAATCATAATGTAAATGAATTGATATGCGGGGTGTATTTGATTGTTGATTTGTTGTTGATTTGTTTGTCTTGAGCAGTTCCTGCTATTTGTACACCGCATCGAGTCGCCTTTGGGCTGAGAGAGACGGTCTAGAAGCAAAGTAAATAAATAAATATTTTCATTCTTACTTCTCCTTCTCCCTGGTATTCTCCCTGGGACGTAATTTATTTATTTACTTACTGTATTTCTATACCGCTTTTCTCAGCCTGCTGGCCACTCAAAGCGGTTAACAATAGCAAAATTCAATGCTCAAAACATCATAAAACAGTTAAAAACAATAAAAACGATAGCATAATAAACAATCAATTAAACATCAGTAAAACGCCTCATAGTTAGAATCAAGATCCAGTCTCATCATCCAATTGTTCCATATTCCTATATTCATTACACTGCCTATTTATATTTATTTTATTAATTATTTCGATTTGTATACCGTCCTTTTCTATTGGCTCAGGACGGTTTACAGCATATCAAACTACAACACGAAGCATAAAAACAATAAAAATATAGGACAGTTTCCACAATATTCCACTATAACCATGGGTAGTTACTGAATGCATGCCGGAACAATGCCGTTTTGCAAGCTTTCTGGAAAGCCGCAGCTCGCTGAGTGCTCACACTTCAGGTGGTAAACTATTCCACAAGCACGGTGCTGCAACAGAGAAGGCTCTCTGTCTAGTTGACAACAAAATGGTTCGCAGGGGCGGAATCTGCAAGAGGTTGAGGCCTTCTGATCGGAGAGATCTCTGGGGAACGTATGGGAGTAGACGTCCCTTAAGTACACCGGCCCCAGACCATGCAAGGCCTTAAAGGTCAGAACCAACACTTTGAAGATGACCCGGTGCTCAATTGGTAACCAGTGCAGTCGTTGCAGAGTTGGAGTGATATGAGCCCTGGCCGGTACTCCAGCCAGGAGTCTCGCTGCTGCGTTCTGCACCAGTTTGAGCTTCCGGATAACTGACAAAGTAGGACCAATGTAAAGGGCGTTACAGTAGTCTAGCCTCGAGATGACCGTTGCCTGGATCACCGTGGCTAGGTCATTTTCGGAGAGATAGGGTGCCAGCCGCCTAGCTTGCCGCAGATGGTAGAAAGCAGATCTGCGGACAGTGGAGACCTGAGCCTCCATCATCATCAGCGGGTCCAACTGGACCCCCAGACTCTATACTAAGGACAACGGGCGTAGTGCCTCGCTGTCCAGAGCAGGCAGCCAGAGCTTGCACTCACTCGGGTGACCCAGCCAGAGGATCTCCGTCTTCGACGGGTTCACTCTCAACCGACTGGCTCGTAGCCAACCAGTCACAGCTTCAAGGCATTGTTGGAAACAATCGGGTACAGAGTGTGGTTGACCGTCCGTCCTCAGCACTAGCTGGGTGTCATCAGCGTACTGATGACACTCCAGACCAAAGCTCCTCCCCAACTTGGCAAGGGGTCGCATGTAGATGCTGAACAATAAATAAATAAATAAATTCGATAAATAAATAAATAAATATGATAAATAAATAAATAAATTCGATAAATAAATAAATTCGATAAATAAATAAATAAATTCAAATGCCTGCTCAAACAACCAGGTCTTCACTTTCCTCTGAAATGCTAACAGGGAGGGAGCCGATCTAATTTCTGTAGGAAGGGGCCACCACTGAGAAGGCCCTGTCTCTCGTCCCTGCCAGATGTACTTGTGATGCAGGTGGGACCGAGAGCAGGATTTCCCCAGACGATCTTAGTGTCTTAACCACCTCCCTCTGGAGATAAAGAAGAGGGAAGCAAAGGGCGTGGGAAAGGGTTAGCGGTGTCTCAGTTCCTAAGACGTGTTTTCCAATGGTCTTAGGCAACACCTTTGAGAGGGTCATTCGAACCCCAAAAGGGTCGCAACCCACAGGTTGAGAACCGCTGCAGTAGAGGAATAGAGGAGCACAGAAACATTTTAGTTTTGGTCAGTGGCTTTAAGAAATAACCATTGGTAAGGAAGAAAAGAATAAACCTAGCTGTAAACTGGTACGAATGGTGAGCCCATATTTTAATTTTGATGAGACCTTAAAAGTACTCTCTTCCAAGTTTTCTCATCTTCCCTTTCAAAGCTGGGTTTTGAGGAACTCCTTGCTGAAGGTACGAACAAAGTATAACAGGCACCCGTATATACAGAATCGTGCACCTCCTGAGATTCGGGGCTCTGACATACAAAGGATGCCCTGCGGTGTGCTCTGGATCTCAACTGGGCCGCCCCCGCCTTCCTTTTACGAATTAATTCACTGAGCATTATTGCTGTTTGTACAATCTGAGAACGGCAAGAGCAGAGATATTATCAGGTTGTGTTTCCAAGTCATGTGGGATGGTTTCAAAACATTAATTGGTAGAAATCCAAGTGTGCGCGGAGGGGAAGAACAAAATGCAACATTTACATAGACAGATTTAATGCAGTGAATAGTATTAAAGGTGCCAAGTATAATAAATCAGCAGGCAGCCTTGAGAAAACAGGCAGATCCCCTCCAGCACTGAGGAAAATGTTACATAAAATATTTTAACATACTGAACAATTTGTTCTACATTGTCATTTCTGAGTGTGGTTTTTAATGGGCTTTGTAAAAAGCGATCCGACTGGTATTTATGTGCTGCATGAAGATGTGGTAGATCTGCCTTCTTCGGCGTCTTTTAATTAAAGGAAGTGTCAGGGGGAAGACTTCGCTTAACATCCTTGACCACATGATGGCAGGGAACCTCCCCAAAGTAGGCACGATTGTCCCCTAAATCAGTGTTTCCCAACCTTTTTTGAGCCGCGGCACACTTTTTACATTGACAAAATCCTGGGGCACACCACCAACCAAAATGACACAAAGTGACACTCTAACTCAGTAATACATCTAGTTAATATGTTTTAAATGTATTTATACACTCAGTGTGAAACCTGGGCCTGTTTCGATGAACACAACATAGATATCCTGCCTTGTGTGCTTTGGGCATAGATATCCCGCCTTGTGTGCTTCGGACATAGTTATCCCGCCTTGTGTGCTTCGGACTGGGTTGCCTGGGCCGACGCTGCCCTATCATCACCACCCGGTGCTTCAAGGCCGCTGCTCACCTGGGTTTCCCTCAGGCAGGATTGGAGGGAGGGAGGCGCAGGGACAGGCCGCTCCCTTCCGAAGCCGAGAAGCAGGCCGTGAAGGAAGGAAGTGTCAGATTATTGCATTTTGAATAGCAATTCATGAGTCAGCACAAGATATATTTTCGCAGTTTGAGATGACCTGCAGTGTGACATGTTTGACACCAGATGGCGCTGTCTCAAGACTGCTAAATGGAACCTTGAGGAATGTCAGTTACAAAGTGACAGTTGGGATTTGTCAGTTGGGATTGAATATCTGTGAGGAAAGGATGTTTAGAAAGGTAGCTGTGATGGCTGTTGTTTTTCGATGTTTTGCCAGTTATTGTTAAATACAATTCAATACAAAGTTATATATTTACCTTGTGAATTGAATGAGAGTTTCATTATTCACACGAACAGAGACTGGAGTTTTTGGGCCGATGGGCAATTAAACTTCTATATTTCTGTTGCCTATCCGCTGTGACATAAATACTCGACGCCGAAGAGGAAGGAAGGAAGGAAGAAGGGAAGGAAGGAAGAAGGCCTGGGAGCAGGAGAGGCCAAGGCAGAGCCCAGGCCAGGAGAGGAAGAAGGTAGAAGGCCCCGGAGCCCCCTCGGCCCCAAAGCCCGAAGGAATCCTGAGCCAGAGGGGGAAAACAGGCGGCTAAGAAGAAAACAAAGCTTAACGCTCATCTCCGGAAGCTTTCCGCCTCCTCCGGAAGTGACCTCACAGGGAAAGTGCTGCCTGGCCCCTCCCCTCCTCAGCGTCCAACCAACTGCTTCTCCAGGAAGCCGAGGCCCCGCCTCTCCCCTCTCTCGGGACTTCTGCCCTGAACAAACATGGTGGTGCCGGGTGGGAGACCCTTCGAGAGGCGGGGCTTGCTTCTTGGCCGGCGTTGATTGGCCCTGCTGGCGCCCCAGAGAGAGAGAGAGAGAGAGAGAGAGAGAGAGAGAGAGAGAGGAGAAACAGAGAGACAGAGAGACAGAGAGACAGAGAGACAGAGGCAGGCTGCCCAGATGACTCCTGGCGGGGTGGTCGGTTCTTCCATGGCACACCTGATGATCGCTCACAGAACACTAGTGTTGGGAAACACTGCCCTAAATTATGCTTGACCCAAACCCTACATGGAGGTCAGAGCCATGCCGTGGTTTATGCAACTCCCACATTCACCATTCGCGTCTCTAGGAGTGCGACCGATGCAGCAAAGGAAAGCAAGGAGGTCCCCGCCTCCTCCTCCTCCTCCTCTGTTCTTGGGACAAAGCTGGAGCTCCGCATGTCCCCAGCCAATATTAGTGCTATAAATATCCAGCAAGAGATATATTTTGGCATTTACCTTTGCTGATACCGCTGTCTGTTTCAGAAATAAATTTAGAATACAGCAACTATTGAATTGGAGGAAGGCCAAGGCCTGCTCTGGTGGCACAGACCGCTGAGCTGTGAAAGGGAGGCTTTGAAGGCCGAGGATTAAAATCTGACTTATTTCGTTTCCCAAAGAAATGCCTTTTTTTAAAAAAAGAATCATCCTTCTATCTCAATGGAGGGACACAGAGTTCTAGCATGCGCAATGGCGTTATTTTTCAACTTTGCGACGGGAACACAAAAGTACTTTGGCTCTCAGTTAACAGATGGGTTAATGCCTCTTTGTGTTGATCCTCCCCTGACCGGTCACTCCACACACACTCACATGCACTTTAAAAAATAGCTACATTCAAAAGCAGTCTGTTGTATCATTGGGAGAAGCTGTATCTGCTGGAGCATTAAGCCCGGTTGCTGGTGAGTCATGTCTTCCCCTGTCTCTCTCTTTCTCTCTACCACTTCGCACGTCATCTTTGGGCCACAAACAGATGCATGAGTTGGCTTCTGCCATAGATTTGCTCTCCTGTCCCCTTTTGCAACCCAGCAGCTTACATTTTCCGTGTTCGTTCAAACATGGTGCCAGTCGGTGCACACCCCAAATTAATAGGAAGATCAGCCCTGGCCTTGTCTTACTCAACTGTCGAGTGTGCCTGCCCTGTTTGGCACAAGTGTGCCCACGCGAAGCAGGTGAACATAGCATTGAATGAAACATGCAGAATAATCACGGGATGTCTTAAACCTTCACCTGTTGATAAAATCTACAAGCCAGCTGGCATTGCCCCCCGGATGTGCAGACCCAAAATTAGTAAGAACATCAGCCCTGGCCTTGTCTTACTCAACTACCGAGTATGCCTGCCCTGTTTGGCACAAGTGTGCCTGTGAGAAACGCCACAATTCGACTGTAGAACCCTCAGGCACACGGCGAGCACACGCACACGGCAACTTGATCCAACGAGATTTATTGTGGGTATAACACCTTTGATGCCAGAACTGGCATCAAAGGGAACAAACATAGCTTATATACAGAACACACCCCCATCATCGGTCCATCACCTCAAAGGCCCAACCCCCCCTGGCATGCAATGCCCAGCAGAGGTTGCATCATATCCACCCTGATTCAGCATGGTTCCAATGTCCAGTGGATATTTCATCATATCCTGCTTTAGTCCACGAGCCAGGGCTGTTCATGCTGGTGTGGTGTGACCTAAGGCCCATTTCCAGCTCTGTGCGTCTTCAAGGCCACACCTGGCAGAGATTATGTTGCTGGAAGGGTATGAGATAAGAGCCCTATTTGCTCTTTTTTGACAGACACTTACATGTGCCCATGCAAAGCAGGCTTACCCCATATGTGCCCAGAAGATCACTGCGTTCTGAGGGGCTCAATCTACTAGAGGTGCCTGGTATTAAGACTTACCGATTGTCGAGTACGTGGCAGAGGGCATTCACAGTGGCTGCGCCGAGCCTCTGGAATACGCTGCCCGAGGAGACGCGAGCCTTATTGGGCTTGCTGGCATTCCGCAAGTCTGTAAAGACGTGGCTATTCAGACAGGCGATCGGTCCTGACTGAGGCCGCTGCAATCTGCCATCCTGCCGCGTCTTGCCGCCTGTATTGTCATCGATCTGCTGGGTTTTTATTGTTAGGAGCGGGGTTCAGTGGTTAGAATGTTATTTTATGTGTTTTATCTGTTTTTACCTGGTTTTAATTGTTGTAAACCGCTCTGGGCTCCGGAGAGAGCAGTCTACTAAATCGAATAAATAAATAAAATAAACATAGCATTGAACGAAACATGCAGAATAATCACAGGATGTCTTAAACCTACACCTTTAGATAAACTCTGCAAGCCAGCTGGCATTGCCCCCCCCCCCAACCCCGATGTGTGGCAGGAAGTTATTATTATTTGAATTTATATACCGCCACTCCCCGAAGGCTCGGAGCGGTTTACAACAGAATAATACAGTTAACAGTAACAACTATACACATCACAACAGTAACAAAACAAACTATAAGGAGTCGTCTACTAGGTACCCAGGGTTCACCCGGTCCCTAGAGAGAGGGGCAAAATAAAACCCGATGGGGTGTGGTCATGGACAGGGCCAACTGGATGGTGCGGGGCAGGCGTAAAAGCTGGCTCACCCATTTAGTTGCTGTTAAATAGGAGAGAAATAAGGCTGAACACTGTGAAAGCCACCCACTGCATGGCTACCAGCCTCCTCCCAGTAGACTCAAATCAAGGAAAAGCTCTTGGCGTCCCAGCAGCAACAGCAAGGGCCTCCTTCTGGGCAGCTCAACCAGGAAATCCCAACTGGATGGCCCCCCGTGAGGGAGGGTCTTCCTCCAGGGGTAACTTGGAAGTCCCCGAAGAGATCCAGAAGCAGAGCGGGCAGATCAAAGACAGCCTTGGCAAAATAAATAAATAAATAAATAAATAGAATAATCCCACACCTTGTGTGACTGTGGAGCAGAACAGACAACTCCGCACCTGTATGCTTGTCCACTGTGCCCTGCCTCCTGTATCTGTTTTCCGGTTGTGCCTGCGTGCCTTCTATTTTTTTATCAGTTTTATACTAATTTATGGAATGCTTTTGATATGAAATAATAATAATAATAATTCAAACATGGTGGCCCTTGTGGTCCCTTCCAACTTTATGAATCTCTGGTTGTATGGTAGATCACTTATGGTAGCCCACTGAATCTCCAATGGAGTTATTGGGTTGATACGAGTTTTCCGGACTGCATGGCCATGTCCCCAAAGCCATGCAGCCCGGAAAACTTACAGCAGCCCAGCGATCCCGGCCATGAAAGCTTTTGACAACAAATCAAGTTATTTCCTGCATCTTGGCAGCGGGTCGGACTGGATGGCCCATGAGGTCTTTTCCAACTCTATGATTCTATGATTCAAGACTTTATTGATTTGTTGCTACAATTTGGAAAAACTCCCCAGGGAGATCTATATATAGTTAGTGTCGTCCTTCCTGGGCAGTCATTGCGGTGCCAGGGCTCATCTCTTTCCTTTGCACTTCTGGCTGTGACTAAGCGGTGAAAAGGAATATTATCCGTATTTCACCTTGATCTTGGAGCAGCCTGGGCTTTATCGAAGGCTTCTCTTGAGCGCTCGGGACAAGTTGTCTATGTGTATCTTTTGACGCGCTCTTTGGGCATTCTTAATGATGGAAGTGGGTGCAGGTGAAACCTGTGCCTGGTGAGCTTGAGCTACAGGGAAGCACAAGAGCTCTGCCATTCCCTTCTCAGCTTCACGTTGCCAAGTGCATATTTATCATAATTATATTTTTCTTGTGTTGCTTCCAATGTGATTTCCCACCTTTGATTGGATTGATTAATATGTACTGACATGAATTTCAGATTCTGGTGGTACAGTATTTAGATCTATTTAAGCTGCAATGAGAACATCTGGTGTATTTTCTTTGGAGGTGAAGAATTTTTTTTAAAAAAACACTAAAAACAGTTTTTTGAAAATGGAAAACCAAAAACATCTGTAGTGAAAAAGTTCACAGCCATTGCTTCACTTACTGGATTAAAAGACTATCAGCTATTCCTTCAGCATTTCACCACAATAGGTGTTGTGAACCAGACCACCTTAAGAAGCCAGGCACAATAAAGTAAATAGTTAGAGTTTATTTCTGTGAGAGTTTATTGCTGTTTAGTGCCGTGAGAAGCCCCAAAGCTTCCCACAGCATCTCAAATATGATAAAGGACACCGCAAAATGATGAAACAAACCAAAAGGTAGAAAACTCCCAGGTTCCAACTCCTTCACAAGAGGAAATGAGGCTGAGAGAGTGTGTCACAAGGTCACAACCAGCCAAGAAGAACAGGCTACTTCAAGGCATGGTAACAGCGTTGTCAAGAAATAGTAGCGTCGTCACGCAGTCCAAACAT
Source organism: Anolis apletophallus (assembly GCA_030556195.1). Taxonomy (NCBI): domain Eukaryota; kingdom Metazoa; phylum Chordata; class Lepidosauria; order Squamata; family Anolidae; genus Anolis; species Anolis apletophallus. Next base: position 782,177 of record JARBWK010000023.1, read on the forward strand.
CATGCCAGAATGAGTAGAGTCATCACTCAGTCCTTCTGTCAAACCAGGAGGAATGTAGATGAAGCAGCGAAGTCAAATCAATCCGGAATCCAAAACGAAGAAGCAGGGAAATCTAGCATAGAAGGGATTTAAGGTGGTGGAGCCAAACGCAGGATGCAAAGATGCGGAAGCCCACGAAATACAATACCAAGATCCAAAACTCCACATCCACAATCAATCCAGCAATCAGTCCAGCAGCGACCCAGCACAGAAGGCAACGGCCTGGATAGCAAGAACAACACCTTGTCAGCTGCAAGGAATGGTAAATTGCAAGCCCTCTTTATTCAGTCCTCCTCAGGGCTTGATTACACCAACGCCTCTTCCCCTTTCCTTCAGCTGCCAGCACCTCCTCCCATGCCGCCCTTTGTCTTTCTCTCCAGACAATCTATCTCCTCCCTAACTCTCCCCAACAGTCCCCATGAGACCCATTCCCAGCACTCCAAGCTTCTGCCAACCTAGCAGTTCAAAAACATTCAAATGTGTGTAGATCAATAGATACCAGCGGGAAGGTAACGGCGCTGCATGTAGTCATGCTGGTCACATGATCTAGGAGGAGTCTACAGACAATGCCGGTTCTTTGGCTTAGAAAGTGAGATGACCATAACCCCGAGTCGGACCTGACTCGACTTAATGTCAAGAGGAAACATTTATGTGAACCATATTTTCAGAAAATTGCTTTGGGTAGACTACATCAGCTCTAGTTTCTGATACAGGCTATATGCCACCCAGTGGTCGCCATCTGCTCACTCACAGAAAACCATATTTAATAAGCATCAGCACTATATGAGAATTTCGCAAGACCAGTTGCTCTCGTTGCAACAGTGTAGTGACGGTGAGGCCGTGGATCATACTTTAGTTCCTACAGATCACTGGTGGTCCATGGACCACAGGTTGGGAACCACTGGTATCGGTCTTTGTGGGAATGACTTGAGGGCACACGGCAACAACAACAAACAACTTCCAAAGTCCTAGTCCAACACTCCAACTGCTACTTGTGACTTACCGAAAGCTAACTAGAGTGTTCCTTCACTTACTGCGGGGTTATGTTCCAGGACCTCCTGCAATAAGTGAAAAACCACAATGTAGGGATGCTCTATTTATTTTAATATTTATACATTATTTTAGTAGTGATGCACAATTTTAAGTCTTCGTAAACTTAAAATAAAGGGAAGGGAAGTAAGGAAAGGCCCTTCAAGGCTGGAGGGAGAGACGGAGGACTGAGGAGGGCGGCAAAAACCCGTGAAACAGCGAAAATACCGCGATGTATATTTTAAATTAATGTTTTTTGAAAACCGCAAAACAGCGAGTCCACTAAAAGCGAACCGCAAATTCGCGAGGGAACGCTGTACTGCGTTTTTGTCAACCAATATGTACAAAGTGTATTTTGCAGAAACAAAAGTACAAACTAAAAGTGGGGGGATGGAGAAGAATGTCTGTTTTGATTGGTGAAAATAGCTATGCGCTTGAAAATCATGCAGTGGCATTTTGTTGCACCTCAGAACGCTGGCAGTTCCCCCTAGATCACACACACCAGGCAGATGCAATAAATGTACTTTTATTTAGAATAAGGATAAAGGATAGTCCAAAGATGTAAGAATAAAGCAATCAAGGCAAATCCAAAAATAGTCCAATAAAGTTCTCGAGCTGCAAGCTCAATTGGCTAAAATCCCAACGGAGGCAATAGTCCATAAACAAGGCAAACTGCTCCTTGCGGTCAATGTGAAACTTGAGACAAACCACTCTGGCGGTTCCAATTTCCTTTCCAAACTAAACGTAGCTTCAGGTCTGACTAGACTCACCCAGGCACACTCTAATAAAGGAAACTATTTCCTATGTGCCCAACGCACCCCCTTTCTCAGGCTCCAATATTTCCGAGAGGATCGGATGCTGGCCCTCATGTCAAATTCCATCTCATTATTTATTTATTTATTTATTTATTTATTTATTTATTTATTGTTCACTTTTGTATTCCGCTCCTCCCAGCAGGCTCGGGGCGGATAACAATAAAAGATTACATGGGTAACATGCTACAGCAAGTCAACATGCGGCCCTACAATTGGTAAAAACAAAACATAAAACCACATTAAAACACAGTGTATCGTCAACACACGGAATTGGGAGGACAAGTAGTACAGTTGGTTGGTCTAGTGTGCCTAGTTAAAAGCTAAGCCGAAGAGGGCCGTCTTGCAGGCCCTCCAGAAGGGGGCCAATTCCGAGATAGCTCGGGTACTGTCCGGGAGGGCATTCCAAAGCACCGGTGCCGCTACGGAAAAGGTCCTTTGTCTGGTCGTCGATAGGTGGCAGGAGCGGACTGATGGTATTAGCAACAGATTTTGTTCATCTGAGCGCAGTGATCTCGGGGGAGAGTACGGGGTAAGGCGGTCCCTCAGGTACGCAGGCCCTAGGCCGTGTAAGGCCTTGAAGGTCAGAACCAACACCTTGAAGGCAATTCGGTACTCGATAGGAAGCCAGTGCAGTTGCCGGAGAATGGGTGTAATGTGCTCCCTCACCGGCACTCCTGCCAGCAAGCGAGCCGCGGCGTTCTGCACTAGCTTGAGTTTCCGGATTGTCGACAAGGGAAGGCCAACGTAGAGGGCATTACAGTAGTCTAATCTCGAGATGACCGTCGCTTGGATTACCGTGGCCAGGTCGTTCCTGGACAGGTAGGGCGCCAGTCGCCTAGCCTGTCGGAGCTGGTAGAATGACGTCCTGCTGACCACAGAGACCTGAGCCTCCATGGTCAGCGAGGAGTCCAGCGAAACCCCCAGGCTCTTAACCGATGGCGATGGGTTAAGCCGCTCGCCATCCAGGGTAGGCAACCGGCACCCACCCAGCCCAGGCCGCCTGGGCCACAGGATCTCTGTCTTCGACGGGTTCACCTTCAGCCGGCTGGCACGCAGCCAACCAGTCACGGCTTCAAGGCATAGATGGAAACAATCGGGTACGGAGTCCGGCCTGCCGTCCATTCTCAGCAGAAACTGGGTGTCATCAGCGTACTGATAACACTCCAGACCAAAGTCGCGGGCCAGCTGGGCCAGGGGGCGCATGTAAATGTTGAATAATAAGGGGGAGAGGATAGCCCAGGTGCAGTACTATCATCCTGAGAAACCGAATCCTCCCATTCCCCGGCATGCTCATCTGGCAAGGGAGTAGAGAAGCTCTCGTGAGAATCAAGGTCGCTCGGCATCTCACTATCTACTTCAGAACTGGCTTCCATGAACTCATCGCTATCCTCATCTTCAGGCCCATATCCATGTAGCCACCCATCGCCCCATGCTAATTCTTCATTTGCAGACCCATTTCCATCTGGCCACCCATCATCCCCATTCTGATCCAGGGCAGCTGGGACCCTTGATGCCTGTCTCTGACCACTAGGCTGGAACACCAAACTAGACTGGGACACCACACATTTTGAACCGATTTCTCCCTTGATGTGCATCCCACCGTGTGTTTCTGAGGCTTGCGTATCAGCCAGCGTGTGCATGTAGCAATGTCATCTTAAAAGTCTTTTCCTCCACCCTGGCTCCCTCTTTCCCCATCCTCAACCATTTGGCCGGTAGCACTGGAACAATGCGATTAGTCCTTCTAAAATAGTGGTGGCTTCCAGGCAGAGAATATGGATCAGAGAAGAGAGAGACAAATGTGAAACTGGTTTGGCTGTGCTAAGTAAGTAGCAGCTGCGCGGAGACAGTGAGAGCAGCTGCGGGTCTGAAATTAGTCATTCTGTGCAGAAATGAGTTTGATAAATAATAAAATAGCAGTATTAGCAACAGATGCTTTCCCCATCAAATGAGTCTGAACATCATAAAATGCGGAAGAAATTACAGATGTACCAACATACAAGCAGGCATGTGCATGGGAGGTATTTGGTAGATACACATGTACCTGACAAGCCACACGACTATTAGAGTATCGAATGAATATCTGAATTTCGGAACACCGATGCCTGAGACAGAATTATTTATTTATTTATTTATCTATTATTCATTCTTATAGACTGCTCCTTCCAGTAGGCTCGGGGCGGTTTACATAATGCATACAAACAATCGTGACACAATACAACAATTACTAAAAGCCTTACCTGGCCCCGGGGCGCTTTGGCCCTGAGATGGCAGAGAGAAGACCAGCAGGACCCGGAGGAGACAGACGAGGCGAGGGTGGCGAGAGGAGGGCGAGTGGGGCGACTGCAGATGATCCCCAGCACGAGCGTCGCCCGAGCGTGCTGGGCCTATTCGACTCTGGAGCGGCTGGAGCTGCCGCTCAGGCGACCCCCCCCGAATCCCGTAGAGCGGACCGCTGAGAGGGGCCTTCTCCTTGGAGAGAGGCCCCCATCTGGAGCTGAAGCCACGACGGGAGCTGCACCGGGCCTGTGGTGGAGTCTCTGGAGAGCATTGGGGCGCGGGACTCTCCCTGGCTGGGAGGGCGGTGGCCGAGCCCACCAAGATGGCGCCTAGCCCAAACTGCTCGGCGTCTCTTGCCCCGCCCCCCTCGCCCATGCTGGGCACCTTGACCCCGCCCCTTTCCGACTCGGAGCAACCACCGCTGCTGAGGGCTCGGCCAGAGACACTGGAGGACCTCAGCATCTCCCGGGTGCTGGCAAAGGCCCCTGGGGCCCGGCCTCATCGCCGGGCTTGCCGCTTGCTGCTAGCGGCCCCCAAAACTCCGCCTGGATCACCATCTGTCCCGTCACCTGCTGGTGACCAGGGTAAGATCGGTGGCCCTGTTCACGGAGAGGCAATTTTGGGGGTTGCCGACTTAGGGGGCAACGCAGCGAGCAGACGCCCCCCTTTAGGGGCCTCAATCCCCGGAGGTGCCTCACAGAGGAAACCACATGGCCGTCGGAGGAGGCGCCGTCGTAGGCCAGGGAGCACCAGCCCCTTCCCCTCCGACTCCTTCAGAGACCACCGATGCCGGGGCCGTCGACCCCCCGGTCTCTCCACACGCTCGGCCAGGGACCTGGGAGGGAAGAGGCCCTCCGCCCCCGAGCCCAGGTCCAGACGATCTTTTCGCCCTAGAACCTTTTGGGGCTCAGGTGTCGAGTGTCGTCACCGGTTGCACCCGAGGCCGACGAATAACACTTCTTCAACATGTCTGGCCCCTTCTGCCAGACTGCGGGACGGAGGAAGCTGGTCCACACTTTTTTCCTGTGGCCAGATGAGGGAGTTCTCCTCAAGACTCCCCAGGCTTCCACCCTTTGACGGCTGGGTGGGGTCAGCCTAGGCCCAAGACCATTCCTGCCATATCCCGAGCCTTGTCTCTGTTACCCTTTCCCCCTGTCCCCCTCTAAATGTTGTATTGTCTTGTTCGTCACCTATTGTTATGTAACTTTATGCCTCTTTTATTGACCTAAAATCAGCCTTTGACTCAATCCCAAGAGACCTGCTCTGGACAAAATTGGAGAAGGCAGACATTGACCCTCGTCTGCTGTATCTGATTAGGGCCCTATATACCAATACCTCGACACAGGTCAAAGTTGATATGGCAGGTCATCTCACACCAAAAATAAATACCTACACTGGTGTCAAACAGGGCTGTATCCTAGCACCTTTTTTATTCAACTTCTATATCAATGATATTGTCAAGGAGTTAGAGGGCCTACAATACGCCCCGGTCACTATTCTGGACCAGAAGCTTTCCCTGCTAATGTATGACGACTATATCATTCTCATGTCAAGTACTCAGGTAGGGCTAAGACGGTTGTTGGCTGGATTCTCAACATATTATAAACAAAAACGCTCTTACAATAAATTACAGCAAAACCCAGGTTATGGTCTTTGGTAGGCGCCCCAAAACACACTCTTGGCGCCTAGATGAACATGTAATAAAACAAGTCAAATCCTTTAAATACCTAGGAATTTTCTTTTCCGAATCAGCCACCTGGAAACAACAGATGAGTAACATCAAAACTCAAGCTTACAGATCAGCCAAAGCAACACTGAGCTTTGCTGCCAAACAAGGTGGTAATCTGGTTAATCCCGCCCTAACTGTTTTCAAAGCCAAAACCCTGGCGCAATTTCTCTACGGGGCAGAAATCTGGGGCATACCTAGTGCCCTAGGTCTAGAAGTGCCTCAAAATTACTTCCTAAGGGCATTATTAGGCCTCCCTAAAGACACTCCAACTGCCATGATCCGCCTTGAAACCTCTGTCCCAACCCTAGAAAGCCAAATAGATAAAAGGATCTTGTGCTATTGGCTTAAAATCCAAGAAATGCCAACTGCTAGATTACCAAAAAAATGTCTCTTGGAACTTAACAATGGTCTACCTGTTAACAATTGGGTCCACAAGGCAGCACAACTGGCCATTAAATATGGTCTCTCGGTTAGTGAGCTGGCAAAGCTAGACCACCCCACAAGGAAGACAAAAATAAACAAGACAATATTAGAAGTCACTACACTTACAGACCTCCAGGCTGCCTGTGACTCCCCGTGTGCCCCCCTATACTACCTCCTTAGACAACCCACTGGCTACCCAGACTACCTTGACAGCCTGACCTTTGTCCAGCTCCGACGAGCCTTCACAGAGCTCAGACTAAATATGTTTGATTCAGCGGAAAGGGACGGGAGGCTTAAAAAAGTCCCCAAAATTGAACGAAGATGTATTGTTGGTTGCCCCTACCCAGAGGACCTGGTACATTACTTAATGTGCTGCCCCCTACACAAAGATCCTAGGGAGCGCTTTATCTTACCTTTACTGGACAACAAAATCTTCTGAATTCTCAAGAGATACTACTCTACCTCCTTATGGATACAGATAAATATACGACCTGGCGCGTAGCCCTGTTTGCCCTTGCGGCTAAGAAGATTAGGAGGAGGCACATAGCGGAGATGGCTGTCCTATGTAAAGGAGATAATCTGGTTTAAGAAGGTTTAAATGTGACTCATGGTGTATAAGTAACTGGTAACCTTTTATTGTCTACTATGCAAATTCCATATGTATTGTTTTGTGTGCGCTCTTTTTATTTTGGACTTGCAACGGCCTTTGGTCAAAAGCAATAAAATTTTATACTATTGTTATGTTATTCAGCTTGTTGAATCGCTCCGAGCCTACGGGGAGTGGCGGTTATAAAAGTTCGAATAAATAAATAAATAAATAAATAAATAAAAGACATAAAAGCATAAAAACATACAACTATACAAATAGCAAGCAACTGCAGAACCTCTGTAATTTAACTTCTAGGCTTGACATCAAGGTTAAGGACCAGTAAGATTAAAAGCTTGTCTGAAGAGAGATGTTTTGCAAGCTCTCCTAAACGGGGCCAGTTCTTTGATGGTGCGAACTTCAACCGGCATAGAGTTCCATAGAGATGGTGCTGCCACAGAGAAGGCTCTTGATCTTGTAGTGGACAGTCTGCAGGAATGGATCGAAGGGACTCGCAGGAGGTTCTGCTCTTCTGAACGCAGTGATCTCGAAGGAATATATGGGGTGATCAATATATGGACCATTGTTGGTGATCAATCTGGCCGAGCCTGAGATGTCATTTCAGGGAGTCCTTATATCTCATTTTGGGGGCGCCTTTCTTGCACTGACCCGTGGCAAGTTCACCATAGAGTAGTATCTTTGGGAGGCGGTGGTCCTCCATCCTAGAGACGTGCCCTGCCCAGCGCAGCTGTGTTCTCAATAGCATGGCCTCAATGCTGGTGATCCCTGCTTGCTCAAGGACAGCAACATTAGTCACATAGTGGGTCCAGTGTATATTTAGGATTGTGCGAAGACAGCGCTGATGAAAGCGTTCGAGGAGTCGTAGGTGTTGGCGATAGGTGACCCATGTTTCAGATCCATATAGGAGAGTAAACAGTACATTAGCTCTGTACACACTGATTTTGGTGCTTTGCCTCAGGTGCTTGTTGCTCCAGACTCTTTTGTGAAGCCTTCCGAATGCACTCTATGCCTTTGTTAATCTGTGATCGATCTCTTTGTCAATCTTGGCGCCTGAAGAGATGATGCTTCCCAGGGAGGTAAACTGCTGAACGGACTTAAGCACAGATGTGCCTATGCTGACGTAGTGATGGTGGTGTTCTTCCTGTGGTGCGGGCTGGTAGAGGACTTCAGTTTTCTTCAGGCTGACTTCCAGCTCAAACAGCTCTGCAGCTGCTGCAAAGCAGGATGTTAGGCGCTGCAGGGCTGCTTCTGAATGGGCGACAAGGGCAGCATCGTCAGCAAAAAGCAGCTTAAACAATAAATAAATAAAATAAATAAACAACACATTGCATCTTTTGCACACAACACCCCCCCCCCCTGCTCTGACAAAAACTTAAGGTGCCTTTGCCAAGAGGTCGAAAATGACCTCGAGGAAGGAAGAAAAGGAAATGGAGGTTGTTGGGACAATTGCAGCTTCAAGGCCTAAAAGCATCCTCAAATTTGCATTTACGGTCACTTTCGGAAAATGAGTTTGTTGCTTGCTCAATTGTTGGTGCCGTGTAGAAAAAACACACATCACTGTTAGCAGCTTGCTCGTAGTATCTCTTATGGAAGGTCACTTGCCCAAGGCCACATATTGGGAGGACATATTTTGAGTGTGGGGAGAGCAGCCCCACTGTGCCTTTCTTGCAGTGACAGCTGAGTGTTCCTTTGAGCTCATTGTGAGTTGATTCGAGTCGGGAAGGAACAAGACCTCTACTGTCAAGTGGTTTAATAGCATTTGTGCCCCTGCCACAAACCCACCTTGAGAGAGTGGGGGGAAATAAATAATCCGCCATTACAAAAAAGCAGCAAAAAAAGAAGAAGAAAAGGAAAAAAAAGAAGAATTGGCTGCTTTTTGGAACTGTCTTGTCTCTTTTTCAGTCGGGCCCGGAGACAACTAGACAAGCTTCAATGAAAGCGAATAAAGTGACATTACTTTCCGAGAGCACAATCTTCTGTTTCCAGTCACTTTTCAACAGGCATTCAATCAAAATGCTAATAGCCAAGGCAACAGGGGAGTGGGTTATTGTAATCCTAATTGATGGGCTGCTGCTAAAGATATATATTTTTATATATATACTAGCTTGGGGACCGGCGGTGCCCGGGTTATTTGAGAAACGTATTTGTTGGTCTGTAGCAATTATTTATGTGGCTCGCAGTGGTGTCAGTAAGTTAATGAAGGCACTGCGAGTTCCATCGTCCATGGTGTACCCTCATCCAAAGTGCAGCAGGATGTAGAGTGGGTCATGGAGGCTCTGTGTGTCAAGGCGGATCGGCGCTGCTCGTGTTATTGGACCTCACAGCGGCGTTTGATACAGTCGATTATGATCTATTGACTCACCGCCTTGCCAGGGCCGGAGTTAGGGGGACAGCCCTTAATTGGGTGACCTCCTTCCTCCGGAACCGGCTACAACGAGTGAGGAGGGGCAAGGATGTCTCCGGGGTTCCCCGCTTCTTTGCGGGGTTCCTCAGGGGCTATTCTCTCCCCCTCTTATTTAACATCTATATGCGACCACTTGCCCAGCTGGTGCGTAGTTTTGGGCTGGTGTGCCATCAGTACCCTGATGACACCCAGCTTATCTTGAAGATGGAGGGCAGCCTTGAATCCGTGCCCGATAATTTCCATCGTTGCCTTGAGGCCGTCACTGGATGGCTGCGAGCCAGTAGGTTGAAGGTGAATCCGGCAAAGACGGAGATCCTGTGGCTGGGTCCTCCGGGCTGTAGGGATGGTCAGCTTCCAACCCTGGACGGCGTGACATTATGTCCGTCGCCCTCTGTTAAGAGCTTAGGAGTAACCTTGGACCCCCTGTTGTCGATGGAGGCCCACGTCTCCAGCGTCAGCAGGGTAGCATTTTTCCATCTTCGCCAGGCGAGGAAGCTGGCCCCCTACTTGTCCCGGCGCGACTTAGCCACAGTGATCCAAGCCACGGTCATCTCGAGGCTGGACTACTGTAACGCTCTTTACATTGGCCTTCCTCTGTCGGTAATCCGGAGACTCAAGCTGGTGCAGAACGCTGCAGCGCGACTCCTGGCAGGGGTCCTGATTGGCCACCACATCACGCCAATCCTGCGCGAACTGCACTGGCTCCCAATTGAATGCCGGATTGCCTTCAAAGTGTTAGTCCTGACTTTTAAGGCCTTACATGGCCTGGGGCCAGTGTACCTGTGTACCGCCTTGTCCCATATCATCCCACCAGATCATTGCGCTCCGAAGAGCTAAACCTCCTGGTCATCCCAAATGTGAGGACCTACCATCTGTCCGCAACCCGCCACCGGGCTTTCTCTGTTGCAGCCCCTACCATGTGGAACGCACTGCCCGCCGGCATCCGTGCCACCCAGGGCCTCCTCCCGTTCAGGAGAGCAGTCAAGACATTGCTGTTCCAACAAGCCTTCGGAGTTAGCTAGACTGTAGCTCGCACCGCCTGGCTGTCAGCCCACCGCGACCCCATTTGTTGCTTCAACTGTTCTAATTGTAATTCCATCTTAATGGTATTACTGTGGTTTATGAGTTATCTGACAATTGTATTTTACGAACTGTTGTAAGTCGCCCCGAGCCGTTGGGGGGGGGGGGCACAGACAAATGCGAAATAATAAATAAATAAATAATAAGTTTGGTCTGTATTGGTGAATGGATGAGGGTTGCATTGTTTTTAGAAAGTGAGTGAAGGTACTTCAAGTCCCATCATCTGTGGTCCGTGTTACACCAAACTGCACCAGGATGTAGAGTGACGGGTCATGAGGGTTCTGTCTGCCGGGCTTGGTCTTGATCAGTCATTGGATTGCAGCAGTCTTGGAAAGTGAGGGAAGGTACTGCAAGTCCCCTCATCCATGGTCTGCCCTCCTGCAAAGTGCAGCAGGATGTAGAGTGGGTCACGGGGGCTCTGTGTGCCAAGTTTGGCCTTGATCCATTATTATAGGGAGTTGTAGTGGTATAATGAAAATACTGAAGGTACTGCAAGTCCCATCATCTGTAGTCCACCCTCTTCCAAACTGCAGCAGGATGTAGAGTGGATCATGAGGGCTCTGTGTGCCAAGTTTGGTCTTGATCCATCATTATTGGGACTTGCAGTGGTATCATGAAATAACGGAAGGTACTGCAAGTTCCATCATCTGTGGTCCCCTCTCCTCGAAATTGCAGTAGGATGTAGATTGGGTAATGGGGACTCTGTGTGCCAAGTGTGGTCTGTATTGGTGAAAGGATGGGGGTTGCATTGTTTTTAGGAAGTGAGTGAAGGTACTCCAAGTCCCATTATTCCTGGTCCGCCCTCTTTGAAACTGCACCAGGACGTAGAGTGGGTCATGGGGGCTGTGTGTGCCAAGTGTGGTCTGTATTGGTCCTTTTCGGTGGCCAGAGTGGTTTGTGGGAACCAAAGTGTTTGAAAGTACTACAAATCCCATAATCCGTGGTCCATCTCTCCCAAACCGCACCAGAACATGCGTTGTTGGGTTCAGTGTGCTCTCTCCCAAACCCTTCCAGTCCGTTCAGTTGCTGATGAATTCCTCTGTGTTTGCAGTGTGCCATAGGAAAGGGTGAAGGGAGAGGCAGGAGGCGGGCTCATGCAAATTCCACACAAGGGACGCTGGGATGCCTGCCTGGGGGAGAGGGAGCACATCCAATGTAGGATGGAAGTCTCCCCGAATGAAAGCATTACTTGGGTGGTGAGCCGTAGTGTTTGGGGAGGAGATTGACAGTGTTTGGGTTACATGTTCGTGGCGCTCACTGTGACCTGCAATGTCAGGTGAGGGAGTGCCTTAGGAGGCTTCTCAGCACTTGGAATTATAGCCTGCTTGTGGAGGCTCGAGGCTGTCTGTGTAAGTGGACACTTCCTCCACATACTTGCCATCTCAGACAGGCAAGGAGGCTGGCCCCCTACCTATCCCGGAACGGCCTGGCCATGGTGATCCAAGCCACGGTCATCTTGAGGCTGGATTACTATAATGCGCTCTACGTTGGCCTTCCCCTGTTGGTGACCCGGAAGCTCAAGCTGGTGCAGAACACTGCCGCCCGGCTCCTGTCTGGCACGCCAGCAGGTTGCCATATAACCCCTACTTTGCAGGATCTGCACTGGCTGCCAATTGATCACCTTCAAGGTGCTGGTCCTTACCTTTAAGGCCTTGCACGGCCTGGGGCCAGCGTATCTGAGGGACTGTCTCTCCCCATATTGCCCTCCGAGATCACTTCGTTCCGAGGATACCAACCTTTTGGCTGTCCCCTCTGCTAAGGCAGCCAAACTTACATCCACTCTTCGAAGGGCATTCTCGGTGATTGCACCAACACTCTGGAATGCCCTTCCTGCAGACATGTGCACCATCCACGACCTGCTCTCCTTCAGGCGGGCGTGCAAGACCCACCTGTTCCAGCTCGCCTTCCAGGTGTAGGTCCTAGTGGTACGCACCCCCCTGCTGGAAGCGACTTTTATCCCAGGATGCTTTGAACTGTCGTTGTTTATTGTGACATTTTAATGATGTTTTTAGTGCTCTGTTTTTATTCTGTTGCTGGGCTTTACTAGATGGGCTGTGTCTTTTTCTTCTTATGTTATGTTCTTATGTTTCTGTTTTTATTCTGTTGCTGCTTTACTCTGTGTTTTTTCTTCTGGTGTTGTGAGCCGCCCCGAGCCCGCCGGGAGTGGCGGCATAGAAGCCGAACGAAATAAATAAATAAATAATACATACATACATACATACATCTTTTCTCTTTTATTATGTATAGAGATAGAGTATACCTATATAAAAAGGGCAATTCTCTTTAATTACAGCAATGCTAATGGTAATTAAAAGGCACTCATGATTTTAGTGGTGGCTACCTGGACAAACGGGCTTTGGAGATTGTTTAATACTTTCTTGAAAGCCTGGTGGAAACACCAGATAGCATCCCAAAAAAAAAATCACCTTTCAAAATAAAGTCATAGTAGGCGATGGTGACTTTTTCCGCGCTGTGGCAGGGGCTACTTTGCATCAAAATCAAGCCTGTCAGATCTGAAGAAGCTGAATAGGAAATCCAATCATTTATTTATACAATGGCCTTTTCATGAAGCCTTTAGTAGAAACTGCAGGGCGAGCCAGGCTGTATTTAAATCTTCCGCTTGGGTAATTAGGATCAATTATATTACTGAGATTTTTATGCCTGGTTGGGTGGGTGGAGGAAGCAACTGGAGGGAGGGGTCCTGTTGTTTGTGGTTGTTGGTCTGTTGCTTAGTTCAGTCACCCTACAGTAGGAGGAGTTCACAAAGATTTTCCTGAGAGAAAATAAGAAATACAATTAAATGAGCTGGGGAGGTCAGTAAAGACCTGCCACCCTCACTGCTGGACTTGGACTGAATGACTGACTGACTGACTTATTTAGGTCAGTGTTTCCCAACCTGTGTGCCATGGCACACTAGTGTGTCGTGAGTGATCATCAGGTGTGCCGTGGGAAATTGGAGATAGAATTGAGAGAGAGAGAGAGAGATCCCTCCTGTCCTACGGGGAAGCCCTAGCCAGGGCTCGATCATTTGCCTGAGTCCCACAAACACAGCCTCTACTCACCACTTGCCTTCTTGGGCTTCCTCCTCCCCTCTGCTCCTTCCTCGGCCTCAGAAGGGTTTGACCCGAAAGGCGAGGACTGCATCAGGCAGAAAGAGCCATGCGGAGAGAGAGAAGATACTGGGATGGGACTTCCCCGGGTCCCCCGGCTTTCTGGGGGCGGATCTAGCATTCATGCAGTGAGGCATCCTTTGGTCTTCCAGGGCTCAAGGCTGGGGAATCCAGGGATTTGTAGTTTGGGGAGGCTCAGGATGGTGTCAAACTACCACTCCTGTGATTCCCTCAGCCAAGGCGGGTCAAGGGGCATTCGGGACACAGGGTTAAGGCACCTTTAAGCAGGGGCCGAAAACTAACAGGGTTTGCTCACTTAAGATAGGTGTGGGCCAACTTGGGCCCTCCCTCCAGGTGTTTTGGCCTACAACTCCCACCATTCATATTAGCTGTATAAATTTATTAGCTGTACCCACCACGCGTTGCTGTGGCCAACCTTCCCTCCCTCTTTCTCTCCTTCCCTCCCTCTTTCCTTTCTTCCCTCTTTTTCTTTTTCTTCTTTCCCTTTTTCTTTCTTCCTTCTCTACCTGTTTCTTGCCTCCCTTTCTTTGCTCTTTGGTTCCATTCTTCCTTCTCTCTTCCCTTCCTTCCTTCCTTCCTTCCTTCCTTCCTTCCTTCCTTCCTTCCTTCCTTCCATATTGATGCATAAGAACACATAGAGAGACTGACAGCTGTTGAGCAAGACCTTCGTGTGTGTCTTTCTGCCATTCCTGCCAGGATATCTATGTTGTGTTCATCGAAACAAGCCCAGGTTTCACGCTAAGTGTATAAATACATTTTAAAACATATTAACTATACGTATTACTGTGTTAGAGTGTCATTTTGTGTCATTTTGGTTGGTGGTGTGCCCCAGGATTTTGTAAATGTAAAAAATGTGCCCCGGCTCAAAAAAGGTTGAAAAACTTTTTTAGTTTAGGTGATCACTCATTTTCCGAGTATGAAGGCCTTCCAAGTGTAGTGTCTTGGAGATGGATACTAGGCAGGGTTAGGTACTGTTGGAAACTTCGTAATTCGAAATAAAATCTGAAAAAATACCCTTTCAAAACAATTTCGGAGGGCGTGCAAGACATTTCTCTTTCGGCAAGCATTCGATCTTGGCTGATTAAGATATGGTGACTTGGCCTGATTATTTTAATTGTACTGTTTGTATGTGCTGATTATTGTAAACTGCTCCAAGCCTTCAGGGAGTGGCGGTATACAAAATGGAACAATAAATAATTTTATTTTATTTAATTTATTCAAATGTATTCGTTGCCACTCCCAGCTGGCTCGGGGCGACTTACATATAATAAAACAACAGTTACAGCAACATATTAAAACCATGTTGTAAGATTAAAAACAGTAGCAGTAAACTACATATAACATCAGGAGAGGCCGAACAGTTTTTAAGACCCGAAGGCCTGCTGAAACAGTAGGGTCTTGCAAGCCTTCCGAAAAGCTAACAGACTCCGAAGAGCACGGACTTCGGAGAGCAGCGTGTTGCGGTCAGATGGTAAGCCTTGGAACTTGGGACCACCAGGAGATTTTGCATCTCTGAGTGTAAGGATCTAGTGGGACAATATGGGATGAGGCGGTCCCTTAGGTACACTGGCCCCAGACCATTCAAGGCCTTGAAGGTCAAAACCAGCACTTTGAAGGTAAATAAATAAATTTTGAAGGTTTTAAGAAAACTGGAAGTCCCTTTGCCCTTCCGAAGCTTTTTCCGCCATTTTGTTACGACGAATGAAGTGAGTTGGAAATGATTCAGCTTTTCCCCGCTTCTGGTCCCTGGCCTCGGCTCAAGCCAGATAAGCCAGTTTTAAACCAGAAAAGGAAGGAATTTTCTGGCCTCGGCTCAAGCTAGAGAAGCCAGTTTTAAAGCCAGAGAAATCAGATTTAAAGCCACAAAAGGAAGGAATTTCCTCTGCTTGCTTTCCCCCGCTTCTGGAGTAAAGCAACTACTTTCAAAGTAAAGACGACCCAATGACCTCCCTGTATGTTGCTCCAGTTAGCAATCTAGCTGCCGCCCGTTGGACTAGTTGAAGTTTCCGAACATTCTTCAAAGGCAGCCCCACGTAGAGCGCGTTGCAGTAATCTATTTGGAATGTAACCAGAGTGTGGACTACTGTGGCCAGATCAGACTTCCCAAGGAACGGGCACAGCTGGCGCACAAGTTTTGATTGTGCAAAAGGTCTCCCGGCCACCACCAAGACCTAGGGTTCCAGGTTCAGCGATGAGTCCAGGAGAAATTTGACTTTCTGCCCGAAACCTATCTAATAAACCTTACAAAGGAAAACTGGGACCAGAATAAAGTTAAATTGCTTTATTTTATAGCAGCGGCCGCGAGGTTAGTATTTGCAAAAAATTGGAAAAAAGAAAATCTATTGATCCACCGCCTGGCCGTGGCTGGAGTGAGGGGGACAGCCCTTAAATGGCTGGCCTCCTTCCTCCACCAGCGGTCTCAGCGTGTGAGGAGGGGCGAGGTGGTCTCCGAGGGCTCCCCACTACTCTGTGGGTCCCCAGGGGCCATTCTCTCCCCTCTGTTATTTAACATCTACATGCAGCCGCTTGCACAGCTGGTGCGGAGTTATGGGCTGGAGTGTCACCAGTACGCTGACGACACCCAGCTCATTCTGAGGATGGAGGGCAGGCCGGGTTCTGTCCCCGATAATTTCCAACACTGCCTCGAAGCCGTTACTGGATGGCTGCGAGCCAGTAGGTTGAGGGTGAATCCGGCGAAGACGGAGATCTTGTGGCTGGGTCGCCCGGGTGATGTTAATGTCCAGCTTCCGAGCCTGGACGGTGCGGTGTTATGCCCATCGCCTTCCGTAAAGAGCCTGGGGGTCCATTTGGACTCCCAGCTGACCATGGAGGCCCAGGTCTCTGCGGTCAGCAAGATCGCTTTTTCATCTGCGACAGGCAAGCAGGCTGGCCCCCTATCTCTCCCGGAACGATCTGGCCACGGTGATCCAAGCCACAGTCATCTCAAGGCTGGATTACTGCAACGCTCTACGTTGGCCTTCCTCTGTCGGTGACCCGGAAGCTCAGGCTAGTGCAGAACACTGCCGCCCGGCTCCTGTCTGGCACGCCAGCTGGCGCCCACATCACACCTGTTTTGCAGGATCTGCACTGGCTGCCAATTGAGCACCGGATCACCTTCAAAGTGTTGGTCCTCACCTTTAAGGCCTTACACGGCCTGGGGCCAGCGTATTTGAGGGACCGTCTCACCCCATATTGCCCTCCGAGATTACTTCGGTCTGAGGACTCCAATCTCCTGGAGATACCTTCAGCTAAACTCGCAAGGCTGAGTGCTACCCGCCGGAGGGTTCTCTGTCATAGCACCTACGCTGTGGAACGCCTCCCGGCCGGAACTCGGGCTATGAAGGACTTGCTCCCGTTGAGACGGGCCTGTAAAACATACCTGTTTAAGCAGGCCTTTGGTGAGTAAGTCCTGCCCATGCCCCGCCATCTATGCGTTCTTCTGAGGATGATGTGCTGTTCATTGTGTTAACTGTGTTATTAATTACTGTACTGCTGTGGTTTTAATTGTTTTTAACTGCTTATTGCCTGTATTTTACTGTGCCCTTCGGCTCCTGTAAGCCGCCGCGAGCCTCAGGGAGTCGGCGGCATAGAAGCCCAAATAATAAATAAATAAATAAATAAAATATACCACAAACGGAGGACTGGTTAAACAAATTGAGAGACTTAATGGAGTTTGATGTATTGTAAGTAGAATTTATGAGAGAAGCTCCAAGACGAGGGCGGACTGGCAGCCAGTGCGGCGTTACCTGGAAGAAATGAGAAGCTATAGGTAAAAATCAGGTAGTCGGAAGCTCGAAAGGTGACAGTATTTACCCATTCAATAACTCAAGAAAGGCTATGTCTCCGAATACCCAAACTGGAAGATATGTGTGCATTTACCTGTTGTGTCTTTTTCCTTACCCTCACTGCCCCTCCCCCTCCCCTCCCTACCCTCTCCTTTCCCCTTGGTGTCTCTGTAAAAACTCAATAAAGAGCAATTAAAAAAAAAAAAAGGATCACTCCCAGACTGCAAACCTGCATCTTCAGGGGGAGTGTAACCCCATCCAACACAGGCTGTAACCCATTATTGTTAACTTTTGCAAAGTTGACTTTCACTTACAGCGACCCCATGAATGAATGAATGGCCTCCAAGTCACCCAATCTCTGCACAGATGTTACAGACTCATAGGCAGGCCCGGATTACCCATAGGGCCAATCTAGGCCATGGCCTAGGGGCGCAAGCTGAGGGGGGCGCAGATCACGGACCAAAAAGTTATAAAATAATTTAAAAATCATGCCGCAATTGGCTCCTTCCGCCTGGTACCCAAAAGGAGGCGGAGCCAAGGCCGGGCTCCGCGGAGGCAGCGCTCGTGCTCTCCGTGTCAGCCTCAGCCCATCCATCTACGCCACTGCTTCTCAGCCAGTGCTTCTGCGTCTGAGGGGAGGGGAGGGGGCGCCTAGCCTGGCCTGGCCTGGCCTGGCTCGGAGCGGTTTCCTTCACAGGCTACTGAGGAAAGAGGAGGCCACAGGAAAGAAGGGTGGCGTGCGGCGTGGAGGTCCGGAGGGGAGCTTGAGGCGGAGGAAGACTCTCTGCAGCCGCTGGGCCATGAGCCGCACGTGGGGCCACCTCTGAAGCCGCTGCCCCGGATGAAGAGCATGCTCTGGAACACAAAATAGTACAAGACTGGGATATAAAGGTATCTATTTCATATTAGCATAAACAGCATTGGGATATACAGGTGTAACAAACATTATTCAGGACATGTCATATACAACAACATCACAGGGAGACGCACCATTTGCAATCGAACAATGGCTATAAATCATAGTAGAACAACTCCCAAATAATAATAGTGTGACAGTCCACAGTATCAAAAGGAGTACCCAAATGCTGTGAAGTCCAAACAGCAGATGATAAAAGGACATAGGAGGTTGAATAAGCTCCAAATTATAAGTTCAAAAGTTGGCCGACGGGCTGGCGATGCCAAAGCTTTTCGGGGCCACTCCCCCGTTAAGCCTGAACGCTTCGCTGATTGGTATGTTGCCTCTAATCTATATTCTACTCTGGGTTTGTTTATAGACTACTATACTGTATTTGATATGTATTTAATACCTTCTTTTAGATATTTGGACCACGGAAATATCATTTATGGCCTTGAGAAAGCCCCGCCCGGGGGCGAAACGGGGGAGTGGCCCCGAAAAGCTTTGGCATCGCCAGCCCGTCGGCCAACTTTTGAACTTATAATTTGGAGCTTATTCAACCTCCTATGTCCTTTTATCATCTGCTGTTTGGACTTCACAGCATTTGGGTACTCCTTTTGATACTGTGGACTGTCACACTATTATTATTTGGGGAGTTGCGGTTCTACTATGATTTATAGCCATTGTTCGATTGCGAATGGTGCGTCTCCCTGTGATGTTGTTGTATATGACAT
Organism: Anolis apletophallus; assembly: GCA_030556195.1. Taxonomy (NCBI): domain Eukaryota; kingdom Metazoa; phylum Chordata; class Lepidosauria; order Squamata; family Anolidae; genus Anolis; species Anolis apletophallus. Next base: position 801,125 of record JARBWK010000023.1, read on the forward strand.
GTCCTGAATAATGTTTGTTACACCTGTATATCCCAATGCTGTTTATGCTAATATGAAATAGATACCTTTATATCCCAGTCTTGTACTATTTTGTGTTCTTGTGTACCCAGTACTCAGTGATTTAGAGAGCATGCTCTGGACCCAGCCTGGCTTTCCTCGTCCCTTTGGGCCTTGGCTCTGCGGCACTTGCTCGCCCTCCTCTGCCTCCTTCCCGGGGGGTAACGAACCCGCTCCCCGCCACACAAAGGGGCCCGTTCCCTTCTCTTCCCTTCTCTTCAGTGACAGCATGCGCACACCTTTCCCCTCAGCCCCATTGGCATAGGACGGGAAGGATGTGGCGGCACAAGGCGGAGGGGGGAGAGAGAGAGGTGGGGGTGTGTGTGGTAGAGGTTGGCTTAAAGGGGCGTAATTCCAAAGTGTTGCCTAGGGCACGAAAAGCTGTTAATCCGGGCCTGCTCATAGGCAGTTCCTATATTATTCCTGGCCACCTGAATATAAGATCGACCAATGCAATCCTTAAAAACTCAAATCTAGTTTCAACGGTCTTCTTCTACTTTGAAAGTTCTTTATCATAAACATTAATAGGAAACCTGTCCCTACTTGCCTGCCTACACTTCTGATGAAGACAAGCCGGGGCTAATTTTGGTCTCGGATGTGTTCATTTCCGAAGAGCCGGCTGGTTTGTTTTTGTTTTTGAGGGATTCACTGGACTGTATAAATAGATGTGTGCTGCCTTGTCAATAAGTATTGGCTTGTTACCTATGAAAATTTCAGCGTGGGGCCAAAGATCAGCCGTGTCCAAGGCTTCAGAAGTGCCTTGCGCTTAGATAATTTGTAACGGACTAATTGATATAATAAAGTGGAAGGGGGGATCTCGCTTTCGTTAGCACAGGCAGGGGCAGGAGAGGCAGATCTCTCCCACCTTTCAATTTGTCAAGCTTTTCTCTCAAAGATGTGCCAGCGAAGAAAGGGTAATTAATAGGTTTGGAGTCATTTCCGACATGTCAGTATTTCTGCCTCGCTTCCAAGTGATAATGTTCACTGGCTCCAGGCCTCAAGGGAGCCTTCCGTCTTATTAACTTGTCTAGGAGAAACTGTGGGTGGGGACAGCTGAGTCTGCCGGGGTGAGGCGACCGAAAGAACTGCCGTGCGGTGTGCTACCAACAGCAAGTTATGTATTATTTATTTATTTTATTTAGTTATTATTCAATCTTGTATACCGCTCCTTCCAGGAGGCTCGGGGCGGTTTACATAAAATCAATTTAAACAACAACATTACAGGTTTAATAACAACTTAAAACAACAGTAAAACGCAATATGGGGTGGAGGTCCGGCTTCCGACCCTGGACGGGACGGCGCTGCATCCAGCGCCGTCGGTGAAGAGCCTGGGTGTCCATCTGGACTCCCAGCTGTCCATGGAGACCCAGGTCTCCATGGTCAGCAAGGCTGCTTTCTTCCATCTCCGCCAGGCAAGGAGGCTGGCCCCCTACCTCTCCCGAGGCGACCTAGCCACGGTGATCCAAGCCACGGTCATCTCGAGGCTAGATTACTGTAATGCGCTCTACGTTGGCCTTCCTATGTCGGCGATCCGAAGCTCAGGCTGGTGCAGAACGCTGCCGCCCGGCTCCTGTCTGGGGCTCCAGCAGGTTGCCGTATAACACCAATCTTGCAGGATCTGCACTGGCTGCCCATTGAGCACCGGATCGCCTTCAAAGTGTTGGTTCTTACCTTTAAGGCCTTATACGGCCTGGGGCCAGCGTATCTGAAGGACCGCCTCACCCCTTATTGCCCTCCGAGACCACTCCGATCCGAAGATGCCAACCTTTTGGTAATACCAACGATAAAGTCGGGCGCACTTGACAGCAACCCGCCGGAGGGCGTTCTCAGTTATAGCCCCTACGCTATGGAACGCCCTGCCGGCCGGCACTAGGGCTTCGAGGGACTTACTGCAATTTAGACGGGCCTGCAAGACCCATCTATTTAGGCAGGCCTTCAATGAGTAAGCCCTCCAACATGTTGTTCCGTCTGCCCGGGTGTGATGCTGCTTTCTTATCTGTTTTATGCTGTATTTTATTGTATTTTTAATGTGTTGCTGCTGCTTAATTGTATGTTGACATTGATGTTTTTAACCCTGTTGTGAGCCGCCGCGAGCCCTCGGGAGTCGGCGGCCTAGAAGCCACAATAATAAATAAATAAATAAAATAAAAAAATATAAAACCAGATGATTTCCATAGGACTCCATGGATTAACAACTTTATCCAGGGCTAATTAAGTTGAAAGCCTGTCTGAAAAGACTCGTCTTACAGGCTCTCCGGAACGGTGCTAGCTCCTTAATGGCCCGGACTTCATCCGGCATTAAATTCCATAATGTGGGCGCCGCTAGGGAGAAATCTCTTGCTCTAGTTGTTGACAGACGGCAGGAGTGGATGGATGGCACTGCTAGAAGGTTTTCCTCTTCTGAATGTAGTGATCTTGGGGGAACATACGGGGTGAGGCTGTCCCTCAGATACACCGGCCCCAGACCATACAAGGCCTTGAAGGTTAGTACCAACACCTCGAAAACTATCCGGTACTCTATTGGTAGCCAGTGCAGTTGCTGCAAAATAGGTGTAATATTATTTATTTATTATTTATTAAGTTCGACTTGGTATACCGCTCTCTCTGGAGCCCAGAGCGGTTTACAAGAATGGCAGAATAAAACATAAAACACATGAATACATTAAAATACATTAAAATACATTAAAACAATTCCAATCCCCCGACTAAACAAATTGCAGACCGAGCTGCAGTACAGTGGCAGGCTAGCAGGAGGATAGCGGGTGCGGTAGACAGCAGTCAGCTATGGGCCGAATGCCTTTCTGAACAACCACGTTTTTACTGCTCTGCGGAACAGCAGAAGGGCTCGAGTGGCCCGTGTCTCTTCAGGCAGGCTGTTCCACAGAGTTGGTGCCACTACAGTGAACGCCCTCCGACGGGTGGTGTCCAGTCTACAGACCCTAACACTGGGCACATCCAATAAGTTGAGCCCCTCTGAGCGCAGTGATCTCCTGGGCACATAAGGGGTAAGCCGCTCCCTCAGGTACACTGGCCCCAAACCATATAAGGCCTTGAAAGTTAAAACTAACACCTTGAAGATGACCCGGAATTCAATTGGAAGCCAGTGCAGCTCGCGCAAGAGTGGAGTCACGTGATCGGATCTTAAGGCTCCTGAGAGCAGGCGGGCTGCAGCGTTCTGCACCAGCTTAAGTTTCCGGATCGCCGACAAGGGTAGGCCAATGTACAGCGCATTACAGTAATCGAGCCTCGAGATGACTGTGGCTTGGATCACCGTGGCCAGGTCGCAGCGGGAGAGGTAAGGAGCCAGGCGTTTTGCCAGACGCAGATGGAAGAAGGCTGTCTTGCAGGCGCAGCCAATCTGCGGCTCCATCGACAGCTGAGCGTCCAGCCGACCCCAAACTTTTGACAGATGGTTGTGGGCAGAGGGCCGCACCGTCGAACGTCGGCAGCTGGGTCTCTACCCCCTCCGGGCGTCCTAGCCACAAGATCTCCGTCTTCGCCGGGTTCACCTTCATCTCCCCGCCACCGCCAGGCGGTGTGTCAAAAGTTGGTAATCGACAGTTGGTAATATGCAGGGGCGGTCCTACCGGTAAATATTTATTTATTTATTCATACTTGTTTGCCGCCCTTCCCGAGAGGCTAGGGGCGGCTAACAGCATATTCATAAAACAATCATACACAACAGAGTTTTAAAAAATCGCAGTTAAAACACATCTAAAACACAGTACACCGTATAGTAGCCACGTGCTAGATACAATGTGGCACAGAGTAAGACAAATGAACACATGTGGCAACATGCGACAGGGACTGCAACTCATCCAGCCCCAAAAGCCTGCTGGAACAGCAGGGTCTTACATGCTCTCCGAAATGGGAGGATGTTCTGCATGGCGGCCCAGATCTTCAGCGTCAGCAAAACCGCCTTTTTCCATTTGTGGCAAGCTAGGCGTCTGGCCCCCTACTTATCCAGAGACGACCTGGCCACGGTGCTCCAAGCCACTGTCATCTCGAAACTGGACTACTGTAACGCCCTTTAATCAGCCTGCCCTTGTCAGTGATCCAGAAACTTAAGCTCGCCCAGAATGCCGCTGCACGACTTCTCACTGAGGTTCCAGTGAGATGTCACATGACACCCATCCTCCAGCAGCTTCATTGGCTTCTGGTCGAGCATCGGATCACCTTCAAGGTGATGGTGTTAGCTTTCAGGGCCTTGCGTGGTCTGGGGCCGCTGTATCTGAGGGACCGTCTTTTTCCCTACCAACCCCGGAGGTCACTTCGTTCCGAACAAATGAACCTCCTGGAAGTACCGACCTTCAAAGCAATCCGTCTCACATCGACCCGGCGCAGAGCCTTTTTTTGTAGTGGTGCCGTCAATATGAAACACTCTTCCTAGCGATGTATGGGCCATGCAGGACCTTCTCTCCTTCCGCAAGGCCTGCAAGACTCACCTTTAGGCCGAAATCTTTTAAGCTAGGTTAATAGCCTTGTTTTACCTGATTTGCTAGGCCAAATAATAAATAAAATCCATAAATTTGGAAGCTAGGTTAATATGTTTGCTTTTACCTCTGTGTGCTTTACCTGATTGGAAGCCAGCCTTGGCCCCCTCCCTCTTAGTTGAGGCCCTCCTTGTGCTGTATTGTTCTGCGTACTATTGTATTTTATGTTTAGACAAGTGAGCCAAATAATAAATAAATACATCCATAAATTAATAAATAAATAAAGTTTTTCTGTTCTTTTTCCTCTTGCCTGTGGGTGTTTCGCATTGGACCTGACTGAAATCTGCTTATGCGCAACATAGCTCAGTGGCTCCCAGCCTTTTTTGAACAGGGACCACTTTGGCCATGGAACACTCTCGAACATTAGTATCAAAAGGGTTACGAATCTGTTTTTGGTCGACTTTAGATTCAGTTTGGTTATTTGGGGTGCTGATTGAGAAAATTGCATTGTGTAGACCAGTGTTTCCCAACCAGTGTGCCGTGGCACACTAGTGTGCTGTGAGAGATCATCAGGTGTGCCGTGGAAAATTACAGTGGAGAGAGAGAGAGAGCCTAGTAGGAAACTTCAGGCAGCGGAAATGAGGCTTTCCTGGCCAAAGCAGCAATGCCAGCCAGCCTGGCCGCAGTCAGGGAGAGCCCTCGGCATCCAGAACTTTCTTCCCTCCCTCCTCTCTCTCTCTCCTTCCCTTCCTTCCTTCCTTTCCTCTGCACGCCAAGCGCCACCTGGCCGGGCTGTGGCTCCTCCTGCCCTTGGCGTGCAGAACAAGGGAGGGAAGGGAGGGCTCTCCCTGACTGCAGCCAGGCTGTCTGGCATTGCTGCTTTGGCCAGGAAAGCCTCTTTTCCGCTGCCTGAAGTCTAGCCCCTCCGCGCCAGGGAAAGGGAGCAACCCCTCATCTCCTGGCCTCTCCTGGCTGGGCTCCGGGTTTGCTGCAGAGCAGAGCAGAGGCCGGGATGTGCAGTTCTACAGCCTAGCTTGGTTCCTTCCCGATCTGGCCCCAAGGCAACAGCAGGGAAACCGAAGGGCCGCGGGGGGGGGGCACTCCTGGGAGGGCTGAACCCCTTCAGGAAGGAGAGCTGGGGGTGGCGACGGCTGCGAGTCTCCGCCACAGTTTGTTCTGAGGCTCAGAGCCACCCCGTGTGCTCAATTCCTATTTGTCCTCCTCAGCCGAGCCCGCGTGCGCTTCGACCACTCAGCACAGCCCTCCCCCACGGGATGGTGATGGGCCTCCTGTGCATGGGCCTCCGGGGGGGTGGGGTGGCAGGGGGAGGGGGTTGGCGGAAGCAGCGACGTCACAAGGGGGGAGGGTGACAATTAGTAAAATGACAGTTAGAGTGTCATTTTGGGTCATTTTAGTTGGTGGTGTGCCCCAGGATTTTGTAAATGTAAAAAATGTGCCGTGGCTCAAAAAAGGTTAAAAATCACTGGTGTAGACCAGTGTTTCCCAACCAGTGTGCCGGGCACACTAGTGTGCCGTGAGCGATCATCGGGTGTGCCGCGGAAAATTGGAACCTCCGGGGGGGGGGGGGGGAGTCTAGTGTGTTGAAGTATAAAAACCCTAAGAAACCTACCTCGATAAAGGCACAAAATTACAAACACCCCCCACCCCACCCCACCCATTGTCTACTTGGTCTCTCCCTCTCCATGCATTGGGAAGGCCCGCCTCTCTTTCCCCAGGTAGAGACCTCCTCTTGCCTCCTGGGGGTTCTGTGTGGGAAGTTTGGCCCAGTTCTATCATTGGTGGGATTCAGAATGCTCTTCGATTGTAGGTGAACTATAAATCCCAGCAACTACAACTCTCAAATGTCAAGGTCTATTTCCCCTGAACTCCATCTGCGTTTATATTTGGGCATATTGAGTATTCATGCCAAGTTTGGTCCTGATCCAACATTGTTTGAGTCCACGGTGCTCTCTGGATATAGGTGAACTACAACTCCAAAACTCAAGGTCAATGCCCACCAAACTCTTATAGCATTTTCTCTTGGTTATGGGAGTTCTGTGTGGGAAGTTTGTGCCTTTCTGCCATTCCTGCCTGGATATCTATGTAGTATTCATCGAAACAGGCCCAGGTTTCACACTGAGTGTATAAATACATTTAAAAACATATTAACTATATGTATTACTTTTTTGTCGTTTTGGTTGGTGGTGTGCCCCAGGATTTTGCAAATGTAAAAAAGTGTGCCGCGGCTCAAAAAAGGTTGAAAATCACTGGTGTAGACCACATCAGCTCTATTTTCTGATACAGAACATTTGTCATCCAGTAATCGCCACCTGCCCACTGATAGAAAACCATGTTTAATATAATCTCGAGCTGATATGGTCGCAGTCTTGGGGAGTCAGCGTCTCCCCTCCCAACGTCCTGGTTGTCTCGGCACTATAAGAGGGTTTCGCAAGACTCTCGTTGCTGCGTGATTTTGAGGCAACAATGTAGTAATGGTGAGGCCGTGGACCATATTTTTGTTCATGCATGGAATGAGGGTTCAACTCGATGGATCCCCTTCTTTCTTGATAATTCTAAGATTCTTTACTTGCAATCAGCTCTCTCTCTCTCTCTCTCTCTCTCTCTCTCTCTCTCTCTGTCCTTCACCCTTTTAATTTTCTTTTTAACTATAGCCGGTCGTGAATTTGCAAAGAAAACGAGGACTGAAATTGTGATGCTGCAGATATCTCCGCGTGACACTCGAGTGTTATGCAGAAGGCACGTTGACATTCAGTGACTATGCAGAGGACAGGAAAGATTACACCTGTGTTTGCTGCCTGTGACCGCCTTTGAGTCGGTCTGTTTGTATACGTGGAGATTAGGGACGTCGAGAGTACGTCTAAATGTTCTTGTCCCTGATAAGAAAGGGCGGCTTCACATATCAGGGGACACCCCATTCAAAACAAGAGTCAGCTGCCCTGAGATTTTTCTTCTTCTTCTTTGTAGCAGAGGCAGAAATAGCATCGAAAAAACAAGAGATAGGTTCCTTGTTGTGTGCCTTTAAGTTGTTTCGAGGTTATGGGACTCCACAGGGTTTTTGTGGCAAGATTTGTCCATAGGGGTCTCTGTTATAGCATTCTATTGTTAACCCACGGCCTAGCTGTGACAGGGGTGGGGTGGGGGGGACTGCTCTTAAATGGGTTTCCTCCTTCCTCCTGGATCGGGGACAGCGAGTGGAGAGGGGAGGAATGGTTTCCGAGACACTTCCTCTAAATTATTGCTATTTTATTGCTATTTTATATAATGTACCGCTTTTATACGTTGTGAACCGCCCTGAGCCTGTCGGGAAGGGTGCTATACAAATTGAAATAATAAATAAATAAATAAATAAATAAAATTGTGTGGGTCCCTCTGGGAGCCATTCTCTCCCCATCTATATGTGACCACTTGCCGAACTAGTGTGAAGCTTTGGTCTGGAGTGTCATCAATACGCTGATGACACCCAGCTGGTGCTGAGGATGGACAGCCGGTCAGACTCTGTACCCGATACTTTCCAGCTGTGCCTTGAAGCCGTGACTGGTTGGCTACGAGCCAGCTGATTGAGAGTGAATCCATCGAAAACGGAGAACCTATGGCTGGGTCACCCGGGTGGGTGTGAGCTCTGGCTGCCTACTCTGGACGGTGAGGCATTACGCCCGTCGTCCTTAGTAAAGACTCTGGGGGTCCAATTGGACCTGCTGCTGACAATGGAGGCTCAGGTCTCCGCTGTCAGCAGATCTGGTTTTTTCCATCTGCAACAGGCTAGGCGGCTGGCGCCCTACCTAACCGGGAATGACCTAGCTACGGTGATCCAGGCGACGGTCATCTCGAGGCTAGACTACTGTAACACCCTCTACATTGGTCTACCTTTCGCGGTTATCCGGAAACTTAAGCTGGTGCAGAATGCTGCAGCTAGACTCCTGGCTGGAGTGCCGGCTAGGAGCCATATCACTCCAACTCTGCGGCAACTGCACTGGCTGCCAATTGAGCACCGGATCATCTTCAAAGTGTTGGTCTTGACCTTTAAGGCCTTGTATGGTCTGGGGCTGGTGTACTTGAGCGACCATCTATTCCCATATGTTCCCCAGAGATCCCTTCATTCGGAGGACCAAAACCTGTTAAAAGTCCCTTCTATATGGTCCACTAGACAGAGAGCCTTTTCTGTTGTGGCGCCGAGCTTGTGGAATGCCTTGCCGGCCGAAGTTTGAGAGATTAATGAGCTGCCTGCCTTTCGGAAGGCTTGTAAGACAGCTCTCTTTCGGCAGGCATTTAACTCTTAGCCATTCTCCAGCTTAGCCTAGCGGTTCCTTCGCATTTCTGAGCATTCTGTACTTTGTGCTGAGGGAGTTCTGCACCGTCTGCATCCTCACCTACCTGCTGAACTTCCTTCTCCCCCCTTATCGTCAGGGTCACCCAGTGGGCTGGCACGGCACAGCGTGGATTTGAACCCTGATCTTCAAAGCCCTCGTCCAGTACTCAAATTGATTATACCCCCAATGGTTCTAACACAAAAACATGTTTCAGCACACCTTTTTATCCAAAACCATCAACATGCAGATGTGAAATAATAATGTGGCTTGAGAGCAGGACGTCTGAAAAAGACCTTGGAGTCCTCGTGGACAAGAAGTTAAACATGAGCCAACAATGTGATGGGGAAGCTTAAAAAGCCAATGGGATTTTGGCTGCATCAATAGAAGTAGAGTGTCTTTAGGTGCTCATTAGGTAGATCGCAATCTACTGGTAGATCGCGTAGGGCGTCCTGGTAGATCACAGGCAGGATGGGAGGAAGGCTCAGTCCCGCCCCACAGGCTCCCAACGCCACCCAGGTGCAGAAGGAGGTTGGACTGGATGGCCCTTGGAGGTCTCCTCCTATTCTAGGAACCCGTTGTTGTTGTTGTTGTTGTTATCAGTGGCTGAATGGCCACCTGTGAGGAATGCTTCGATTGTGTTTTTCCCTTATGGCAGAAGGAGGTTGGACTGGATGGCCCTTGGAGGTCTCCTCCTATTCTAGGAACCCGTTGTTGTTGTTGTTGTTGTTGTTGTTGTTATCAGAGGCTGAATGGCCATTTGTGAGGAATGCTTTGATTGTGTTTTTCACTTATGGCAGAAGGAGGTTGGACTGGATGGCCCTTGGAGGTCTCCTCCTATTCTAGGAACCCGTTGTTGTTGTTGTTGTTGTTGTTGTTGTTATCAGAGGCTGAATGGCCATTTGTGAGGAATGCTTTGATTGTGTTTTCCCCTTATGGCAGAAGGAAGTTGGATTCCTTAGAGCAGTGTCACCCAACCTTTTTTGAGCCACGGCACACTTTTAACATTAAAAAAAATATCCGGGGGCACACCACCAACCAAAATGACACAAAATGACACTCTAATGACCCCGCCCCTCCCCCGGCTTCAGCTCTCCCAGCAGCTTCTCCAGCCTTGAGGGGGCAGTGCCGAGCTAGCGGTGGCAGAGTCAGCACAATGCTGGCTTGGCACTGCCCCCTCAAGGCTGGAGCAGCTGCTGGGAGTACCGAAGCTGGGGGAGGGGCTGCGCCATGCCCCGCCCCCTCCCCCGACTTCAGCTCTCCCACAGCTGAAGTTGAAGCTGCGCGGAGGAGGAGGAGCATGAGCGGTGGATGGGCTTCAGTGGGCGGGGCTCTTCCTCCACGCGGCTTCAGCGAGCGAGGGGCGGGAGTCATGGCGGATTGGAGGCTGTCTGGGGAAGCGGCCGAAGGAGGCGGCGCCCTGGCCCCTTCTTCTTTTTCTTCCCCGCCACCCGGCCCTTCCTCCTCCTCCCCCAAGCAGCAGGAGTTTGGCAGGAGGAGGGGGGAAGGAAAGGGGGCAGAGATCTTTTCTCGCATCACAGCAGGAGGTCCGTCATGGCACACTAGTGTGGCGTGGCACACTGGTTGGGAAACACTGCCTTAGAGTCACCTTGTAATAAACAGGACTTTAAAAGATATAAATAGGACACACACTCAGCTCATTGAAATTATTCAGTAGCCAGATCACTCCGAGTTCTCATTCAACTTAAAAATAGCTCTTGCCTACATAATTTAGCATCGTCCTCGAAGAAGGGAAGCTAAAACAGGATGGAGACAAAATGATGTTTGTATTCTCTCTTTCTTTCTTTTTCACACACACACACACACACACACACACACACACGGCAAACTCTTGGAAGTGACTGTGTGAGAAGAGGAATGTGTCGAGCAGAAGCTGATGTCGGCAGATGGCGCTCCAGCTTACACAGAGGAGCTCCCCCACTTTGGGTTGGTGACAAGTGCGTCAGCTCCTTTGGTTTTGCAGAAGGCTTTCTGGCGGCACAGGCATTGACTGACGTGACCTCTCCTCCAAATGTGACTTTAGTGCACGGCCGACACTGGCTTTTTTCTGTTGCTGAATCTGCCTGGCAGTCCATGGAGGCAAAGAAGGCTCCGGAATTCCCCTGTTTTTAATGTTGTTATTTATTTACTGTTATGATTTTAGAGGGGTTTTTTTAAATACTGGTAGCCAAATATTGCTCATTTTCATGGTTTCTTCCTTTATGTTTTTTTGCTTCGCAACTTTGATTTCATTCCATTTCAATCCTTTCATTGGTAGACTGAAATCGATACCGTTCATTGATGGCAATTCCTTTATTTATTTATTTATTTATTATTCAGGCTTCTATGCCGCCGACTCCCTGAGGCTCGCGGCGGCTTACAGGAGCCGAAGGGCACAGTAAAATACAGGCAATAAGCAGTTAAAAACAAAAACAACAGCAGTACAGTAATTAATAACACAGTTAAAACAATGAACAGCACATCATCCTCAGAAGAACGCATAGATGGCGGGGCATGGGCAGGACTGACTCACCAAAGGCCTGCTTAAACAGGTATGTTTGACAGGCCCGTCTAAACGGGAGCAAGTCCTTCATAGCCCGAGTTCCGGCCGGAGGGCGTTCCACAGCGTAGGTGCTATGACAGAGAACGCCCTCAGGCGGGTAGCAGTCAGCCTTGCGAGTTTAGCTGAAGGTATCTCCAGGAGATTGGAGTCCTCAGACCGAAGTGATCTCGGAGGGCAATATGGGGTGAGACGGTCCCTCAAATACGCTGGCCCCAGGCCGTGTAAGGCCTTAAAGGTGAGGACCAACACTTTGAAGGTGATCCGGTGCTCAATTGGCAGCCAGTGCAGATCCTGCAAAACAGGTGTTATGTGGGCGCCAGCTGGCGTGCTAGACAGGAGCCGGGCGGCAGTGTTCTGCACTAGCCTGAGCTTCCGGGTCACCGACAGAGGAAGGCCAACGTAGAGCGCGTTGCAGTAATCCAGCCTTGAGATGACTGTGGCTTGGATCACCGTGGCCAGATCGTTCGGGGAGAGATAGGGGCCAGCCTCCTTGCCTGTCGCAGATGAAAAAAAGCGATCTTGCTGACCGCAGAGACCTGGGCCTCCATGGTCAGCTGGGAGTCCAAATGGACCCCCAGGCTCTTTACGGAAGGCGATGGGCATAACACCGCACCGTCCAGGCTCGGAAGCTGGACATTAACATCACCCGGGCGACCCAGCCACAAGATCTCCGTCTTCGCCGGATTCACCCTCAACCTACTGGCTCGCAGCCATCCAGTAACGGCTTCGAGGCAGTGTTGGAAATTATCGGGGACAGAACCCGGCCTGCCCTCCATCCTCAGGATGAGCTGGGTGTCGTCAGCGTACTGGTGACACTCCAGCCCATAACTCCGCACCAGCTGTGCAAGCGGCTGCATGTAGATGTTAAATAACAGAGGGGAGAGAATGGCCCCCTGGGGGACCCCACAGAGTAGTGAGTGTCACTTTAACCGAGTGTCAGTCTTGTGTGTGTTCTTTTATCATCCGTGGATTAAAAGAGAGCAAAAAAATGACATCTGAACATGTAAAGTTCATGCGGTAAAGGGACATCCTGGGTGGAACCAATCGAATCATACCAGTGTTTTTCAACCTTTTTTGAGCACATTTTTTACATTTACCAAATCCTGGGGCACACCACCAACCAAAATGACACAAAATGACAGTCATACATATAGTTAATATGTTTTTAAATGTATTTATACACTCAGTGTGAAACCTGGATCTGTTTCGATGAACACAACATAGATATCCTGGCAGGAATGGCAGAAAGACACAAACTTCCCACACAAAACTCCCATAACCAAGAGAAAATACTATAAGAGTTTGGTGGGCATTGACCTTGCGTTTTGGAGTTGTAGTTCATCTATATCCAGAGAGCACTGTGGACTGAACCAATGTTGAATCAGGACCAAATTTGGCATGAATACTCAACATGCCCAAATGTGAACACAGATGGAGTTTGGGGAAAATAGACCTTGACATTTGGGAGTTACAGTCTCTGGGATTTATAGTTAACACACAATCAAAGAGCATCCTGAACTCTTGCAACAATGGAATTGAACCAAACTTGGCATATTGAACTTTCATTACCAACAGAAAGTACTGAAAGGGTTTGCTTGGGAATTGACCTCACTTCCGCTTCCGTTCCCCGCCCTCCCTCAATTGGAAGTTGGCTAGCTAGGGAAACGGCCGAAGGAGGCGCCGCCGCAGCCCCTTCGCCGCCGCCGCCGCCCGGCCCTTCCCCCTCCTCTTCCTCCCCCAAACAGCAGCAGCAGGAGAGAGCACCGTGGACTCAAACAATGTTATGTTATGTTGTTGTTTGTTTTCTATCCAGAATCACAATGTTGGAAGGAGGCTTGCCACTTTAAGGTCCCTAAAACAGGCATGGGAAAACTTCGGCCCTCTGGGTGCTTTGGACTTCAATTCCCATAATTCCTAACAGCCTGAAGCCCTTTCCTACTTAAGTGGCTGAGGGGGGAAAAGAAACAGGCCTGAGGCTGCTAGGAAAGGTGGGAGTTGGAGTCCAGAACACCTGGAATGCCCATGCCAGCTTTGCAAGTTTGCCCATGCCAGCTTTCGACAGAGACCTCTTCCCTCCCCCTTCCCCTTCGCGCCCTTTCTTCCCCCTCCTGCCGAACACTTACTTTTCCTTCTACACTGCCGCTTCTGCTGCCATTTTGATCCGAGGGAGCAGCGTGAGCGTGTTCAGGAGGGGAGGGAGAGAGACGCGACCCGTGCGGGCGCTACTGCGCAGACTCGCCCCAGAGCAAAGCGAGCAGAGCGAGGCTGGGAAGAAGGGAGCCCGAGTGGAGAAAAAAAAGTGTTCGGCAGGAGGGGGAAGAAAGGGTATTGGAGGTTCCAATTTCCCACGGCACACCTGAGGATCGCTCACGGCACACTAGCGTGCCACGGCACACTGGTTGGGAAACACTGAATCATACTATGTCTTTCATTGCCTTGATCCGGATTTTTCTTGGAACTCTGGCCTCGGTGACTTATGTAATTAGCATAATACTCTGCTGTTATTTTCCTTGATTCTGAAAAAAGAAATGAAGGCCTTTCTTTAAGCTGGACGCAAGCAGTGTTCCCAGTGTGTTATGTGTTTTCACTGTTAAAAATAGCAAGGCTATATTTGAGGCACTTTTTTACAAGGAATAAAAAGAAATTAGCTTTTATAAACCAAGATTATAATGGGCCCTTGGTACGTATCTGCTGGGATTTGGTTTGCAGGACTCCCTGAGGAAATCCATAGAAGCTCGTCCCATTATAAACAGTGCCATTGGTTGTTTGGAATTTATATATGTGACAAGTAAGGGAGCTTTCTTCCACCTACGGCAGGCACGTCAACTGGCACCTTACCTTCCATCAGATGCGCTGGCTACGGTGGTCCATGCCACAGTGACATCACGGCTGGACTACTGTAATGCCTTGTACGTGGGGTTGCCGCAGTCAACCACTCGTAAAATCCAGCTGGTGCAGAATGCAGCCGCCAGACTCCTCACCGGGACACCGCTGAGATGCCATATCGCGCCATCTCTACAGCGCCTGCACTGGCTGCCAGTCGAGCTCAGAGCCATCCACAAGATCTTGTCGCTTACCTTTAAGGCCCTCCATGGCGCCGGCCCAGCTTATTTAAAAGACCGCTTGTCCGAACCAGTCCATTTAAGGTCGCCGCGCTCAGGAAACAGGGACCTTCTCCGCATCCCAGGTGTGAGTGAGGCCCGCCTCGACACCACAAGACGGAGAGCCTTTTCCATCGCGGCCCCTGTTCTTTGGAACTTGATGCCGGCGGATCAGAGAGCCATCCGGGACATGCCCCAGTTCCTGACCGCACTGAAGACCTGGCTCTTCCGAAAGGCTTACGGCTAAGGACACCCCCAGACTTAGCCTGAGTTACTGGAACTATTTTAATTAATCTTCCTATTCTTTTAGCTTTTAACTATTGAACTCTTTTATGTGTTTTATGTGTAAGTCGCCCGGAGCACTGACGTGGAGGGCGACTCATAAATAATAAAATAATAATAATAATATATTTATCGTGCCAGAAGCAAATTAAGAATATGATGTATAGGAAAACCACAAAGTTAAAAACTTGGCATTATCCTTTGACCAGATCTCCTCAGAAAAGAAGCTCTCCTGAACCCCCTGAATTGTATTCAAAAACTCGTGCAGTTATACACCATTGGGTGTGGCCCAAATTTGCTGGTTGACCTACACCAGTGTTTCCCAACCTTTTTTGAGCCACGGCACACTTTTTACATTTACAAAATCCTGGGGCACACCACCAACCAAAATGACACAAAATGACACTCTTAACACAGTGAGTAATATATATAGTTAATATGTTTTTAAATTTATTTATACACTCAGTGTGAAACCCGGGCCTGTTTCACTGAACACAACATAGATATCCTGGCAGGAATGGCAGAAAGACTGAAAGTACTGAAAGGGTTTGCTTGGGAATTGACCTTGAGTTTGGAAGTTGTAGTTCACCTACACCTAGAGAGCACTGTGGACTCAAATAATGATGGATCTGGACCACACTTGAAATGAATACTCAATATGCCCAAATATGAACGCAGATGGAATTCAGGGGAAATAGACCTTGCTTGACATTTGGGAGTTGTAGTTGCTGGGATTTATAGTTCCCCTACAATCAAAGAGCATTCTGAACCCCACCATTGATAGAACAATGGACACAGAACCCCCAGGTGGCTCCCTTCCTGAATGGCTCCCTCCCTCTTCCACACCAGAAGGGAAGACCCTCATTCGTTCCACGGTTGCCTGCCTTCCTTCCTTCTTTCCTGTGGTTCGAAAAAAGAAGCTGGTGGGCCTGCCTAGGACTGCGCTCCTCACTTCCGCTTCCGTTCCCCGCCCTCCCTCGATTGGAGGTTGGCTAGCTAGGGAAATGGCCGAAGGAGGCGCCGCCGCAGCCCCTTCTTCGCCGCCGCCGCCGCCCGGCCCTTCCCCCTCCCCTTCCTCCCCCAAACAGCAGCAGCAGGAGTTCGGCAGGAGGGGGAAGAAAGGGGGAAAGAGAGGTTTTCCGACGGCACACTAGTGTGCTGTGGAACAGCGGTTGGGAAACACTGACCTACATTACCAGCTGCACATGGTAATTAACATTATAAGGTTTTACCTTTGGTTACTTGGGGTGCCTCTGGTGTCACTGTGAGAAGTGTTGTGCAGCAGCGGATTTTACCCAGTGCCCAAAGTCCAAATGCAATAGATACAGAGACAAGTGGCCTCTTCCAACTCTAAGATTCTATAATTCACACAAAACACACGTTTTACAGCATATTTTAAATGAATAGTTAAATTGGCGAAGGCGGCACTTTTGTGCACAGACTGAGAAATACGCCCCGTTCAGCCTGGCAGCCCATTTCTCCGAGGAAGGATGCTGTAAACCCTCTTAACCTCTTGCATGACGCCATCTCCGGCATGTTTACATAGATGTGCTCACTGGGCTTTGCTTTCTTATTAATGTTCATGATTGCATACCTAATTGGGAAATAAAAACGACTTTCTCGTAATGTTAATTCCACCAAAGTTAATTAATCTACACATTTGGTCCGTTTCTCTGTTCCTGCCGTGCCCTGTGTTCCTGCTCCATGTTGTGCTTTCCCCCTGCCTGCAATCAGTTATTAAAAAGGTTGCAGGGAAGGATTGGTGTAAGAACTAATTAAAACTTCACAATATTCAACAACAACCATTTAAAGCCAATGTTGGTGGGCAAGGTGATCGAGAGGGCAGCAGCGGGCCAGCTGCAGCAGTTCCTAAATGACACAGCTGGATTAGATCCCTACCAGTCCGGCTTCCGTATTGGGCATGGGTGGCTTTGGAGTGCCTGCCATCCCGGGAGGCGATCCGGGCCTGTAGCGGGAGCAGTTGGCAACCTGAGTGCCTTGATCGTCTTCCAGGTTGCCAGGGCGATCAGCCGCCTCAGGTCACCGACTGCTCCCACTGCAGACCCGTATCGCCTCCCAGGATGGCAGGCACTCCAAAGCTGGGGTGGCAGGCACTCCATGGCAGGGCGATCAGCTGGGGAATGGCTGGGGGCGAGAGCAGGCGGAGGCCTACAGCCTCCAATCGTCTGCTGCTCTGCTCTGCTTTGCTGTAGCAGCGGCTGGGTCCGCTTTGTCATCCTCTGGGCTGGGTCCATTGGGCCATTCCATCTTGGGATCCTTCCTCTCTTGAGGATGTCAGCCTCTATCTTGGTTCGCACCTTGTCTTCTTGAATTTAATTTAATTTAAGTGGTTTTAATATTATTTTATAATAATAATATAATAAATAATATAATTTAATGTTATATTATAATTTCAATATATTATAATTTATTACTTTGGACTTTTATGCCGCTGAACTCCGTGAGGCTCGCAGCGGCTTACAAGGCCAAGAGGCAACAAACACAAGCAATAATAACGAACGGGACAATACAACAACCAAGGGGTGGGGAAGGGAACAAAGTCAGGGTCGAGGCGCAGCGGTGATGGTTCGGGGCCTAGGCTAGACCCACTAAACCATCAAAAGATGGGAGGCTGGGGGGTCTTGAGGGGAATCCCCACCGCTGGCCACAGCAACAGAGCGTGGGCCGGTTTCCTCCGTCCCGCAGCCCGGCAAGAGAAGCCGGGCATAGTGAAGAGGCGTTGTTCATCGGCCTCAAGCGTGTCTGGCGGCTGCGCTCGAAGCCCGAGCCCCAAAAGGTTCGAGGACAAAAGGATCGCCCAGGCCTGGGCTCGGGGGCAGAGGGCATCCTCCCTTCCTGGTGGCTGGAAGGACGAGCGAAAGGACCAGGGAGTTGGTGACCCCGGCGCTGAAGGTCTCTGAGGGGGTCGGAGGGAAGGAGGCTGGTGCTCCTCGACCTGCAACGACGCCTTCTCCGGCAGTGATGCGACTCCCGCTTGAGGTGTCTGTTCGAGGCATTGTCCTCTAGGTTGGCTGCCCTCTGAGTTGTACCCTTGCAGACCGGGCCACCGGGCTTACCCTGGTCACCAACCGGTGACGGGACAGGAGGTGGTCCGGGTAGGGTTTCCGGGGCCGCCATCAACAAGCGGCAAGCCCGGCGGCGGGGCCAAGCCCCAGGGGCCCTTGCCAGTACTTGGGAGACATTGAAGGCCTCCGGTGACGCTGGCCGGGCACCCGATAGCAATGGGTGCTCCGGATCCAGGAGGGGCGGGGTCGAAGCGCCCGACGTGGGCGAGGGGAGCGGGGTGGGGGATGCCGAGCGGATCGAGCCGGGCGCCATCTTGGTGGACTCAGCCACCGCCCACTCCTCCCGGCCAGGGGGGCCCCCGCGCCCCAGCGCCCTCCATGGGCTCCACCATGGGTCCTGCATGGTTCCCGCCGTGGCCTCGGCTCCAGCCGTGGCCTCAGCTCCAGCCGAGGGGCTCTCTTCAAGAGGGAGGCCTCTCTCGGCGGTCCAGGAAGCTGAGTTCGACGGGGGGGGGAGGCCCATAATGTCTATATATATACTATAATATAATAATTATGATATCAATACTAATAATATATGAATATTTCTTGATATATTAATATGTTAATATTAATGATGTAATATATAGTAAATAAATAAATAAAAAATGTAGATTAGAATGTAGTTCATCCTTTAGGTGCGGTCCTCCATAATATTTTTTGGCTCTCGT
The DNA here is from genome assembly GCA_030556195.1 of Anolis apletophallus. Classification (NCBI taxonomy): domain Eukaryota; kingdom Metazoa; phylum Chordata; class Lepidosauria; order Squamata; family Anolidae; genus Anolis; species Anolis apletophallus. Next base: position 819,622 of record JARBWK010000023.1, read on the forward strand.
GTGGCCCCTTAGAAAAAATAATTGCCCACCCCTGTTTTAGTGGGACTATATGGAAGTAGGATTTTATCTTGTTATTATTGCTATACTGTTATACTGTTGTGAATTTATGTGTTGTAAACCGTCCTGAGCCACGTCGGAAAGGACGGTATACAAATTGAAATAATAAATAAATGCATATCTGTGCCTCGGCCCTGATGGCACAGGCAGAAGGAGGAGGGGGGAGGTGTTTTTGTAGGCCCCCAAATAAGTATTTGTCTCATTCATAAAATTCGGAACTCAAATTTAGGGGTGAATGAGATTTGGAATTAAGTGTGAGTGTGTGTTTGAAGGCTGTCATTCCTTCCTGAACATAAAAAAGAAGGAAAGGGAATTGAGGGGAGGTAGAGACTGCAGTATATTATGACTGTGAAATGATAACTTAGCATCTGTGGGTTTGTTCTCCTATCTCATGTGCCATCCTGAATTCTCCCAGATCATTGCCGACTGATTAGTTGAGAAGCGGGCATTGCTAATGTCGGCCTTGAGGCTCAAATTACCTGCCACGAAGTCTAAGACTTGCATTTCATGGCGGAGTTGGGGACGAGGGAGTGTGGCGCAGCTGGCTGGGAGTCATGAGTCATGAGTTCGAAGCCAGCCCAGGTCGGAGTGAGCTCCCGACCAAAATTGTGTAGCTTGTTGTCGACCTTTGCAGCCCGAAAGGCAGTTGCATCTGTCAAGTAGGAAATGTAGGTACCACTTTGTGGGGAGGCTAATTTAACTGATTTACGAGGCTATAAAAATCTCAGGAAG